>CM055839.1:20465000-20822500 GCA_029490765.1 Euthynnus affinis
ATTATTAAAATCAAAGGGGTTTATCCCCTAAGGAGCGAGAATGTACTTAAACATTTAAATCCAACCCATCTATTAAAATAAGAAATATCTTGCATAAAAAGTCACGTGTGCCCTCACATTTTGTCCAAAGGTAAAGCTTACAGTGCTCAAAATGGAAAGGTTTAATTCTCTGGACAGCATGACTGTGTTCAGTAGTTTCAAGTAGTGTACACGTGGAAATCTGGGCCTGGTGATGATGCCACAGGAAAATTCAGAAGACAAGCAAAACATTTGGATTCATCCTCTCGGGCTGAATGGGAACAGCTTTTTTTAGGTACATCTTGTCAACAACATTATGACCAAATGGTGATATAACCATGATTCATCCTCTGGAAACCATAAATGGTCATCTTAATGTTCATTCCAAGACAATTGAGTAAATGCTGAGATATTTTTTCCTGAGCCAGCAGGTAAAAGAGCAAAAACACCAATCCACAGATATTTGCACACATTTTAAGAGAAACAATAGAAAAGAAAAACACTACAGACTGAAAAAAGAGCCAACGTTTGCTCTTTTTCACTTGTCACTTGGAGTTTCCTAAAACTAAAAACAATTACCGTTGGATGCAAATTAAAAGGAAGCAGCACAGGATGAACCAGCAGGTTAAAAAAAAACCTGAGTTGCCCAATCTGCTGACGTGTTACAAAGGCTTTGTTTCCATATTTTTGATTGAACAGGTGCAGGTTTGCCAACTCACCTTTGTTTAAAGTGGTAACCGGTACGCATTTTGCAAGGTCAGAACAGTGGTTTGTCACCATCATCGTCATAGTCATTAAAGTCTGTTTCACTATTAGTTACTGTTTTGAGAATAATGGGCTTATAATAACATAATGTGTTTCAAGTGCCAAGACAACGCCTACATGTGGGCACACACACACTCAAGACACAGACATATAAATGTGCACACAGGTATTCATGGTGTTACTCACTGCTTGGCACTGTCATCATTAATAAGTGCAGTGTTTAGGTAGGTAAATCCTTATCAAAGCTGCCCTGCTGAGGTTGAAGTGTTTGCTTGTAAAGTCTCCTCTGACCTCAGTCCATAGGCATGCTGGGCCACTCAATAGGGCAGATTATAAAAGCAAAGTCCACACCCACCGACCTCTACAACATACCATCACAGGATCTCCTCAGATAGCTCCATATGCCACTCATGCAAATGGAGTGCTAGATAGTAAAATACAAGGTGACAGCGATGTGAAAAGTGAAAAGGTGCAAGATATTTTCTCATGATGTGTTCATGTGTTAATACTGGGTATTTGTCACACAGTAGTGTTTCCAGGAAGTATTTTTGCATTTTTTCCATCTGCCCCAACAGCTTTCTCTTTACAATAATTGCTTAACTTCACCATAGAGACTTGCTATTTTTGCTCAATGCGAAGCAAAATATGTCACAACCTTACAGTTCTCCCAAGGTGATAGAATCCTATTTAAATCCTAAAAAGAACAAAGAAAAAAATGCTACACTTGGTAAATAATTAATAAGGAAATGCTAATAACAAAACCAAGACAGATGAGTTTTCATTAGGGTAAAATCATCATACAAATTGATATATAGACTCAACTCAAACTCAAATATGACATAACTACTTACTCCTGTTGGAGGTTTGTTGAGGTTTTTTACTTAAATATGAGCAAGCAGTGTCAGTTTCATTGCCAGGGCCATGATTTTGAATCTCAAAATAAGCTAGTTACTTAACAAACCACCTCATTAATAGGGATTTTACCACAACAGAGTGACTGATTTGGAATGGCATTAATATGGTTATTATACAAGGACAAGTCATTTGACCACACTGATAACTGTAAATTTCAATAATGAAAAATTAATATGTGGAACCACGTGGAAAACTGCCATAGATAATTAATGTGCTACAAATGAATGGCCAAAACACTTCCTGCAACTCCCGTAATGTAATACTCTCTGAACCCTGAACACTTTAATCTTTTATCATGGCTTGCTTATGTGAGTGGTGGCATCACTCCAATGTCAGCATGGTTGATACAGGCCAGTCAACTTTTCCAGGCTTTTAATGCAACCAAATAGTCACTTCAATGTCTTTGACAACTATCCATCTTTGATTATCCACGGTGACTGCAGCATCAAGGAAAGGGTCAGTTTCATAGCGGCTAATGTCCAGACTTTGAATCCTTCCTTGGCTACATCACTCTGCCACCTACAATCTACCCTTCACCCCCTGCAAAGTCTAGGCCACCACACAGATGAGGAGGCTCTGCTTTACCATGTTAGTACAGCTGCCTCTTCTCCAGGCTCAAACCAGCAGCAGCAACAGCTGGAAAGACTGAGGCTTTGTCTGGCTCAGTAGGCCAAAAGTGCTGGGAAACTGATATTTGTCTGGCCGCAGTGTCGAGCTGTGGGGCCACGGAAGGGCACCACTGGCTACCACTGGATCATGACACTCAGTAATAGACAAACCATGTTATGCTTCCATGAGGGAAACAGATAATCTGTTGCGTTTGGACTTTTGTTGGATGGTCGTGGTAAATAGTTGGTGTTGCCTTGAGGATGTTCCACTATGTGAATGGAAGGATGATGGTTTGGCTCAATAAACTGTAAGTGCAAATCTGTGTAGACAGAGCAGAAGAGTAGAGCTGGATGGATTCAGTGGGGAAATGTATAGCTGTGCAAGTTATAGAGTAGATATGTTTTCTATAACTTTTACTAAAAATATAAAGTAAAAGGCAAAAGGATCTCATATTAATAAACTAAAACAATTAAATAATTTAAAAAGTAATATTTTCATTTTTATTCCTTCATCTAGAGGCAACAGATCATTCATTCATGTCATCAATTTACTATAATGGCCATGGATACTATAATGACATATTTCCACAGAATGTCAATTGGCGTTATTCGTTTCAAATATGTGCCTCTCTGTGGACAAACAGGCCTTCCAAATCATAGATCAGGACCATTTATGTCAAATTTAGCCATTTTGAAATCTTAAATAAGACTGGTATTTGCTGACTAATGATGTATCTGTCGTTCTCAATTATTTTGAAACAGTACATTACAAGAAACAGTTTAAAAAGGTTTTACATTTCAAGCTGAAATCACTTTTATCAAAAATAACTTGACCACAACCAGACTAGAACAGTGTAAGCCAGGGCAGGATATAGAGTATGTTTGTGCAGTAGGGTCACCAGGAAGCATTTGGGGAAGTTCAACTATAGTTATGCAAGCTGGACTTAATAATTGTTAATTACAAGGAAACTGTTTGACAATAAATTATATGAAATATTATTAGTGTTCTGAGAATACCACAGCCATCGCTTTCATCATTGTTGTTACTAACATCCTCAAAACATCCTCATCATCACTGTATACACAGTATAATTATAGACATTGGAACAGGGAACTCTTTGGCTCTTTGGCCACCAGCTTGTAGTCTTTTTCTGCCCCTCTCTCTCTCCCTCCCTCTTCTTCTCTCCCCTGCTGTCACCTCTCACAGAGCCTGGCAGAATCAAGCCAGCTTGCATTTTAATTTGGCCCTGAAGTTACTTATTTCATTATCGATCATCCGTAATGCTGAATCAATGTTCATCTTGTTACGTGGGCCATACCCGTGTAATACAGTGATAGTGGGGCCCAGAGTTACTCATTCCCTTTACAAAGTGACTTTACCGTAAAATCAATGCCTTGTGTTACTGATACAGGGGAAACTGCAGCAGATGGAGTGAGAGTGAGTGGGCAGAGAGGAAACAAAAAAAAAAACCTCACCTTCAATGCAGCATTGTTAAAGGCATCACAAAGCTTTGCAAATGTCCACAGTGTCGGTAGTTGTAGTTTCTGTCAGAGTTGAATTTAATGTCTCGGTTTATGGATCAATTCATGAATGTGCGGTATTCACACTGTGCTGCTTGGACTGACATTATTGATTGATGACATCATTGACTGAATATCATTGATATTTTGCATGTTCTTCACAGGTTTGGATTAGTTCATACTGATTATACCCCTCAACTCAGCACAAGTACATAATGTAGGCCAGTATGCATAATATCTATGTCAATATGAAAGCACTGTATAAGTGAAATTATCCTCATAAGGCCATTAGACACTGTGCCATTATGACCTGTCCAGTCAATTTCAACCTATAGCAAAACCAGAGTATAGTATCAGATTCATTCTTTGTGTGGTAATGCCTCTCAACTTTTATCACTTAGCTGCCAGTGTCTTAGTGCAAAATAAACCAGTATCCATATTATTGTTGAAGTAAAAACTGTATTTAATATCATACAGGACAGTAGGACAGTAAAATAATATTATAGCAGGAAGAGCAGGATATTGCTATAAATTCAGTATTGAGTAAACCAGGCACATAGAAACAATTATATTTCATTAGGAGGACAGGGCAGACATTAATTGGGCAATATTATTTTGGACCAACATTAAGCTATAACCTATAAGTCCCTAAACTACTATGGATGCAGTAATTAGAAGTATATAGAGTCAATTGATAATCTGACCTGTTCATAAAATAACCAACATCCCATATAGGCCTATACATACAGTATTAGAGTTCATATGTCTATGCACACTGCACATTGCAGAAACTTAAAAGCTGTTGGCTGCTTGGTTAAAGCTCTGTTTGAGGCCTGTCTCTAAAACGGATCTCACACTCAAACCGTGCTTAGCCTAAATGTCTGACTGTTTAAATTTAGTAGCCGTCTGCAACCTGAAGTTAACAAGTTAATGTAAAACATTTGCAAGGTAATGCATTAATTCATGCTTTGATCCGCTGTCATAACCCAGTTTAATAAGTTGCAGTCCATTGACTATTAATTTGTTTCCAAATGGTGTGAGCAGGAGGAACGGTTCTAAAATGCTTTACTTTGCCACTAATGCAAATCAAAGTTAGGCTATCTATTTAATATGCATGATTGGTTGGTGTAATGTAATTAAAATCATACTATTTAAATTATCGTAACAGCAAAAAAATTAAACTTTAAATGTATTTTCAAAGTACACTTGCTCCTGCTGCTAAGAACAATTAATTTTCGAAACTAATTCATTTATTGGATTAAGCTTCACTGTTCTTTAAACACTGCAAGATTTATTGGCCCTTTATTTCACTCTAATGGGACATGAGTTTGAAAGAGCATATTTGGAGATTGAATGTGTTGCAGTTAGTTTTTTAGGTTACCCACAGATTTGGGTTTGAACCTGCTGAGGAACATTTCTGATTGACAACAACAGCTATGTATATTCCCAATAGCTGAGAATAATTGCTTTGTAATAAGATATGGTAATATCAAGAGTCATTTTTACGAATTACACTGAGATGTTTTCCATTATATTTTATCATTTAGTTTCATTATTCTGACAGATGTCAAATATATTGTAGCTTCTATATTTGGCTTCATCTGACCAGTAGCTTTTCTTGATTGAAAATAAGAATGCTATATTAAAATGACTGTAAATCACAACCACTGCACTCATATATAATATTTACTGCAGTTTCTGCTCATGAAACTGACTATACAAAATTAATGTTAGCCTAAACAAACCCTGCAAGATGTAACATGTTGACCAAGATCTCCCATTAAGAAATGTTTAATAAACTGAAAACTGGTTTGTCAGGCAAGTCAAGAAATTTCAAATATCTCTCTCTCTGCCTCACACACATGCACTCACAAGCATCCTAGGGTCATTAATTGAGTTTTCTTTTCAAATCCTCATTCGTCACATTAATTAACCGATGTTGATCAATCAGCAAGGGCTCCTTTAAAATTGATTCCATGTGTGATAAGAAATGTGTTTGTAGTTTTTTTTTCTGTCACTGGGACGTTATGGAAAAGATCCAAATGTGTAATTTGAAGTGCCTCTGTTTGAAGCCTTTGATCTCGCCTGTTTTGCAGAGCCTCGGTTCATCATTTGCGACGTGTCGCTGGTGCCCTGTGTATTGCATAAGGAACTACTGTTGAGCGATAGGCCGTGTATGTTTGCTTATGAGAATGTGAAATTGTGTCATCTGCATAATTACCGTCAAAGAGCTCTGTACAAAACAGCCCTCAAGTCACTCGTGTGTGATTGCCCTCTTTTTACAGCACCTACAAATTAAATTGGCTCCAGTGCGCTCCCAGCTCCATTCTTCACAAGAATTAAGAAAACAAATTTAAAGTAGATAATATATAAGAAATAATAATAATAATAATAATAATAATAATAATAATAATAATAATAATAATAATAATAATAATATTTAAAATTTAACCACAGTTCTCTTGGTGTTTGCTGTGTTGAATTGTTGAATTTGTGTGTGTGTGTGTGTGTGTGTGTGTGTGTGTGTGTGTGTGTGTGTGTGTGTGTGTGTGCATGTCAACGGAAGTCAAGCAGAGGTTAGTTTACTGTTTACTGAGACTCTCTTTAGGAAAGAGGGGAGCGGCGTCTCTTAATGCTTTTATGGCTACGCCAGTTTCCCGGGTCAGTGTGAAAGTGTTAAGTTAGTGCGTGGTGCGTTTGATTGGAGGCAATAAATCACACACAGTCCTCAGCGTGGGTGGAGTTGGTGGGGGGAACGTCCGAGCGACGCGGTCCCGTTGATGAGACACGTGTCCATCCGGACTAGGAGCGCTGCTTAGCGGACAGCAGCAGTCAGACACCACGCTGGACTCTCAGATTTATATCCTCTCTTCCAATGTTTATTAAGGCCTAGCCTCTCTCTCTCTCTCTCTCTCTCTCTCTCTCTCTCTCTCTCTCTCTCTCTCTCTCTCTCTCTCAATTCAGTTCAATTTAATTCAGTTCAAAGGGGTTTTATCGGCATGGACAACAGACATTACATTGGCAAATGTACATAATCAGTTAAATATATATATATGTAAAAGTATATATATAGTTAATGCAAAATAGAAAAATGTAGACTTGCAGGTAAAAAAATACAAATAAAGTGAGAACTATATATCACTGCAACATTTAAATTTTGGGTTGTTTTTTAATGAATGTATTTAAAGAAATTTGTTCTGTATGTATGTACAGTAAGTACGTCTATGTACAGAGATCAGCACAGTGCAAATGGTCAGTGGAGGAGTACACATGTGATTGACAGTCTTCATGGTGGTTGTTTTCCATTGGACGCCCTTTTCCGGTCACAACAGTTCAAAAATCTTGCTGCTGTGTTTGCACATTGCTGTATTTCCCCCAGCAGATATGGAAGGTTTTTTTTTTGTTAATAGCCATGTTTTCAAAGTTTTTTTGGGTGCTTGTAATCTGTGGGTAGTATATGTCTCTGATGTCTTACAGCTGGCAGGTGGTTAAAAAGTGTAGCTCGGTTTGCACCTCTTGCTGTGTGCAGTGGGTGCACAGTCTTTCTTCTCTGCGGAGCCAGGTCTGCCTGTGGCGGCCTCTCTCCACTGCGAGGCTGTGCTCACTGAGTCTGTACATGGTCAAGGATTTCCTTAGTTTTGGATCGGTCACAGCGGTCAGGTGATCTACCACTGTGTATTCTCTGTTTAGGGCCAAATAGCATTCCAGGTTGCTCTGGTTTTTAGTTGACTCTTTCCGATGTGTTAAATAGTTTTCTTTTTGTTTTCACATAATTTGGTTCAGTCTATTGGGGTTTCTGTCTGGTGGCTCTGCTTGTGTTTGTGAACAGAGTCCCAGAACCAGCTGGTTGAGGGGGCTTCTCTCTAGGGTCTCTCTGTAGGTGCGGACTTTATTATGGAGCGTGTCAGGGTCACTTTCTTTTAGGTGATTATAACATTTAAATGCGTTCTTATTCATTTGTATTATTAGTTTTATTATTATTATTTAGTATCGTTTGTAGTTTGGATTTTGAGAATGCGGGAAATGGATTTGTAGAATTCTGCATGCAGAGTCTCAATTTGGTTTTTGTCCCATTTTGTAAAATCTTGGTTGGCGAGTGGACCTCAGACCTCGCAACTATAAAGGGAAACAGGTTCAATAACGGAGTCCAATATTTTAAGCCAACTTGATGTTCCGTTCTCTCTCTCTCTCTCTCTCTCTCTCTCTCTCTCCCTTCTCTCTCTCTCTCTCTCTCTCTCTCTCTCTCTCTCTCTCTCTCTCTCTCTCTCTCTCTTTGATGTTTTAAGCGTTTGAAAAGGACGTGCTTTTTTTCTTCTTCTCTTTATTCTTTACACTTATTATGCGGCTGTGTAGCCTATATAAATGTCAAATACCATCCACTTATCTTTAACCACTCTTTACTTCACTGTCTGGACCGACTCAGTTTGCATGTCGATGTTATGTGTGTGTGTGTGTGTGTGTGTGTGTGTGTGTGAGAGAGAGAGAGAGAGAGAGAGAGAGAGAGAGAGAGAGAGAGAGAGAGAGAGAGAGAGAGAGCGCGCGCATGTGTGTGTGTGTGTCAAGTGTTAGCGTGCTATTGACTGCTATGTAGTGATTACCATTCCGGTCGGATGGCACCAGCGAGCCGCTGTAATTAATAACCCCATAATCCGGGTTGGGGTGGATGTCGGCGAAGAACACACACAGATTCAGGACAGAGGTTTACAGAAATAAGGCGTATCCATATGGTAGCTCTATATAAGAAATTATAGCTGCTATTATCCCTCTCAGACAATGATAACTATCTGCTTCAAAAGAAGATTAAAGGTTTATACAAGTTCAGAGTTCTTGGAAACCCGGATCGCATTATCAAAACTAAACTGAGATTGATGAGATTTCATCTCGCTGTCAGTATTGCATTGAGACTTACCACATTCAAATAAAGTGCGTGAAATAATAATTCAACCTCTGGTGTTGTTTTGCAAACGATTAACAAAACAGATGCTGGTACAAAGTCGAGTTGAAATGCGATTATGGTTGTCCCGTACATACTTTTCTATATTGATTCACGGAATTTCAATTCTGACTGCCTTGTTTTGTTTTAATCCGTATTATTTACAAGAAACATCAGGTTGCATCCAAATTATCAAATGGATTTCATGAAGGTGCGGTCTTTCCGGATTTGTTTTTTTAGTGGATTAAGATCTTTCATTTAAAAACAGTAGCCTAAATTATTTGTTGACTTACTTCGAACAAGATGTTTATTTAAGATTATTATTATTATTATTATTATTATTATTATTATTATTATTATTATTATTATTGTTGTTGTTGTTGTTGTTGTCGTTGTTGTTGTCTTTGTTAAGGTGTTTATTCTATTTGTTTTATTGTATTTTATTCTATTTGTTTATTTATTTATTTTATTTTATTTATTTATTTTGCCTTTGTTTATTGGAATCCGTGTGCTGTTTCATCAGAATAAACATCTTTCCAGCCCAATTCACTATAATGTTTATTACATATCATTGCTGGTACTTTACACTTAGTCTTCATTAACAGTGTAATGCGTCTATCATCAGCTCTCTCTTTGATGTCAAGTGGCTACACGGGACCCGTTTGATGTCTCAAATTAAAGAATGAATTGACTGCGATTCGCCTGCCACCAAGAGCCCATAACACCTCAAACCCGGTGTAAGAAAACACAGCTTGCACCCAGTGATGTAGCGATAAATAGGTGTGTATAACCTGTGATATAGGGTCATTGCAAAACATGACCACCGACAGTACTTACAAAGACATTACTTAATAATTATTTTCAGGTTTGCTCTTAGTGATTTACGTGTGTTTGATACCGGCTACTAAGACTTTTGGAGATTTTAAACGTATTTCAATTTAAAAAGGATGTGTGTAAACTCCATCCCCTTGATAAAAAAAAAGAAGCTGAAACTGGTTTACACCCAGCTTTTGCTCCCCAATTTTACTTTATTTAACCAATATCTTCTTGGAGATGAGTCTCCAAGTTTGGTTCGGCAACTTTGTTTTGTATTTGTGTATTAAAAAGAAACTTCAGACAAAGAAAGTTAATCAGTCACTGACACCAAATATTTACAGTTGTGCAAACGGACAAAAAAAATGTGAATTAACACAAAAAACTGTGGTAGGACAGACGAGAACAAATAACAAATGAAATAGATTGGCGAGCCATAAAATGAGATTTGAAACCCCATTCAAATAAGAGCTCGCGAAGTCAGTGCACTTATCCGACAGAGAGGGAGTGAGAAAGAGAGAGAGAGAGAGAGAGAGAGAGAGAGAGAGAGAGAGAGAGAGGAGGGAGGGAGAAAGAGAGAGAGAGCGCTGTTTGGTGTGTGGTGTGCACGAGAGGGGTGAGATTTGAGAAATAGGAGGGGCTTCTAAACGACTAGAAATGTCAATCTGAGCAAGGGAGTCCCAATAATCTAAAGCAATCTGTAAGGACCTGACCTTAGTCCATCCAGATCAATAGGGAAGTGAGGGTGGAAAGAAGAAGAAGAGGAAGAAATAAGGGGCGCAACCGGATCGTTTACACTGGCTGTTCCCGAGGAAATATAGACTTCCCTTGCTTGCACCTTTTGTTGCTCACATGCTCACACTGTAAAAGTGGATATCGAGGCAATTCCTTTGCTTTGTGTGATTGCAGCAGACTTTCCCCCCCTTTCCTGCCACCATGTCTTTCCCTCAGCTGGGATATCAGTACATCCGACCGATATACTCATCGGAGCGCCAGGGAATCGCCAGCAATGCTCGGGCCGGGACAGAGCTCAGTCCGTCCGGCGCACTCTCCAACGTCCTCTCCACTATGTATGGATCTCCTTTCGCCGCAGCAGCGCAAGGCTATGGAGCATTTCTCCCCTACTCAAACGATATATCAATTTTCAATCAATTGGTGAGTAACTCTGCTCTCTTTTAACTCTCTTATAACTCACGCTATATGTTACACTTTAAAAGAAAAGATGGAACTACACGGGCCTCGGCGAGAGGTTTATTGGCACTTTTTAAGTCTTAACTTTAGGAGCGCCGTGGTGAACTTTGTCGTTGAATTGTTTCGTGAAAATGAGTTAAAAGTGGTTAAAAATTAACACATTAACAAACTGGGCTTTAGGCTTAAGGTTGACGCAAAAAAAATGAAAAATGGCAGCAAAAGAGTGAATAAAATGGTGCAAAGTGCTGTGGGAGGTTCACAGGTATAGGTGGGGTATAAGTTTGTAAAAGTAAAGTCCTCTCCTTCGAAGTATTTGATTTATAGAAATGAAAAATATCACAAAATTTCGTTCATTTTTTTTTACGCTAGTGGGACGTAAACAACGATTTAAGTTGTGACAAAAAATACATTAACCATTTTGTTTGTTTACACTTCAATGATACCCTAATTATTGTTTTATTACTGCAAATCCACAAAGCTTACTGTGGGATCATGATCATGTGTATCATGACGAAGAATTTCAGAACAAGTATTTGTTTATGGTATTAATTTTTAAGGCTAATAAATCCCTCTGACTCTTGGATTCTTTGTCTTTGCAGGGTGCTCAGTATGAACTGAAAGACAGTCCCGGTGTCCAGCACCCAGGGTTTGCCCACCATCACCCTGCTTTTTATCCATATGGCCAATATCAGTTCGGTGACCCGTCCAGACCCAAAAACGCCACCAGGGAGAGCACCAGCACCCTGAAGGCCTGGCTCAGTGAACACCGCAAGAACCCCTACCCCACCAAGGGTGAGAAGATCATGCTGGCCATCATCACCAAAATGACTCTCACCCAGGTGTCCACTTGGTTCGCCAACGCCAGGAGGAGGCTAAAGAAGGAGAACAAGATGACCTGGGCCCCCCGGAACCGCACCGACGAAGAGGGAAATGTTTACCCCAGCGATCACGAGGGGGAGGAGGGGGACAAGAGGGAGGACGAGGAGGAGATCGACTTGGAGAACATCGACACGGAAAATATCGAGAACAAGGACGACTTGGACGACCAGGACGATCTGCATTCAGATATAAAACTAGACGGGAGGAGTGACTCTGAGATTTCTGACGGCTATGAGGATTTACAAGGGCCCGACCAGAGGTTTCTAAAGGCTGTGGGGAAAGAGGGCAAAGACGTGGAGAGAGGGGGAGAGCACTTCCACAGCCACCACCTCCACCATCATCACTCTTCTTTGGAAATCAAAACGTCCCAGCCAAACGGGGAACAGCTCAAACTGAACCCGGTGTCCGTTAACTCACCGCCCTCAGAAAACAACCCAGCCCCAGCCCAAAAGCCAAAGATTTGGTCTTTGGCAGAGACAGCCACGGCCCCTGACAATCCGCGCAAATCGCCACAAATGAACGGCAGCAACTCCGCAGGGCCGGCCGTCCAAACCATAATAACCCCTCACAGACTCATCTCTTCTTGTCCCGTTGGGAAAATCCAGAACTGGACGAACCGAGCCTTCTCGGCGCATCAGCTGGCTTTACTGAACTCTAATCATTATCTGGGACTGGCAAACCAGGCCACTGCCACCAGCCTGGCCCTCTACAGCAGCAGGCAAACGGAGGACAAGAGTCATAGTTCAGAGACTCCAGTCACAGGTACATGTCCCCGACACTGAGACGCGCATGTATAAATAACTACAAAAACAAAGACACTAGTCCATTGCCCGTCATCCATTTCTATTATTTTAGACCTGCTTTTGCCTTCTTTGCCTGTTGATGGATTTCTTTCTCTCTAGGCCACACAGATGAACAGTGTTACAATGTTACAGCTTACAGAATACAGTGTGTGTGTGATGTGTGCGAGTGTATGTGAGTGTGTGTGTGTGTGTGTGTGTGTGTAACTGCTTTGAAAAATGTCCGAGAGGTTCATTAAAGCAAGTGCAGATCAGAAAGCATTTAAGAGAAAAGACAAATGTTGAATTGGGTGAAAAATGTTGTTTATTTGTATGCCCCCCTTTTCTTAATTTGGTGTTGTTACATTCATGTGATATTAAGGCCCAAGTGCTTGTATTTAATTGTTTACATAGAGCCCATTAAACCAACCAACTTTCAACACTAAATTCACTGATGCCCAGCATGGGCTCTGATAATAGGCAGTTTAATTAATGCATTTTAATTTTCATTGCCACTATTTCAGAGAGAACTTAGTGCCTTGGATGCAGAGAAAAAGTTGTTAAAAACAGCTTTCCACCCAGTTCAAACATAGCGAGGATGTCAGTTAATGACATTTGGGAATTTTCTTTTTGATGTCATATCACATTTCCTGTTTTAAACGACATATTTACCCAAATTAGCTTTTATTATAAGACATTTTTTTATCCCTGTGTGTGCGCTTGTGTTATTTCGTCAAGGCCTATGTTACACTTACTTGTTTGGTCATGCAAATGAGCTCAATGCAAATTCACTACAGGCTCGTTTTTGAAAGGCAATTGTCACTTTTATATCACTTTGTGTTTTAGCTCTTCATGAGGCTATTGTTAGTGTTTTTTTCTGTTTTTTTTTTTTTTTGTTTGTTTGTTTTTTTTAGATCACTACATTTTTTTTCATTCTGTTTTATCCCTGTGTATTTCAGACCTCAGAACCAACTAGAAGCAGCGGTGGTTCTTTCGGCTCTTTCCTCTCCATAACTCCTCACTCATCCTTATTTTTTTTATTTTATTTTATTTTATTTTTTTGTTTTGTTTTGTTTTTTTGTTTTGCTTTTAATTTGAATATGGAATGTAAAATAAGAATAATACATCTCTGTATACTTACATTGTAAGCATGTCCTGTGTAAAACTGCTAATGTAATAATGTATGAACCTGTAGTCTGTGAGTTTTTTTTTTCTTTTTGTAAGTTCTGTGAGGATTTGATGTTCAAATGTTTTGTATATAAAGTTAAGAATATGTACATACTTGTGAACCAAATTGTACAAGAAAGTCTATATTTTGGCTAATAAATGAATTGCTGCAACTTTAAAGAAAAAAAAATTGTTGGTTTTTGGCCGAGCTATTTTGACAGCTGCTTTTGATGCTTGGTTGTTATTGTGCCATTGCAGCTGGAATTGCATTGCTTTGGTTTTGCATGTGTGTTAGTGGACAGCCTGAGGCGCAGACTTCATCCTCCGTGATAAGTAAATATTCGAGAGGGATTTATCATACTTTCATAGTAGAGGGACTTAAGGCTAATTAGCCAGTATTGCGGCATACATTTGGATATTAATGTTGTGGGATTATCCTCATAGAGGCGTAGTGGTCGCATTAAAATGAATAATTCTTTCATTAATTTTCGTCTGAAATGGTATGGTCTATAAAGAGACTTTAGGTAATGAATGGCTGTTTGAGGATCGTTGGTGCTTGGTCAAAGTGTTCAGTTGATCCTAAAGATGGATTTTAGCTTTGCAGTGCAACTCCCACATCTCATCATGCTCGATTTGTAATGCTTTTTCTGCTCACATATATCATACATTTCCCCAAACTAACGCTGCTCTTATAATTGTAATATATCGTCGCTGTAAAACTAATAATAACATCATTTATTTTGTTTGTCCGTGATGTGATCATTTGCATGTGTGAGCCCTTATCAGAGGAAGTTTATGTAAACTTAGTGTTGGAGCTCCCTCTACAGTCACTTGTAGTCGGCCATATTCTGCTGAAAGTACACACACACACACTTCTGATGCAGTTTGAGTGGTTTTTGGCCCATTCCTAATTTATCTATCAGATGTGATTTAAAAAACCGATATAAACATTTACTCTCATAAATTTGTCACAATGCCATATTTTTTAAAACATGTTTTCAAACTTTGGTGTTGTGTTTTTATGATTTACAAACGCAGTGTATCTGCCTAAAGGAATTAGTAGATGTATTTAATACTTAAAAATCATCCATGGATTAAAAAAAAAAGAAAAAGAAAGAAAATTATATTTTGTCCAGAATGTTCAAAAAATATTGAATAAAAACAGACATTCAGTTTAGGCCACAAGAGACAAACCTTTCAGTGTAAAAATGATTTAAAACGTACCAAAAATGTACCCAAAGACACAATAAATAATCAATTATAATATAGCATGTAAAATATATCAAATTTAGTAGGCCTATTGTTTACAGTCGTCAGTAACTGAAGTATTTTTAAAACATGATGGCAGCCATGCTGGACTTACAGATCACAGGACCTCTAAATCATCCATGAAAACGCATTCAGTCGTTTATCTCTGTTACCTCTTTGAAATCATGCTGAAATAAAAGACAGGAAAATGAAAAATGAAAAGTAGAAAAGGGAAGAAAGGGAGGGAAAAACAGTAAAGCAAAAATGCCGTCAATATTGAAATTATTCATATTTCGTCGAGATTATAAAACATCTCCATCCTTTAAAAGACTCATATGAGACGTGGAAGTCTTAGTAATGCAAATTCTTATTTTTCTTTTCATCTAACTCATTTAAAAGCAGTCAAAATATATTAATGTTTAAGACATTCAAAAACTTCATTTTAGGAGGCAAACTTCGACTTTCTAATTTATCGTACTTCAAACGAAAAGCAATCAATAGAATTACGTTTTCGTTGACACTGCAACGTTTTATTCATTAACTTTTAATTTCATATTTTTATTTAATTTCAGTATTTAGATTTTGATAGACTTGGATTCATGACGATGGCATTTTTAAATACATTATATTTTAAAATACACATACACACATAATCTGTCACACATTCCTCGACTAGAATCAGATGGTCAAAGACAACGATATCTTTTTAATGTCCGCGATTCAAAGCAGCAAAGCAGATGAAAAGCGCTGATTCGCTCGAGCCGCATCCTCTCTATGTTTAGGATATGCTTTAAACTAACCCCAACTCAGCCGAGAGAAAGACTCCGGAGCCTTTTGGAGCTCCTCTCACCATGTTGCCTTCCTGTCTAATCAATTATCTTCCTTGAGAGCCCCATCTAACCACGCGATGCATATTCATAAGTGGCATCAGCCAGCTGATTGATGTAATAGTCCCCCCTCGCCTCCCCTTTGTTTTTTTTTTTGTAGGTTCTTGTCCACTTCCTTCGGTTGGAGGAAGTTGCTTTGAATGACCGGCATTACACTAACATTTATTATTCATAATTATACAGCATAAAAGAAAATGAGGTGCAACGTAGAACAAAATAATCAAAACAGAAAAAAGAAAAGCTTTTAAAATGCTTTTTAATGCATTTTGTCATTGTAAATTAAATAACCACCAATATAAATAAAATTTAATTAACATAAAAACATCATTTGATAGCACTTACCATGACATTTATTATAAATGAATGTTATTGAGATTTATGTCAGCCTAAAATTAATTATTCTATAAATAAAAAGGTGGACTGTAAGGAAAGCTAGCTACATTTGAGCTCACTGAACTTGATCATTAATAGTTATGCTTATTTCTTCAGTTTCATTGTCAGTATTTCTTCAGGATGTTTGCTCCTGAAGGCCCAAGAACAAACCCCCTCTTGATCAGGAGGATTCAATTGAAATGCTACTGAAGGGACAGTGATTGTGTCAGAAGCTCAGGGCCTCTCCTCTGATCAGTGCATGAAATTAGGGATTAAAATGCCTCGGCAGAAACAAAGTAATCATGTCTGCTTATGTCGCCATACGTGTCCAACCTGCTCCTGGTTACAAAGAGCAAATGGAATGCATTAGCTAACATTTTGCTCTGAGCTACACAGGGACCATTTCCAGTGGGGCATGGCGTGTCACTCATTTCCTCGCACGTTAAGTGGATGTTCTCCTGGCTAATGAGCAATAATCAACATCGACTCCTCTTCTTATTTCTGAGGTCCATGCTGTGTTAAATGCACAGAGTCTGGGGGCACACTGTAACACTTAAGTACTCAACTACCTAAAAAGCACAGGAAACTACTGAAGAGGAGAAAAGTAAAAGAGTTAAGGTAGGATTTAAAATGTTTTGAGAATATACTAAAAAAACTTCTAGGTTACAAAATAATGTGGAATTATTATTTTTTCAGATTTGAATTTACCACATTTAGAGCAATAGATTCTCAACTATACTCACTGTCTTGTAATAATTTACAAATGAATGGGTAGTTCTACAGTATCAAGAGTGTGGGAAACACAGAAGCTTTTGACACAGTGCAAATAAATTGTACTTCATTTCCCATCTAATCACATTGCTTATGTTGTCCTGAGCGCTGTTGACGGCTGCTCCCTTTTGCCCTCAATATTCAGAAGATAGAACAGTTACATGAGTGAAAAGAAGTAATGTGCGGTTAAACAGCCATTTAGAAGTGGAAAAAATCTGAGGAAGATGGAATCATTAAAAGGAAATCTAATCTGTCTTTCGAAACGTTCATTGATCTGGGAGAAGGTGGACAGCGGTTCCAGGCAGCTGAAAGGGTCGGGCCAATGGAGCCATCAGAGGGCCATGTGTGAATGGGGAGAAACCGTGGAGTAAATAAACACTAGAGCAGCCCATTGGAGGGGGCCAGAGGTGCCCTGTGAAAGAGGAGGCAGCTCCAAATAAAGAGGGTCAGTCTTGTGTTTTCACCTCATCCACCCCTTCTGTCATTGTAGCCCCACCACCAGTGCCACCTCCTCCTGCCCCCAGCCTGGACCGTTCTGCCACACCCCCTCCTGCCACTGAGCCAGACAAATGTCAACTCCTTTGTGGACCTTTTCAGGCTTAGAAGTGGCCCACTGTTTTTGTGCGGTGGACTAATCCTTTTATGAGCCACTGTCGACCGCGCCCCCACCCAGTGCCTGCCCAGGCCAAAAGAGGGGCTGCCCTTTTGCAAGCACTCGGCCTGTGTGTTAGTTGACCGCAAGAGGAGCAGGGATCTACTCTCGAGAACACATGTCCCGCACACCACATACCTTCATACACAGGCTTACAGGCCGCAGCACTCCGTGGCAACTTGTTACAGTGGTCATACTCTGGTGCCGAAAGAAGAGAAGGTGGCTAGCTCAATTTTACCCCTGCCAAAGATATGCGACTTCTGTGTCTCCTGCATGTTTCATGGCGCATTCATTATTGAGAATGTAAGTGAAAGTGCAGCAGCTACATGTTAAAGAATAGCCAGGGAGCAGGGAGAGAGGGGTTGTTGTGTTTCCCCAGGCTGAGCAAAGGACAAAAGGCCCAGTAGGAATGACATTCTCTGGGGCCGAAGCGGGAGAGAGGGAGGGCACTGATTTCATGCCTTTTGTTGATGTAGGTTAGAGAGAGGAATTCTTTCACTGAATCCGAAAGGCAACAAGTGGGGAAGGGGGCGACAGGCCGACAGGCCAGAGGGAGAGGCGTTGGAGCTTTTGCCGTTCACCCAGCTGAAAGATTGTGCTTTTCTCAGCCCCCCTTCAGATCCTTCAGACAGGCCCGAGTTACAGGGCAATTATGGAAATGCTGCTTTGAAGCCAAGCATAGCCCTTTTTCAGCTCTTCCTCAGGACAAAGCAAAGGCAATAAGGGCTTTTTATGCGCCCCCCTCTATAAAACATGTTTCAGCTCCAGCATGTGTATGTTCCTAACTTTTCTTCTCTAACTCACGCTATACTGTAGTTAGTGTTGACACTTGTGAATATTCTTTTCTAAAAGAGCGTAAAAGAAAATTATAGGAACTTTGTTTTTGTTTTTTATGGAGATATTATATGGGGCCATTTTAACACGTTTCTGAGCCAGAGCTGCATTCCCTCATCTCTTTACCATGTCAATCTGCCTATAAAGCATTTACCGAGGAGATGAGCAGAGGGGTGGGTTTATAAAAAACGCCTGGCCTCATAGCTGCTTCCAACAGCTGCACGATTTAACCAGCCTGATGTCCCCTCTCCGCACCCTCCCAGTTCACACGTCACTAACAGAGGCCCAGCAAACCATCAGCCCTGCACTTTCTCAGCTTTGTACATTAGTCAGCGGTGTAGCACAGAATTTCGCCACCTCGTGTGAACTAATAAGACACATTTTCTCCGGCTTTTGAGAGGATCGCAAGAGAGTGATGTCTCTACATCACCCAACACAGCAGAGGCCTTGTACAACAGTGCCTTTACACTCCGAGCATATCTGACAAATGCCAATACTCCAGCTTTCACTCATCACTGTTAATGAGAGGACATATTTTGGACGTTTCCAATATTTGTACAGACTTCATACATTATGAAGGCCCTTTTATTCACAGTACCAGGCAGAGGGGACAAGGGTGGGGTTGGGGGGGGGTGTAGTCATGACTCTTCAGGATTGGCTGACTGGTGAAGGGAACTTAATAAATTCTTCCTCCTTGGAACACTGTCAAACAAGTCCTTTCTTACATCTCCCATGAATACATTACCAGCGAGCTTGATTGATTAGAGACCCTCGCAAGAGGGTGAACCGATGAACCGACTCCCCCGGTGTGATTAATAGACTTTATTAAGAGAGTCCTCTCCTTTTTAATAATGGTAATGTAAAGGAAGGCGTGGTGGGGGTGCAGGGAGCACAGGAAGTCTAACGATGATCACTGGTGCTGTCCCTCTCTTTGATCCACATCCCCTTTAGTTTGAGTTCATTTTCCCAACCTCAAACTGGCTATATCCATCACCTCCCTATCAGTGCCGCACACTGCAGATACGAGCTTCCTTTTTATATACTGTTTTCACTTTTGTGCCTGCATACTGCCAATATTAAACTCTTTAAAAAAGTCTCATGTCTTTAACCCAGTAAGTTCTCTCCTGGGTAATATGAGAAGCAGGATTGATTTGGATTCCTGCTCACACTTTCATTTAGTTTACAGCTAAATGAAATTGACTCAGTATCCGTGAAACAACTTTAATAGGCCTTATATCAGAAACTAAGTGATGACTGTATAACTCCGCACCTGATGCCTTTTTTGTGGTATAGCAGTGTGTGTGAGTGTATGCATCTATTCATGTGTATCTCTGCATGTGGGCATTATGTTATGTTCAAAGGGAATGCAAAAATAAATTGACAGCTCTTGTTATTCACTTATTTTTCTACTTGGCACTTCTCCATCTCACATAATTATTCTTCAGTCTGGGGGTACTATGACCTTTGACCTCTTCCTGCTTGGTTGCTTCATAAGTTATTGACTTTGCGTGTTTTGCACAAATTTTAAATGATTGTGGATAAGACTTTTAAATACACTAAGATAAACTACATACATATTCCTGTGTGCATGTTTGCATAAATCAAGGCTTCCATGTGGTAGGTATGTGTATCCAAACAGCTCACGGGCTAATCATTGTTCATGAGAACTAGCATGGTGTTGGGTAGGGGTAAACCATACAGGAAATTTTTTAGCCACCCATAGCTGAGCCTGCTTATCAGCAAAACACAGGAACAACGGAGACTTTACGAGCACTGGACACAGCAGCTCCTACTTATCATCATGCTGTATTTTGCAATACACCACCGCAAGTGATTTATTCAAACATGGATACCACAGATAGGGCTATTCACGTCTCACTGCATTACTCCATGACCCAGACAGGTTTAGTTTGCTCTGCTGCTACATATCAGACACACACAAACACAAGCATCTATGACATCACCCAGACAAGCCAAGTGTTGCTTGCTGCTGCTGTAAACCTGAGAGGGAGGTCGATAACAGCAGGTGAGAGGGCTTCGCTGTGTAATGATGATGCCTACCAGTGTCTAAGTTGTAAACCCTGCTATTGATTCTCTTCAGTTCAGCCAATAGTCTCCACAATCTTCCATGCCTGAAAGTCTACAGTAATGTGTCTGCATAGAATCCAATATCCGCTACTATTAATGAATACTGACAAGCAGCTCAACCTTTGTATTTTCATTTTGATTAACCAAGTTAGTCTGAGAGCACAGATCCTGTTTGCAAGGGAGCCTCGGCCAAGACCGCAGTAGCACATTTGGTTACAGTCATTTACAGAAAATGTAGTAAAAATAAACACATTTCATAATGAAAAGAAAAGAAAATAGGAAGTGGAGAAACATGACCGAGAACGGGAGAAATAGAAGACAGACTAAGAAAGGCACAGTGCTAAAACAGTAACTATATGTTTATACAAAGTGTTTACCACGGGTTTTACTGGGGTATAAATAATGGATTTGCCAGTCTATCATGCAGTATGAGGTTGGGTGACATGCTTCCTCGTACTCCATGGGGAGTTTAAAAGTATATATGCTAAAGCCAGAGGAAAAGAGGAGGCAGAGAAAGTACTCTATTCTTCTCAACTTTTCTTTGTGCTTAGATAAACTTGTTGTCAGGCACATTGTCAGCCACTCCAGCGTGACACCTCACAGCCAGATAATGGCATTGCCATGCAAATGAGAGATGGTGAAAGCTATCCCACCAGTGTGTGTGTGTGTGTGTGTGTGTGTGTGTGTGTGTGTGTGTGTGCGTGCATGTGTGTGCATTCATGCATGCATCTGTTTTGTTAGTGTTTATTAGAGAATGAAAGGGTGCGCGACAGAGTGATTCAACGGTGGCATGAGGATAGATTGGTGCCTTGTCCATAATAAGCAAACTAAATGCATGCTGAAGGTGAATTCTTGAGCAAAGTTCTGCTCTCGGTCTACTTGTTCTCATCTTCTCCTGGGAAATTTCCCTCATCTAGTCAAGACAAGTTGCCTTAAGACATCATAAGGGGAAATTAGAGACTAAGGTTTAGACAGTTTATCAGAACCAAATTCACTTAAATTGCCAAGTAGAATACATTTACCATAATGAGACTGCAAATGTTAAGATTATAGAGTTACACAAGACAAGTCACACCTTTACAAGACAATCCTCATACAGTGTGAGGGGACAGTGCAAAGAAGTCCACTGACACTAAACAATATGCTGATCTGAGCAGGATAAAAACAATCCCATTAAAGATAAAAAAATATACATAAATTCTCTTCTCTGGGTTAGCAAGAGAAAGTTGTTGACATCTGTGTTCAGGGAAGAATTTTTCTTGGTATCTTTAGTTAGTAATTACCAATTACCAGACCTCCTATCCTTCCAGACTTTTAATTCAGACAATATAAAGTACAACCTTGTACTAGTCTCTTGTCAGAGACAAGACAGGAAGTAGGAAGTGGGATCTTGTGAGACACAGGGCAGAGAAGTGTCTGAACAAGCCAAGCATTGAGTATGAAAGCTCCCTGCCATCTCCAGCTGTGTAGGCTTTCTAGGTTTTGTCCCTTCATGGCGACTGGGCACAATGAAGTGGCGATCTGACAAATAGAGAGGGGTGGGCACTGTGTCACTGTCTCCCCTTCCAGAAGAGCCAGTACAACCCGCCCTCTACTGTTGTCATGCTAAGACAGCAGCGTTCACAGGAACTGTACCCCTATTCACACATACCAACCTCAAACCCACACTCACCCAAGGACAAATGTGGCAGCCTCATTCAGCTTCCTCCTACTTATATCCATGCTTCCTCTCAAAGACAAAAGCCATGAATTTCTTGAAGAAATTAACGTTGCTCCCGCTGATCTGTGAATACGTTAGCTGATGACTTAAGGGCAAGGAGTATGGACCTTCAGTTCCCCTGGGCCTCATCACTAAGAAGCACGGCCTTCATCTGTAAAAGACCATGAGAACAGGCATATCTAATGTCATTTTACAGGTAGATAGAGCGAGAGATTGGGGAGTAATTGGAAGTAATAACAGATAGCTCTCTTTCAATCCCACAGGACTTCTCTCCTCCTACGCCCCTAAATTCCCAGAAGACTCCTCGGCATATTTGCTGTTGTGCAAAAGAAATATACAGCGGATGAACTGTGACCTTTGTTCCCCTTCCCTGAAGGTCACCGGTCCATTTTACATACACAGATGAGGTCCACTTTTCCGGAAA
This sequence comes from Euthynnus affinis, assembly GCA_029490765.1. Lineage (NCBI taxonomy): Eukaryota > Metazoa > Chordata > Actinopteri > Scombriformes > Scombridae > Euthynnus > Euthynnus affinis. The sequence continues at coordinate 20,487,586 of CM055839.1, forward strand.
TGATAAGACAAACAGCAGAGAAGAGGTAAGGTCAGCAAGTTAAACCAACAGCTAGAATGACAGTTAATTGGCCGGAGGGTAGTGTAACTGTCATCCATTTCCCTTGGGCTGACTGGGAAGACTCCCCCCCGGCTGCCTCCACTCGTTCTCCAGAGACCTCCACTCCATACAAGAACGCTCACTTATCAGCTGTCTCCCACAGGTTCAACCAGTGGACATTAGCGCGGGAGGAAAACAAAATGATTATATTGCCTCCGATTTGATTATTACTTCATCATTATTGTTTATATTGTGGTAATACACAACAAAGACTGTGACAAGTGAGGAGATGAAATGTCAGAGTGAATTACAGGCATATGCAGAAGCTGGCCGCAAATCAGCTGGCAGAGCTAAAAGGTCTTTCTTGCTAATTGCTCATATCCTACCAGCAGTGAGAGGCGTCCAGCCGCTGTGCAATAGGCTGGCTGACTGAAAGCAGACAGATAAGACTATGTGTATGGATGATTCGACCCATGCTCTAATGACTTGTTTAGTCCTGTGTGTCAGAAGCAGTGACACATAGAGGATGGCATGGAAGCTCTTGGGCCTTCTGTGCATCTGTGTGTGTGTGTGTGTGTGTGTGTGTGTGTGTGTACAAAGACAGAGGAAGAGAGGGGAAAACAACTCCCCGAACAGCACTTAGAATAAATGTGTGTGTGTTGATGTGAGTGGGTGTATGCAGGAGGAGACCACATGCATGTATAAGGAGGAGTGATGGTTTTAGCAGAATCTGTCTGCCTGATTTTGCAGGGCCAGGGTTTGGGGTGTGAAAGGCGAGAGAGAGTGTGTGCGTGTGGGAGATAATAGGCCTTTCTCCACGCCACTCAGCGTTTCGCTGGCACGCAGCTGGCACACAGCTGGCTATCTAACTAAACTGTCCCAGCCCCTTTTTCCCCTTCTGCACCCTCCTCCTGCGCCACCCACCCCCCCTTCAGAATGCCAGACATGCAGGGTAAGGGAATACAGGGGAGGAGGGTTAAGACAGAAAAAAAAACATTAGCGTTAATGGGGAATTGGAAAGAGGAAGTTATGATGGGGCCCACCGCTCTCCCAAGATCCATCTGGGGCTTGGCGGGAGGGGATCCGTCAGTGACAGACAGGTGTTCCTCAGCAGCCACACTAATCCTCGTCCAGCCCCGCTGCTCTGAGGCCCTCAGGGACTATCTCCATGCTTCCACTGCTCCCCATGATATCCTAGCTACTTGTTCTGTCCCTTATCAGTCGGTCACTTTGACTTTGTCAGGTACAGCATACAGAGAAAAAAACAACCAATAGACTGATACACAGGAAAAACCATCTTAATTTCACACTAAACATACTCTTTGATTTTGTTGTTGTGCCCAACAGAACACAGATGACTTTTGAGGGAATTTTGGGATTTGGTGATGCAACAAAACTAGAGAGTGTGCCTGTATTCCCCCTTATTATTATTATTATTATATCTTTTTTAACAACAAAATGACAGTGAACTGTGGTGATCAATTGTTGCCTCAATTGTTGTCAAACAGTTTAAGCCTGAGGCCTTAAACTGAAAAAAAATGTCTTGTCGTGGCATACAAGTTATTTTTAAAAAAGCACAATAGCACAATATATAAACAAAAACAGTACACATAAGAATCCACACTGTAAGCCAACAAGAGTTATAACCTCATATTTTATGAGCTATCATTGGAGATGACAGTTGACAGACCAGGCCAAACTCAGCTAGATCATGGCAGGTGATTACATTTTGGAATGAGGCAACTATTCTGAATCTGCCTTTGTCAAAGAAATGATTCAAGACATATTCACATTAATAACTGCCCGTTTTGCAACCCTCTATTGCCAACTGGTACATAACATAACAATGATTCAGCCTGTTGAATAATGAATCATAAGGGCTTTTACATTTGCTTTTGTCAACACCTGGTGATGGGTGGAGTTTTCCTGAGAAACATTCTCCTGAGTGTGAGAATGCAATGTGTTTTAGGTTTCAAGCACTAGCAACAATAATCTTGCCAGTGGTTACCAGGAGTATCTAAATACACAGGCAGACCTACAGAAATGTAATCTTTTTTAAGATTAAAACATCACTGTGCTGGACATGTGCTTCAATTGTTGAATGAGAAATGAGGAAAAGAAAGGAAAAAAGCAAGGATTAACATTTAAGTCTCACACATTTTTGCCCACACATGCAGTGTTCTCTAATATAGCAAAATGAAAAACAGCAAGCATTATCTTGACTTTATAAAGGTTACAATATAAAGATTGTTATCATGCATTATATGTGGCTTTCCATGATCTCCAGTATAGTTAAATCTCAAAATTACAGTAACTGACATCATTTTGGCTTCGGGTGGTGACTTTGTCTAGTTTACCAGCCACTGGCAGGTACCCAACCATCACTTGGGATGCAGCTAAGCTAAAATATCAAAAGCAGCTGGCAAAGTTTGGTGTGTAATATATCCCATAGAAAAAAACACATATTTCTTACCATCAATATCAGTGAATATCTCTCAATGAACTGTATATATAAAAACAAAGCTACACAAAATTTGAATACATGCAAAAAGCACAGTTGAGCAGGTATCAAGATGGTATAACAAGATTTTTCTAAAATTATGGAAATGTCACCTTAGGCTTAATCCCTTCAAATGCAGGTGGAGAAAGCCAAGTGGAAACAGGTGTAATAAACAGAAACTCAAAGAGATCACCTAAGTCTTTAAAGGCACAAATAACACAGCAGTTTCTTCATCTAATGTCTACAGCAATTGCAAAAAATTGCAGTGCAAAAATATTTGGTTGAATCTGTCACTGGAAAAAAGCAAGTATAATACATTCCACAGTCATGATGACGAGTGTGTCTGTGTTAGTTGTTGCTATACTGTGCCACTCTTACACTGATTGATTACAGTTTAACAGACAACTGAGGAATCCTAAGATATCACAGAGTTTTGCATACATGTACTTCAACCTTGTGCTATCAATAGCATGCAAAAGATAGGGAACTTCAAATTACATCTCAGCATTTGCATACAAATGGCCCACTTTGCTGTTTTTGTCATTGGGCAAAGTAGATGAACCACATGATCATGAGGTTGTGGGTTTGGAGTGATGCAGATAAGGAGTGTGCTCAGTTGAGGACAGTAAAGCACATCCAGATGACTGGGACACAACACTGTTACACAATATAACCCTATGACTGGAGCAGCACAGTTTACACAGGGCTATAATCTAAAATGAGATGACTCCATGCAGAGCTACAAATTAAATAAAGCCAAAATCTGGATTCCATTATCATATCTCCCAATGCCTACATTTTTGTAACATTTAAATGGCAAAATAAATATGAACGTTGCCGTATCAAACAAGGCTCTAACCAGTATTTGTTTTGTGGGAACACTCTGAGAAATGAAAAGCTAGCGCGGTAAACACAGCCTTTTCTGCCTAAAATTTGTGAGTGGCACCAAATGTTTCTGGGTGTAGTAATTGCTGGCAGATTTGTAGATGTGTGTTTTAATTAGCCTCGACAGGCTGCTGATGGCCTTACACAAGTTGTTCCCGTCAAACAGGCCCCAGAGATGAGAAACCAACAGAGATCGACCATGTGGACAAGCTGCAGTGATTCGGAATAAGCCTTGACATAATGCTAATGACCGACACCTATAACTGAATGGTCACACATCCAAACAGCTTTCCAATGTTGTTCATGAGGTTTATCTTAAAGGCTCTGCTGAAAACTTCTTTGTTTTGGTGAGAGAAATCTCAGTTACGGTTCTTAAGGGGCAAAAAAAAAGTTGATCCAAAAGCAACAGTTCTTCAATCTTTTCTTAAGTTACAAGATCAAGTGCTCAACTTTTTTATTTTTTACCTTTCTACATGAGAGGTGACTTGGAACTCTCTTCTTCCCTGAAGTGATAACACATCATCTCCACATGCTTTTGAAATCACAGATCATAATAGACATCTGTTATCTGAATGTAAATCTCAAGAGCTCCTTTTCCTGCACACACACATACACACATTCAACATTAGAGTTATCACTCCCTATAATCCACAAGCACTTTTAGGCCTTGTATCCTCCCACTGACTCCCCTTGCACCTCATCTAGCCCGCGCTAACACAAACCTTCTCTTATGTGGCTTCCCCTTTCCCCCAGCGCGGGATCCACATCACTGAGACTGTAGCCGCCATGGAGGGCCTTTTTCCACTTCTCCAGCCATGTTCGGCCAAGATTTATTAGACTCTTCAACCAAAATGTAATTTTCACCATGTTGGTTTTTGACAGTGAGGGGAATTGGGAAGGGTTTTTTGGTGCTTTGAGAGTCATGTCTACTCAGCTGGGATGGTGGGACAGCTCGCTCCAACACCAATACCCCAAACCCACAGAGACAGCTAAGTGATTTATTGGCCTCTTTTTATTGAGAGGGTGAGATAGAGAATGAGAAAGTAACATAAGTAAGAATAACAGTGTAATTGAGCCTGTCTGCAATGTTGCACAGCACAAAGGTACCACAGGTGGAGGCATTTAAATGGGTTTATGTTTTATGGTGAATTAAAGGTAAGAACTTTTGTTTGTCTAACAGGATATCCTGCAGCTTATTAAAACTTTTTCTTAATTTCTTTTTCTTCATATAGTTATTTGCTTATTTGTAATGCCTCCATTAAACCACTTTTATTGTAGATTATAATAGCATGTTAGTCCATTATTGAATTTCTCTGTAACTGTGAGCTACTGCCATACAAGACTTACTACAACTACTGGAAAAGTGAGTACAATACTCTCTTATCATGATATTATAATTGAAACAGCTCTAGGGAGGATTTGGACTTTTACATTAATCCAAGTTTCAAAATGTTACAGAGAGGCAAACTTTGTAGCCTAATCTTGGCACATTCCCACACCAGATAATGGTTTCCATGAACTGGGCCGTGGTGTAAGAGACAGATACTCTGAACTCAGCTGTAGAAAAGAACAGTCTTCACCATTGTAGGGTGAGTAAATGTACCTTATAAAACCCAGGAAATTACATGTAATAGAAGTGATGTACCATTCTGTGGTTGCACTCAGGAGACACACAGACTTCAAGGAGACAGCTCACAGAGATCACAGTCAGTGAATCATAACATTTCAAAGACAGGCAGGATAGACAGATGCAGCAAGAAAGAATGAGATGGAAAGAGACAGAACGGGACAGACGGAGTGAATGACAAAGAGATAAAGGCAAATTGGATAGAGTGAGGATAAAAAGAAAGACACAGAGGGAAGGCGAGAGGGCCAAGATAAAAATCACACACTGAATCCCATTCCCTTTGCCAAGACAGATGTCTATAGTGAATAAATAATGAAGGGTAACAGTTTCACAACATCATGCTAGATTGCCAGGTCTAAACCGGGGTCTGAGTATTCTTGATTGTTCTCTGGCTATGACTCAGGCTGCCCTCTGCCCCAGGGGAACCTTTCAGACCCGTCACTTCACGTCTCCACGAAAATCAAGCCCAAAGGATAGGCCTGGCAAACACATAGGGATGTGTGACTCTTGGTGACTGAGTTACGTGTGTCACACCACTCTGAGAAGTTGTGTCCCTCCCTCATGACTGACCAGGCTAAATATGCACACTTCAGCAAGCACTTACACACTGTTTCCTCTCTCTTGGCGAGCATCAACTTTATGTTACTGGATCTGAGGTAAGTGTGAGCGCTGTAGCCTAGCATAGTTGAGTTCAGCATAGATTTAGCATGGCCATGTGTAGGGTAAGGTCATATATTGAATTTTCAACCCTCTAGCGTCGTTCAAATTGAGGTTTGATAACCATTATCTATCACACAATTTTTTTTTTGCTTTTTTTAAACCAGAGGCCTCTATATTTTTATGCTCTTAATCCTGGTGTTGACTGTGTAATTTGACAGTAATAAATGTATTATGTTATACTGTAAATCTATATTATCTTTATTTTGCCATTAACCATGTTATTGAAAACAGCATGTAAACAAATCAATTTTAGGGACAAGCCAAGCTGTGGCTAATATGTATTCAATGATACCATCATAACAAATAAAGGTAGGTATAAAATAATTTACTATATTCTTGCCATTCAGGAAAGAACATCCCAGGCTCTTTCCAAAGAGGAATTAAATATAAAAAGCTTTGGCACAACAATCCAGTTCTGCTGTCAACACCACTTCAACAAAATTCAGTAGTGTTGTGAGGGGGAGCATTTAACTATAAGGGCACCATACAACCCTTTAAAGTCAGTGGAACAATTCAGAAACTTGCTCCTGTGCAGTATACTTCTAAGAAAGGCTAAAATGCTTACAAACATACACATGCAAACACAATTACATTCAAACATACAACCACACAAACAGCTATATACACTCCTACAGACTGCTCTCCATCTTCTTATTTGTGCAAACTCAATCAAATGATTTTCTGAATAGCAATAAAGCAGTCTTTATTTTGCTTGGCTGGGCGTCTATCCCGCACCCCCCTCCCCCACCTCCACTCCCAGCCCTCCAACCGCACCACAGCAGGATCAGTTTTCCCCCCAGAATCCCACTGAAGCACTGCCATGTCGGCTGGAGACAATCAGCTGAAATGCTCCTTAGATATTCCTGCTCCTTTTCAAAAGACCCAAATTCAATTTATGGACACATTTATTACCATGTCTGTCAGTGACTAAAAGGGAGTTTCATAATCAGGAGCACACATCTGATCTGGTCACAGCAGGCTGCCTCGCTTGGCCAATATGCGCTCTATTACACGGTCAGAGCCAGCCGATCCACAGAGGAAAAGGAAAACATGAGCAAACAAAAGAGTAGGTAGTTAGACATGGGATGGGGGCCCTTAGATGTAGCATTTAAAAAAAGCTGATCTGATTTAGGAGTGGGGCCGTAGGGAGAAAATCCGTTAACTTCGTACCAGATCAGGGGCCTTGACCATGAGGGATCACATAGCACCATCCCAAAACTACACAGTATTCCCATAGCACACTTCTCCTTTTCTGATGTTATTGAAAACATAAATGGGATGTTTTTGTTGTCTAATGATGTTTCTGTCAGTCTCTAAGTAGCAGAGGGCTTGAAAACCTAAAGAGCTCCTTTGAAAGATTGAACAAGTTTTCATCATGTTGCGGTCTTGTCTCTTACACCAATAGTTTCCATTGTTTGTCATATTTTTTCAAAGTTGCCAAAAACTACATGAAATCCACTTTTAAACTCCAATAAAGCAGACAGAGAGTGGCTTGTTAGAGCCAGCTATAACAACATTGAGGCCTGAACGATTTACTATCCCTGCTCTGCTTGTGAAACATAGATTCTAATGAGTGCTCTGTAGGCAGCGCGTCACTCAACTCTGGAACACGGGGGCACGGGCTGGACCGAGACCCAGTGATTGAGGGCTTTGGTCTGCTGTGGTGTGTGTATGAGACACACACACCGCAGACCGCAGACTCCAATCAGTGGTTCTTGGTCCAGTGGTTGGACAGAGTGTCAGTGATGTCTGAGAGCCACTGTTCACACACGCTCGTGTCCAGAAAGGCTGAATACCCCTGGAGAGATGCACACCTCAGGCCCCGGCCATAAATCAATACTTACTCACAAAGGTTCACCTAAACTCTTGCCAGTGCCCACTGCAGTAAAAACAAGAAAAAAGTGAGCTAAGCTCCCCCTAGAGGCCAAAACTAGAGGGTGATTCAGTTAAGGAAACGAAGCGTGTCCTTCATTAGCCGAAAGATCACATTTTACCACAGGAGCAACACATTTACTGGTGCAGAGGGCTCTGTGAAATCTCAACGAGAAAGATTCTCTGTTTGCCTTCCAGGGTAATTAGGGAGGCTATCACCTGACACTCACACAGGTAATGTCCTGGACTACAGCCAGAACCAAATTTCATCATGGTCAGCCTGACTGCAGCACCCCTGGAAAATATGTGCAGAAACTGAAAACCGCATTTCAAAAATTGCCTGCTTGTCCCCTGTGTTGGTTTTGGATGAGGTCTCTGGGCTGGAGCTTAGGGGTTCCTGCAGCTTGTGCCAGGATCCTTAAAAACTAGTAACTGATATGTCCTTTTTTTCCCCCACACAGCCTGAAATGTTCAGTTATTAAAATGGGAGCAAATCCCACCAGAATGTTTTACACGTTTACTAGGTGTACGTCAAGGTGAGAGACAACACTAGTGAATTATGCGTTGGATTTGGACCTGGGGAATTGGGGCTAGGGGCATGCTGAAAGAAAGAGAGACAGGGGAGATATTACCGCAGGTGACAGTTCTGACTGCCAGGATATAAATCTACCCCCCCTTCACCCCCAGCATGTTGCACAGAAACCACAGTGCCCCCTACAGTTAAAATCCACACATGTCAAACTTTATTGGCCTTAATAGTAAATGCCAGAATGATAAATAAAACAGTATCAAGAGTCCTGCTGTGAGGAGTTTAGTATGAAAGATCAATGAGTGGCTGTCTACAGGGAGTAGGCTAAAAGCATCCGTGCCATCTGCGGAAGCAGTGGGTTGACATGGCACACTAATCTCTTCTGGTTTGTGTGTTTGGGGTCCAGGATGTCCAACAGGCTCAGTGACAGCTGTGCGTAGAGGCAGATCTGAACCATGCCTGTGAACAGAGCAACTGCAAACTGATGACAAACGCTTTGTTTGGGGAAAAGATTTTTTTCTTCTCTTGCCTGTTTTAGTGGGATCACTAGTCTGGATGTACTAATGGGAGAAAAAGAGCACCAATTAGGGATGTAGACCACGCTGGCCTCAGTTATTTCCAAACCACTTAAAATGTGTAATAAATGATCAAATGAGACAACTTCTTTTTAAGCTCACAGTCAGATTTTGTTTTCCTCAAAAGCACATTGGCTCTAATAACAGAGCAGGTCTTTGATTTAGCACTCGGTAACAGGCAAGTGGGCTGCAGACACAAAACTTTCTGCTGCTTGTGGTGGTTAATCAGAGAGCTGCAGGCATGTGGGTGGATCCCTCTCCCTCACTTGAGGCTGCTGGTTGGTGTGAGGTGGGTTAAGCTGGCAGACACATCACCTTGATCCCTCAAACTGTTCACTTTTATGGTTAGTATCCCAAACCGGGACCCCAGAATTTGCTCAACTTCTCACTGTGAAACATAAAGTGGAGGTCACAGAACTGATGGTATGAAAAAGTCACTCATCCATCACTGGAGCAGGGTTGTATGCATGTGGCTATGGTCAACTTCTAGAATCCAGTGCAGCCACTGACGGGGCCTTCTGCAGAAATGGAGAGAGGAGAAGGGATAAGGAAACATGTGTCATATGTCAAGGCTTGAGCCAAATCTCTGCATATTAGGATCAAAACAGTGTCTTCTTCTTTCCCTATGTCTTTACATAATTTGGCACTCTGATCACAGCCAAACATGGGAAGTGGACCACTTTGATTATCCCATAGCATTATGACAGAAATAAATCCTTCCTGTGTCAACACTATGTTGGGCTCTGATAGCGGCTCATGCAGCAGGACCTTCTCTCACTACTCCCCCATTCCCTCAAGAAATCACCATCAGTTCCACTCCTGACTTTCAAATGCTATGACCGAGTCCTACACACACTACAGCAACAGAGGAGTCTGGACAGAAGAGCCTTCTCCCGTTTTACCTGCATGGTAAAAAGAGATAAAAAGGTAAAAGTGGAAAGGATGAAGAAAGTACATTTATACAAGAAAACCTAAGGTCTCTTACTGTAGCTCTTATCCTATTTATTTTCCTTGAAAGTGGCTTTCACATGATAGTACCATGGTGAAGCCCATTAAGGCCTCTGCATGGTTATTGAGCTTCTTTATCTGCTTGAGGATCCACCATATGAAATCTGTAAAACAAACATCAAGGTGTATTTAAACTGTGGTCTTGTTGTTCTATGCCATATTGTCAGTACATGTGTAGCCTACCGTTCATTTAAAAATAAAGACATTGTGGTGAATCTAGGTTTTTGTTTGATTGACAATGGCACCGAATGATCAGCATTGCACAAAGGAATAGAGGTTATACCCAGTTTTACGTCAACCATCTGTGTGGCTTTCCAGTTTGCTCGCTGTAGATTTGTCCACAAATTTGTCCACAAATCTACTCACAAATCCTCCTCTTCCACTGTGCATAGGGCTGCAGAGGATATGGCTTGCTGATTGGTGTGAAAACCAAGCTGAGCCAGTGTTGTCCACAGCCAACCAGAGCACTAATATTGCAAGAATACATATTCCACCCAGGAAAAATGTATGTGTTTAGGATTTTCAGAATGATAGCATTCACCAAAAGACATAGGTGATTTTTCATGGTTCCAATAAGACACCTTCCATCCTTCAGGCACAACGCTCTCAACTTCACCCTCCAAGCACCACACCCCCACTCCTCTCTCCTTCCTGAGGACAAGCACATGGTTCTACTTTCTAGATTAGCCATTTCATGTATGTGTTCCCAAACAGAAGACGTCACCACCGCAGATCACTTTACAGGGATCACAGGGACATCTGTTAGGAAAATGGAAAAACAAAACTGAACCAGGTTTTTACATGTTAGCTGGAATTCAATTAAAATGTGATTAGTGAGAGTATTAGGGGGACAGCTTGGTCCACCATTGCACGTTTGGTTGCCACTATCCCCTGGCCTGGTCAGGTTACTGTGGGGATTACCCCTAACAGGATGACCTCTGACCTCCAGACAGGTGCCTGTGGGAAGGATGGGAGGGCGTTGATGTCACCATACCAAGTGGGATTCACAGGGCCTGTGGCTGACAGGGGTCTCCTCATGCCATTCCAGAGGACATTTCCACTTTGTAATGATGCATGCAAGCATGTACATACTCCAAATACTCAAAAATAATGGATAGCATGAATCAGGATCACCCTATCTTGATTTAAAATATCAGTTCTACAAATCTAATATAAAAAAATAATCATATCTGTCACAGTTTGCAAATACTGAAACATTTTATAATATGTTATGATTTCTTGGTTTTCTGAAAAATATTAACTTTAAATGAAAGAAAGTTATAAGATTATAAGATAAAATTGTAAATTCACATGCAGTCAACAGGTTTTGTTATTTTGTTGGGGATTTTTTGTACTGCACTTTACTGCATTACTGGCACACTCAGAATCATAAAGAATACATTTTTGTTTTATTCTATACTGAGTGCAATGATACAAAAATTAAGTGTATAGTATAACCAAATTATGTTACAGATTTCAACTGTATGCAGGTAAACACTGAACTGTAACAGATTATGATTTGCACAACCTTTCCATCTTGTATGCCATACAGGACACATGAGGTGCAGACGACACATGTATGTCCTAATTCTGTGTTTAAAAAACAAAAAAAACAATATAATAATTTAATGACCCATAACATGTTGTAGTCATCACGATTTCAAACTTGTGCATACTAACCATACGCATTTACAAAATGGCCTTCCCTCAAAGCAGAGGCCAACAGAGTTTAAACATGTGGTAAAGCTTGAGATCAAACTGCAATTCTGTCATTATATGTTGTGGTGAACACAAAACAGTATGTATGGATAGCCGTTAAAAAAAATGTATTTTGATTTTAATGTTCTCCATACACAATAAAAAAAAGCCTGGTCTGCTCCTACTTTTCATCACAAAAAAATCCATTATATTTCCAAACCTAGATGGTGTAGAAACAGGAGCATTTAATTAAAAAAAAAAAAAAACATAAAACAAAAATCCCCAGCTGCTTCCATTCTGCGCTGTTTACCATGGTTTTCCCCACCAGACTAAATAGGCCTGTGTTTGTCTTCACCATGCGCTACACAGCCACTCCAACCCCAAGACCTCTACTTAGGCAGCGTGTGGAATAAACAGCTTTCCTCTGAGGGCCTGAGAGTGGAACTGGTGGTGGATTCGTGAGGCAATGGGAGAGGTGAGTGGAGGTCTTATTGGATGAGCCGTTATCACAGTCCAACACAGCACAGATACTGGACCACTTCTTGTTTTTATATTTATATTTTTATGTCTTCTGTTACAACATTATTGGATAATCAGTGGTCTACTTTTCATGCCTTGCTGTGCTCACGTTACCAAATTATGTAAAGACATAGGGAAAGAAGTAGACTGTGTTTTTGATCCTAATACACAGAGATTTGGTTCAAGCCTTGAGGTAGGACATATGTGGAAGCATTTCCAAACAGCATCAGCACCACCAGCTCTGAGCTTGGGCCATTCGCTGCGGAGCGTAGCATCTCTGGAAAACATTGTGAGACAGGAGGTTGCAGAGAAATGTAGAAAAACAAAGTCAATCTGTACTTTCCAGCAGTTTGGAAATGCTTCTGAAGGACGGTAAATACGCCATGGCAAATACACTGGAGTGAAATTCCCTCATTTAGGGATCATGACCTGTTCTCACAAGTGCATTATCTCTTAAAGAAAGCCTCTGTGCTGCAGAATCAATTAAAAACAACGAGACAGAATGGAAGGATTAAAAAAGAAAAACAACTGCTAGTGCACAGCAGATAAGAGTGTTTGAAATCCTCATTTATCAGATAAAATGATTATCCTCGAAAGTAGTTGATGTGGCCATTAAAAACAGTGGAGCCAGATTATGGGTGTCTTTTAAAGTTTACAGTTAAATGCCACGCCTCATCGATTGTCACAGTTGAAGCCCACATATTCCCTATGCTAAATCAAAACTGACTGAAAAGTATATTAATGCTTGACAGAGTTAAATTTTTGTTGTTTAACAAATGTAACATTTGTGTGTGTGTGTTTTTCGTTCCTTTTGTTCCATGCATTGGTGGCTCAAAGCTGTGGAGTATCAAGGACAATTGCAGACCAGATTATTCGAATGAGTGAAAAAAAAAAACTGCAAAGCAATCATCCATGGTCCTCTTCAAGGAAGAGAAATATCCATATAATAAGAGGCAGATTATGTGTTAATCTTTATCAACACAAACAGACACACTCAGGCTCAGCAGAAAATCTATATACCCTGTATAGTTTGATATCCCAGCCATCATGTCCTTTTGAATCCATTAATCACTTACTGACAAGGCAGTGAATGTAACTCTACTCCGAAAGAGGCATCACAGATAAAGTCTCATCAGTCAGACTATTGCTGTGTGACAGCAGATCACAGCTGAGAAGCATCACACTTACAAAGTCTTGACGCATGAGCAGGTTCTGTAATGTGTTGTGGAGATCAACGTGTCACATTATGCTTTCATTTTGGCAACGTATCGTATCATCATTGTTCAGTGAGAGAATAAAGTCGCATTGGATCATATTCCTCAGTTGTGCAGCTTCACAGTGACCCTCAGCAGGCAACAGGCAGACTAATAGGAGTATGTTTTCCAGCTGTGATCTGCCAACAGGAGCTTTGCTGGAACCTAGTAAATTTCACTACAGATCTTGTGATTTCAGTCCAGTATAGCAGATCTCTGACCAGAAGCAGGTATATCAACATTCATGGCACACATTATGCTAAGCAGAATCTAATTCAGCTAATAAGTCTAATAAAAACAGTCATTTAAACATGTCAAACAGATATACTACTTTTCATTCCGAAAGATGTGATACATGCATAATAATGATAATCATTATATTCACTCACAGGCATCAGCTTCAGTTTTAATCAGCCATGAAAGCAAATTTACAGTTCCTTTAGTCAAAGGAGTGGAAGCAGGATATATTCCACAACAGCCAATTTCGAACACTATGTGTTTCCAGGGTTATCACTAAAACCACTGCAAAAAAACAAAAAACAAAAAACACATAAGGTCTGAATAGACTTTTTTTCCTCCATTCCCAAAGCGAAGGCCTGTTACTCTATCACATCATTTTCATTCAGTCTTGGTAAAATCCCCATAGACATGTGACCATCTGACTTAACAATGTAAGTGTGACTAGGTATGCCACTGCAGGATCCCTCTCACACGTTCAAAATTAAAAGGGTCAGTTCAACCAAATGAAAAAAAAATACTTTGCATTCAGTTTTATTTACCAAGGTTTTATATTGAAAAGGCTAAATATTGAAAAATGACATTCAAAAAACTCAACACTAATGTGTTTTATCAGTAATAATGTTCTAGTTACTCAGATAATTCATAGACCTCATTGTCAACAGTTTTCATTAGGTCTATTTCTCATGTAGAAAGTGGTGTAGATTATTGGTAGCTTGTTAGTCATAAAAAATGCGTTCCTATGTTTGAACATTTTAAAAAAGCTCATACTGTTGGTACTGATATTCCAATTTTGTAAAAGAACTTGAAACATCAGCTCCATTGATATATTTTACCCTCGAGAAAAGATGGCATCTAAGTGTCTCTCCAAACACCTATTTGCAACTTATGTGATTTAAAAGTTGTTGGCACACAACATCAACACCTGTCTTCTAAACATTATACCTTTGGACAGCCCCCAGAAAACCTGCACAGACTGGCTGCATCAAGCGGCCCATTATACATGCACATTTAGAGAGAGATAGCTATAGTGATAGCAACATCAAGAGCATGTTTTTGACTTTAACTGCTGATGTGGAAATTCAGAAATTCAGTTTAGTGACATCATCCGTCTTTTGCCAGTTACCCACAGCAATAAGAACATTTCTTAAATAAAAATAAGCTTGCCAGTACACTTAATAATAGTCAGACCACTGCTTAATAAATTGCTGGGTTTCTGATATATTTCCCAATTAGCAACATCTTTCCCAAAACAGATGTACAGCACTTTGAAACAAACCCTCAATTTAACTATACATTTTTATAATGGTGAATGTTGACATTGTGATCATCTTTTGACATTCATCTTAGTTTACCAACCTTTTGATTTATTACTGCATCACTGGCCGTCAGGGAGCTGCTATGGGCCGGAGAGGTGAGAAGCTGCTTTGTTCTGAGGCGAGGCTGACAGTCTCTTTATCTCCTCCTGTCAGACAGAATAGTGTTTGATCTGCAGCTTCTCCATGTCTCCATGATATCTCTGGTCAGATGACCTCAGCCCACTACCAGAGGTTGTTTTAGCAGTACTACCACTCTCAGGCTTGCTGAAAGTGTGAGGAAAGTGAGGCAGCGTTTACATCCATGTGAATGTATTGCAATTTGAGAATATTTTACACAATTGTTTCATGTTTCCATCACTTCAGAGGACATTATGTTGACTTGTATTCATTTTCTGGAGACTAACTCTAACCCTAAGCACTACTTATCTTAACCTAACCTTACTTTAACTTCTTCACCCTAACATATAATGATTTATATTATGGATACTTCCTTTTTGTCTCCAAAGGTTGGCGAGCCCCCATATATGACTGTGTAAACAAATTTCCACAACATGAGGAGTACCTGGTAAACACAGACAAGCCATGCACACTCTTTCTTTGCATCATTTGTTATGTTCACACACACAGAAACACATCTAAGACACATCTAAGCATTAAAAGGTGTATTACTGTATACTGGATATACCACATATACAAGTACTGCACATGTACATGCTACACATATGCTACATACAATGTACATTATATACACACTGCTCTTGAAGTCTGGCCTTGGCCCTACAACCTAGCTAGTGCTGAAGTGAATATATTTCACTGCCTGTGTCTCCGTCTCCTGCTCTTTTACAGGACGGGTGTCTTTTAGCAGCTCACATCACAGAGCCCTACAAACGGCAATTAAAATGGATGTGCTACACTGGCTCTGTATAGGGAGAGAGAGTTGAGAGAGAAAGAAAAGAGAAATGATAGGGGACATGAGTGTGGGAGAGAGAAAGAAAGAAATAAAGAGAGGAAGTATGCAAGGGAAAATGTACAGCACCACCTCTCCTTCAAAACCACGACTGATACCGTGTCTATTGATCTTTATTACAATAGCAGCAAGCTGTAAAATGTTTGATGGTTTTGTACAGATCTTAGTCCCCCTCATTCATAATTACTGCTACACATGTAGAACCAAGGGCAACTTCAGAAGGGGCGCTGTTTGAAAAGCTGCTGCCAGACTGTAGGGATGATGGGAAATCTCGACGGGGCCTCACGGTAGCTCTGAGCCCTAAGGCTATCATTCCTCCTGCCGAACACCTGCAGCAACTTAAGTTTTACAAAGATCAAATTATGGAGCTGATTTTAAATAAGAAATGAAACCAAGCCCGTTCCTTTACCCACAAGGTAACTCTGCTTAATGTTGATTTCCAACTTTGGCAGTGAGGGTTTTAGAAAAAAGTTAGCAACGCTCATTTTGCAGAAATTCAACACCTCATATTTTGTACAAAGTGACCTCAAAACCTTCAAGTTTAAGTTAGGCCTTAGCATGAAACATTCACAAATGTGTAACATACATGTAGACACTCTCTCCCTCTTTTCCTTGACTCGCTCGGCCAATTTTGTGTGACTATACTCAAAACTACTGATAATAAGTCTGAGTTGAATGTTACAGCAATAAGTATTCTAACTCAAAATGTTCTAGGCCTGGAGAAACAGTCTCACTCTAGCCTAAACAAACAAGCTGCCCAGAGTCTTTGCAACTTGTCATCCTATTCTTTGTTTTCTGGGACAAAAGTGTGCAGGAGTACACCCGGACCCCAAGGCTGGCCCTGGCCCTCCATCTCATCTCCCTGCTCAAATTTTAATGTCTCTCTGAGAGGGAGCCAGAGGAGATACAAAACAGAGAGTGTGGACACAACAGACCCAGGATACAAGTAAATGTATTTGGATCTTTTCCTCCATTCCAGTGACAGTTCACATCAACAAGAAACAAAAGCAGAGAGGCTAAATTATAGGAGAGCTGTTTGAGTTGAAAGAGATGAAAAAAGAGAGAGAGATGTGTGTATGCGAAGAGGTAGAGAGACACAACAATGAATAGCAGAGTGCAACGGTGGCCAAGGTAAACATCAATAAAAACTTTTTTCTCTACAAAAGTATAGTCTCAGAGATCAAACAGATTGCTTCATTGACTACATATAGCCTACATCAATTTTCTTACACAAGAGCAGGCTGTTAGATCAACATGTACTTAGCAACAGTGTTTTCTGAAATGTTGCAATGGAAATACAAGGGGAGAGATAGATCAAATTATGTACGTATTGTATAATACAGAAAGACGGAGAAAGCAATTCCACACAGTATTTGGTTAAACTCCAAGGATGGAAAATTAGCATGATGTAACAAAGTTTAAGAGAGGCCGAGACAATAGACAGAAAAAGGAGAGGACAGAGCGTTACAGACAGAGAACAGTGTCCTAGAGAGATGATTGTTGCTTCCAGCGGTCGAGAACAGGGAGAACAGTCTTTAGCCTGGCACACCCTGAATAATGCATCAACCTCTCTGTAGCTGGGCAGATATATGGGCGAGGGGAACACTGATTTTTGCCCCCTGGCATTGTTGGAGATATGAATAATGGATAAGTTAAATGCTTGTGTTAAGAATGAATTAGTATAGGGTCTGTTCAGTGTCTGTATTTATGTAATGATTTGGTTTGGACTCTTCAAAGGGAACAAAGAACAAAGTGTCATATTTAAATGTAGGGTACATTCTTGTTTGCATGGATCTCACTGTAGCCCATGTGCATCTACAGAAGCCCAGTATCATAACCCAGATGAGATCCGTCTGAACTGCACTATCCCACCAGAAGCTGGAGCCTTTCGTGTCACCCTGCTGCCCGCCATTGATTAACATTTAACAACCAGGGAATACTTTGTCACTGAAAAGAAAAGCAAACTTTGAGCTCTTGAAAGCAATGGTAGAGAGAAAGAGAGTGTTAGAGAGGGAGGCAGGGAGGGGGTTAAAGAAGAGAAAGGGAAAAAAGAAAAGAGCATGATACACACAGTACACAGGAAGCATTTTCACATTGCACATCATGTATAACTCATGAAGTCCTGACAGAGCAGCGTGCACATTCCCCATTCCCTTTGGCTGTCTCCGGCTGGCAGTCCGCACAAGCCAGGATGAACAAGTTGTTCCGGCCTTCCTCTCTGTCCTTCTCTCTCTTTCCCCATCTCTGTCTCTCCAGGCTTTGGCACTGGTCCCCAGGGCCAGAGGTTACGACGAGGGAAACGGGAAGCTGGAGAGAAGGCAGGCGGCCTGGACTGCAGCCACGGCCAGAGCTGGAGCCGAGTTAGGCCGCCCTCCTGGTTGTGCTGGTGAAGCTGGCTGTCTGCTTGGCACCCGCTGCTCCGGAGCAGTACATTACAGTGGGCCCTGTGTTTAGACAGTCTGACAGATCTCAACCTGAACACCCCGAGAACCCGGGGAATCAGCACTCCATGCATATATCACCCCCAGCCAACATCTACATCCTCTCTCTACTCGTCTGTTTTGCGAAGCTATCTTAGTTTGTGTCTCTTCAACCTTCCCTGCTTGGAATCTCTTTCCTGACTTTTTTCTGTTTCACTTTCTCTCTCTCTCTCTCTCTCATCCCTCTTTCTCCCCCTGTCCCCCTTCAGCACTGCTCTCTCTTATTCTCTCATGTTTCTCTCTCTGTCACTCCCTCCCTCTCCTTTTGAGATTCAATAAGAGTCCTGGAGGCAGGGGAGAGAAAACAGGGGGTGTAAAAACATCTATGGCTTTATTTACAAAGGGCCCAGGTATTGCCCGACGTTAAATCCGGGGGAAATGATTTATTTTCCGCTCATGTGTGGCACTGATCCCCGAGGCGTAACTCAACAGTGGACCGGCTTCGTGCTTGCAATTTACGGTGGCTGCAGAGGCTCATAAAGGAAGAATGGATTAATCTGGAACATGACATAAACAATATGACTCTGACAGCCCTATTAAAACCTGTGCTACTCAGCATCAATTCTCTTTCATGCTCACTCTCTATCTTTCTCTCTCTGGGTCTCAGCAGCAAATGCCTGTTGGTGGGAGGCCGACTGGTAGCTCTGGAAAACTGACCAGAGCTCACAGCCTTGTTATTGTGATTCCCAGAGTATCGTATTCAGAACAGGGGGGTGTTGCGCATCTACATATAGCAACCGGACCTTTTAACTGTTTACCCTTTGGACATCATCAGGGGTATCGGATGTACTGGGTCCAGAGTGGAGACTCCCACAGTGCTCGTTAGGGCCGGTCCAAGAAAGCTTCCTGTCCCAGCGCCGGTGGCCTCTCATTTTCCATGAACTGGGCTTCTTTTGGGAATGTGCTGCGCTCACTTCTGTTGGCATGGGCCTCCGTCTTTGGATGTGTGCACAAATTTGTAGGGAAAACATGTTGTGCATGTGATACATGATATGGATTAGTAGTGGATGTGCCTGTACTCACAGACACACATAGTCATGCACACACAGACATACTGTACATAAACAGTCTTCAGCTGCTCCCTGACCCCCTTGGGAAGAGGTCACTCAGCATCTTCAATGACCCCCAGTGACCAATGATACATAGACACACACACACGCACACACACACACACACACGCAGCTTGTCATTTCGTTAGGTCCATCTCTGTCAGGGACAGGTGTATGCTAAGTCACACAGAAAACACCCACACGGAGACAGTATCCATCTAACCACAGAAGCTTTTAACACATTTAAAAACAGCATTTCCAAGATAGCAACCTATCTCAGAGAGACAGAGCGAGAGAGAGATGAGCGGAAAAAAAGTCCTGAACAAGAGACAGAGTTACTAATTTATGTCAAGCAATGGATGAAAGCTTCAGAAGCATCAGGCAGGGAGAGAACAGCCCTGAAATTGAAATCAATAAGTTCATTAGACTGCTGAGCCTGCTCGTGCTGCACCCTCCACTTCCCCTGCAGACAAACACAACAACACATGAAAAAAACAGGGGCAAAACAAGGCTTGACCTATGTCCACTAGCCAAGCATTCCATTTATTTAGCCCTTATCCCTGATCTGAAGAGGCAGCTACACACTGATAACACCCCAGGATAATAGCAAGACCAGACAGGGTCTGACCAAAGAAAGACAGCCAAAAGAAAAGAGAAAGCGAAATAAAGAAAAATGCATTTGGGATCTTCTTGACATTCGTTCTCTTTTTTCTTTTTGTACACACACAATGCTGAAATATAAAGGGCTCTTAGGAAACTTTTACAAGGCTTGTTTTTTGCTGCCGCCTCTCTTGTTTGAGCCTGTAATTTAGTGGATCCCCATCAATAAGTGAGAGAATAGCTTTGTGGATGCTTGGCCTGACAGCTAACAAGACCCAGGCCCTATCTGCAACAAACAGACAGAATAACAAACGCTGTTGTCTGTGTGTGCACATTGAACAAATACAGCTCATCATTCATGCAGCGGTACAGTATTGTCAAGGCTTCGACAGAGCATACTGTACAGAAGCAAGTGTGTGGTACATCCATGCCGAAGAAAAGTTTTTTACCATCTGAGTGACCTGAATAGTGTTTCTTCTTGTACAGTAGTAATCTCCAGAGCCCTGCAGGGTAGTAAAGATCACTGCAGCTGATGTCTTCCTCCACCTGAAACAGGGCCCATTATAGCTCCAGTCCATATCAGTAGGGCCCTGCAGCCTGTGTCACACCACTTCCTATTGCTGATTTATAGTTACAAGGCTCATGGGTGTTAGCATACTGCATATTCTCACAGTTACACATGCACACACGCACACACACACAGACAGGCACACACAAAATGAACGAGGAACAAATTGTTCATGACCTGAGTTCAACTTGCTGCGCCAGAGGTAGCCAAACCTGTCTTCAAGGGCGCCTTTATCAAACTCAGTCCCCCTTTTCACCTGCAGATTAGCGCACAAGGCTAAATGGCCTGGCTAGGCCAAGACCATATCTCCATTCACACAAATGAAATACAAATGGACTTATATATATCTACAAAAGAAAATCTTTTTTTCAATCCCTCTTATCCTAATACCTTTGCAAGTATGCAAGTCATTTTTCTTTCTTTTTTTCCAGTCAAAGAGAGAAACTGTTTGCCCTCCATCCGGAAGTTCAGAGAGTCACCATCCCAGGGGGTTTGTGGGAATGCAAACACGCTGCTGCAGTTGGCAAGCCACCATTCACTAAAGAGTTCAACAGGAGCCAAAACATTTGTTACGGACTCATTTCATTTCCTGGTAGAAATGTCCAACACTGCAAGGCAAATGTGAGAACACGCGTTTACATAGGAAAGCTCAAAGGAAACCAAGCATCAAGCATTTCCTTCAGCAGAAACAAGAGTGGAGTTGAAGCTTTTGAGGAAAAAGGTAGTGGGTTTTGAAAAGATGGGAGGGGAAAATTGTCAGCTAATATTGTTGCAATGCAAAATAAAGGATAGCATATGGTGGCACAGTTAACTTGCAGTTAGGCTAAATGCCTTGAAACCAAATGTTCACAGGTGCAGTTCCCTCAATGTATCCATCAGTGGAATCCAATGTAATGGGAATGACAGAAGCTGAGCACTGGACACTAAATCTGTGCCTGTTGGCTGTGGATACAAGCATTAAATGTGAATGTAAAGCACATCTAACCTAATATTCCTTGTTGCACACCCACCTTTCAACTAGCAGCCTTGCATTTCCCAAGATGGCATAAAGATTTTACATTTTCTATTCCAGCTTTCTTGCTGTGTGCACAGCTGAGCTTTATTCAACATTATACTGACTACATAGGAGTGTGTCCAGAGGCGTTTCACAGCTTATCCATATTTAAGGTCTGGAACTTACTGGCAGGGCTTAGCCCCGGGCACACGAACAACTCAGCCATATATATACAGGAGACAGGGCAGTCGAAGCGGCCACTGTTGACCATTTATTTATGAAGTCAAAGCTCTGTGGCAACAAGCTATCCACTCTGAAACAACTTAAAGCGCGTATATCCAAGCTGAATATTTAATCTCTGGATCGCTTCTCCTTTAGAGTCTTTGTCAAGGTAAGAAGTGAGGGGAATGACACAGGGCTAGCGAGAGAATAGAAAGAAAGAGAGGACACTGTGGGTCATGCAAGACCACTCTCTATCCCAGTCAAAGTAAACAGGTGAAGTTGGAATAGCAAGAGGAGGAGGAAGGGATGGGCGGGAGTGCTGCTTACAGGCCTCTTCAAGGTCAGAGGAAGGAGAAGCTTAGTATTCTCTCTCTCTTTCTCTGTCTTGTCTTGAGCTTGCGCCGGCTCATTCTTTTGTCTCTTGCTTTTTCTCTGTCTCCCTCTTTTCCCAACAAAACCTTGTTGGAAACTAAACCAGAACCTTTTATGTGCCGAGTGGAGAAAAAAAATGCTTAGGGCGAGAGAAAAAAAGGCCCTCAGAAAACAAAACGTTGGGCACAGATTTGACATCATCCAGGGAATCTTTCCATCTTTAGAAAGGACTCAGTCTGTTATAAAGTCAGGATACAGAGCAGAGAGCCCCAGCTCACTGAAAATGTAAATGCACACTATAGGCAGAGAGAGCAGACTCCTTCTGCCTTCCTCTCATTCCACCTCCTCCTCCTCCTCTACCTTCACTTTGCTCTCTTTTATTTTGATCTGTCTATCCATGGTTTGTGTGTGAGGAGAGGCGGCTGGCAGGTGGCTGTGTGCAAAGGTATTGAGGCCTATGAAATATTTACCAAAGCAATAATGACTCCCTGGACAGAGTGAGTGGAGGAAGAAGGCGAGGAGAGAGAGGGGGAAAGAGAGCAAGAAGAGAGAAATAGGAGAGTGAAGAATGCCTGTCTTCTTTTTTTTTTTGTCAGAAGCAAGGATGAACAAAGATGAAGGAGGCAGATCTGAGTCTTTCAAACTTTAGTTGTTCTCTGAATAAAGAAAGATTAGTGGTGTCACATGATGGTGCTGAAAATATCAAAGCACAGACAGCAATGATAAATTAAAAATAAACTGCAACAGTGACATTTGTTCCATTTTCATGACCTTTGATAAAAAAATAAAATAAAACAGTTGAGTTTTGAAAATCAACTAGAAAGAACCCTACAGCAATATGCTTCAAAATGGTAATTTCTCGTGAAAAACATTGCATACTTAAAAATTCATCAAATTCATACAATGTGAAATATTTTAAATGGCATTCACACAGTTTTTTCATAAACTCTCAAATTTTTATTAAATCATCGCTGTGTTGTGCTTTTCTCAAAGATCACTTGTTAATCAAAACATGTGTGAAGTACTGTGACATCTTTTTCCAAGATTTTTTTGTTCATGAAACTTGACTTTCTAGGCAGGCACTCCAGGAACTCTTTTGTCAACTGCCTGGTTCTTCTTCTATGCTCTTGGCAGAAACAAGCACAAGGTTTCATCCATGTCAGAGTATCTTCCAGGAAACACACCCAGCAGTGTGATGAGTCAGGTGCTTCCTTGACTTGGTATAAGTCGAGTTATTAATATTTGTTGTATCACCTATACACAGAGGATAGTAAGCTGGGCATAGAAATTAATTTAGAAAAGCTCTTTTTAAAGGAAATTAGAAAAACATGAAACTTTTGTAAACTTAAACACACAGATAAACACACACACAAACTCGAAATATTTGAAATATTTACTCTCTCCAGGGTAGTTGGAGAGCAAAACTTCTCAGACAGTTGCCCCCGTGGTGAGTCTTTAATGCACGGGCCTCCTCTTGTTTGCAGACAGGACTCAGCGTCATACTGTGGGCCGGTTTGATCCGGACAGCCAGCAGAGCCTGCTTCAGATGAGACATGGGAAGGAAGCTCCACTGTGGTGCTGCTGTCTTCCCTTCATAGCACTACCAGGATGCTGAGGTGGCTCAGAACAACAGTGAGCTCTCTAACCTAAGACTCTGGGTTAAGGTGGAAGGAAGGATTGCCTAAGTGCAGCAGGGGTAGGGGGTCCGTTTGGATGTGTCTACAATGGGAGTAAGCCACAGATAGAGAGCAAAGGTTGGGTCAAACAAACATGAGCCTTTTTTACCGTTTGACTTTGTATGAGACCGCCACAGATGGGAGAAAAAGTACTGGAACATGTTACCTGGGTTTAGTGAGTTTTCTGTCAAGAGAACTAAAAATAGAATTAAACTAAATTAAATTTTACAAAAGAAAGTAGGAGATTAGCTTGCAGAAAAAGTGACCTATTATTTTCATGTTAATATTATTTGCTAAACTGCTAAATTCAACTGAGTTTACAAGATAAATCAGTACCTTGAAAATCTAAATATCCACCTGATAACATGGATAATTTGTTTAATCCAAAGTATTTACAGTAGTGCATTTTTAGTTGTCTCAGTGTCAATTAACCCATCAATCCTCCCAGTAATAATATGATCTGCCCTCTGAACTACAGACACTAATCAGTTGCAGTAAAAGCCAATAATCAGCAAATGTACAGTTACTTTTAGTAGTTGATACTGGCATCTTCCCACCACTTTTACTGCTGTGCACTGACTTAGCAGGGAGCTCCACTGCATGTAAGCATGGAAGATTTATGTCAGAGTGCGAGTATGTGTCCACAACATGACACTCCCTGTGTACTCCCTGAAGCGAGAGGCTACACTTCCTGATCAGCAAGCCTGACACACTGGACAGCTGATCTTTGACCCCTCATTTCACCTGAGTCGCAAAGCGACCCCGCAGCCCATTCTCTGGCTTCTGCAGGGTCGCTGGGGTCACAGTTGACACAGCAGTACTGTGTTATGCTGAGCTATGAGAGCCACCACACATCAGCACCACCCCTTCACTCAGGAAATCAGTGTCAAACCAAATGGACTATACAGCCTTGTGTGTAAATGCATGTGTGAGTGTGTGCAGTCTTCTTTTCCTTTTTCTTCTTGTGATACTTGTTATAAGAAGTATAATAATAATTTTTATGTTATTATTGTGCATTTGTGTATGAGTCATTGTGTGTTGACATGTGTGTTGACGTGTATTGAACTTCACATGAGGAATTTCCTTCATTCTGAATATTGATTTTTCTTTCTTCTTCCACAAACAGTATCTTTATTAATACAAACATTAATTTCTTCCTATGTAGATATTGCAAAACTAAGAGGAATGAGAGGAAGGATGTGGATAAAAAAGATCGAATGCCTTTTAGAACAAATGCATCATGGGGGCCGTTCCAAACAAGCCCATCTGTATGATCTGTAATTGATCAGGATGACAGAGTGTGGTGTGGCAGCGCTCATGGGCCACATCTGACAAACGACTAGACACGACCTTAAGAGCTGACCTACACAAAACTAGGAGAAGGGGAAAAAAACAAAAACGAATGAACATACAGGGAAGCCTAGGAGAAAAATCTATGCAGCTGAAGTGAACCGCATTTCGTCTGATGAGCGATGTTAAACAACAACTGGACCGGTAGCCAATTACCATGATTGGAGTGGTGTGCCTTGTGAGAGCCATCGAGAAGGAGACAGAGTTAGTGGAGAGGTAGACTATCACCACCTTCCCCTCCATTGGCCACAGGGGCCCAGAGCTCATTAGCATGCATGCTTTTACAGTCCTGGCCAAAGCAGTCAATGCTCTCCACTTTATTTATTAGTAAATAGAGACAGATGGCGATGAGAAGGTTGTATCGACTACCCATAGCCTTTTAAACAGGAATCAATGGCAGGGGTGGAGCACTGAGAAGGGGGGCATTAACTCGCTAATACAGCCTTATGAGATGAGCCAGGATCGTATTGTGGCTTTTGAAGCACTCTGTATTTTCTCAGTCTGTATGTAGTATAACCAGCTTTTTTGTTTGTTTTGCTGTGGCTGGGGTAAAAAGATGACTTTACTGGTGACTTATAGGACCTGACAGCTGTCAACATATTTATATGTGGATGCAATACACCATCGATCTCATTGATTAGCTGAGCAGGCGTGTTACAGGCTTTATTTTAGTGACAGAAAAGCAGTAGAGTGTAGCGGGGCGCGGCTGAGCGGTAGCTTGGATCTCAGATCGAATCGGGCATGTGTTGTAGTTGTACATGACAAGATGGGAGGGTCTTGTAGCCTTCAGACTGACTAAAGTACACACACATTCTGATGCATATCCACACACAGAGTGCAGCTTACGCAGATATGGGTGAGTCAGGACAACCCACAGACGCTGTTCACATTAACATTAACAGCACGTGCCGACTAAATTCATCCTACTAGTGGGTATTGATTGTGGGGGTGTGTCTGGGGTCAGTGTATGTGCAGTAAATGTATCCATGTTTTAAGGAATGGAGGGAGAGAATGGAGAAGAGGGAAGGTAAAATATGGAAGTGTCTTTGTGTTGGAGACAGAGCGAATGGGTAACACTTTACTTAAACCTCCCCTATTTAAAATTGATACCAGTAAATGCTGAATAAATTGTTTGAATGAAACTATAATGTTGCTGTAAGCAGATGGTAAGCTTGTGTATAAACAAATAATCAATGACAATATAGTTAAACACAGTTGTAAAAATAAAAAAAATATGTCTTTATAGAAGTTATAATTGATCAGTCAAAAATTTATCCTAGAAACACTTTCTTTAATTTTTAAATGGTGCTCATAAATGCTAAATGGGATGGATTAAAGTAAAGTGTAGATAGATAGATAGATAGATAGATAGATAGATAGATAGATAGATAGATAGATAGATAGATAGATAGATAGATAGATAGATAGATAGATAGATAGATAGATAGATAGATAGATAGATAGATAGATAGATGTGTGGATGACACAGAGATCATGTGTCTCGCCTCCGATGTGCAGCAAAGGCTCACTGTAGAACTTCTGTCAGAGGTCATCTCCATCATCTATATTAATAAGTCTTTATCATCTCCCAGCACTGTCTGCCAGCATGCACTAACCACAGTCCAACACAGAACAACTCATCCCCCCCAATAACCCCACAGCCCCCTGCACAGGGACCGGCTGAGCTGCAGTGAGCCAGCGCCTTAAACCACCCACTGCCGAGGCAATTAAGAGTTTAACCTGGATGCAGCCCGGGGAATCCAGAGAGAGACTCCAGTCAAATAGAGCAAGGCTGTGCAGAAAGAGAAGCAGGCAGGAGGAGGGGAGGGAGTGAGGGAGGTAGAGGAACAGAAAAGTCAGGTGAGGGATGTACAGTATGAGGAAGAGAAGATAAGAGTGGAGAAAAAAGATCCTGCAAGAAAAAGGGAGAGAAGGGAAAGAATGGATGCAAAGCAACAGGAGAGTAGGGATAGAGAGGGAAAGAAACATGTCTGAGTACACAGACTGAAAAATGGCAGGGGATGGAGAGTGAGAGAAGCTGGCGGAGGCAGAGAGAGTGAATCTCTGCACAGTGTACACAGCGCTCTCCTCCATGAGAAGAAGGTCACCAGCTCTCTCTGAGGACTCCCTTAAATAAAGTCCCCTATCCTGCACTTTTCTGGGCAAACAACCTCCTCTGCTCTTTATTAACTAAATATGAAGGGACTTTGACTGGGGGACAAAAATTCAATATTTTTCCCCCACCAAATATTTAAACCAAGCAAATAAACAGACAAATAAATAGATCTCCTCTGCCAGGGGAGAGAGGGCCAGCCAGTCCCCTGGATGTAATTTGACGGCCCACTTACTTGGAGGGCCAGAGCCCAGTGCTACTCAGACACTCATTTGAAGAGCTGTCAATCAAGGGGCAGCAGCGTTGGGGATATGAGCATGTGTGTGTGTGTGGATGTGTGCTTAGGAGGGCTGGCCAGCAATTCATCTTCAAGGTTGGAGCAGATATAGTGAGCGTCTCTTCTAATGAATGCATCACACCTTACTACATTTTTTCTATCATTCTTCCTCCCTTCATTTTATCCATCCCTTCTACTCTCTGTACCTATTAAACTGTCTTAACTCTGGCCCAATATTCAGAGCTTTATCCCATCTGTCTTCTGGAGATGCATTAAACATGGCGGCTGTGTAGGAGTAGAAACATGAGGTTCCTTGTCTCTGCTAATCTACAACTGATTTAGATTTTAACAACTTGTGTGAAGGCCAGTGTGCTTCTAACTCAAATTTTCACACCCGATATCCTTCTGCATACCTGTCTTTTCTTTTGTTATATTCTTTTTTCCTAGTTCTACAACACTTTTCTTTGTTTCATGTTGAACTGCAGCTTTGTATCCATTTTTTGAAGTATCAGTCTCTTGTCTTTATGTTTGTGCTTTTGTCCATTTGTCATATGCAATATATCAAAGGGATTTTGAGAAAAACTCAGGGAAAAGTGCATCTCACCAATAATGTCTGGTATTTGATATTACAGTTGGAAGTACAGTTAAAGAAAGACAAGGTGACATATTTGTCACTAGCTGCCTCAACGTTTAATGCATCTTTTATTGTGTGGTATTTATTTATGTGTGGTGCATTGTTTTCCTTCTTCTCATCTTGTACTGCTATCATATAAAAGAAATTGTCCACTCCAGAAAAACAAGAGCATTGCCAATGGTTATTAACGTTAATGGTCAATGCCAAAGCAGGAAGGAGGATCATGTTCTTCGTAGCCCAGAGAGAAGTTTCAGGCAGGAGGTTGGGGACGTAGGCTGTCACACAAAGTGCCTTACTTCAAAACATG
This sequence comes from Euthynnus affinis, assembly GCA_029490765.1. Taxonomy (NCBI): domain Eukaryota; kingdom Metazoa; phylum Chordata; class Actinopteri; order Scombriformes; family Scombridae; genus Euthynnus; species Euthynnus affinis. The sequence continues at coordinate 20,515,976 of CM055839.1, forward strand.
AGACCATCAGTTAACAATGACTCCAGAATCTTTCCTCAAACACATAGCTTTAGTTGCTTCAACCAAAAAACCTGTACTGATCTTTTCTTTTCAATGTATTCGCTCAGATTCTTCACATTCTCTAATGTTGTCATTCCACAAGTAGTGATGGCTAACGAGAGCTGATTGACTTCGTCCCCTCCTCTTTCTCCTCTTCTTCTACCCTTCTAAAGAAGAAGTGATGCTAGCCTAAGCCTTTTCTCTCTGCTGCTGGGTATGGGTGGGGGGTAGTGGAGGGGCTGGAGATATCAAAAAGTCTTTTCATCCATTTTAGATGAGATGCAGATGACTCAATTATGCTTGGCCTGACATCAAGACCACTTGGCGGAGAAGCTGCTAACACTGGAAAATGATCCATTTAATCCCACTGATATGAATGGCAGGGCACTAACTGGGCTTGCAACGGTAAGAGGGTGAGACAGGTATGAGTAGAGATGCTTCATTGCTGCTGTGGAGAAATGGGGCTCAGTGTATATGAAGGGTGAGAAAGTGAGGAGGGGGATGAGGCAGTAGCAGGAGGAGGGTGGATTTAAACATGCTATGTGCAGCAATTTAGGTTCATAAAATTAAATAAGTCCCTTGAAAAGCAGAAAGAGAATTGGAAATAACATGAAGTTGCATGTTACCTGACAGGCAAAACCTGTTTGGTGTTATAAAGTAATCCAATTTCAAAACAGTACAATGCAATATGTAAAGCCAAGAAAGGCTCCTGATCTTCTTGCTCAAATCATCCACTTACAATCTAGACAATGTAGTAGTGATTAATATTTTCACATGTGTGAAAAGTTCTACAAAAAGCACTTTAAAGGGAGCTCCTTTAGATTGGACTATAACTGAAGGTATGGTGAAATGCTGGACCTGAAGTGTACAAAAAGCCTCAGATTGAGATAAGGAGTGAATGAGAGAAATGGGTCAGCCACTTCAGACTGGAAATGAGAGACAGAGTGAGAGAGGGACATATAAAGAGAGCGAGGTCCTGCAGGACAGATGATATCAGGGCTGCTGGTCACAAGAGCCAGGGCCACAGCAACGACCCACAAACATGCTCTACATTTAATCAGACTGCTGTTTGATCTGCAAAGCCTTTTCCCTCAAGACCCCCTCTACACTCTTCTACCAAACACACACACACAGACACGCACAAAGACACAGACACACAGACACACACACACACACATAAATACATGCACACACACGTCATCCCATACCCTCTGCTCATCAGAGCAGCTCAACTGCCAGGATCCTGACAGCAGCAACACCAGCATCAAGACTTCACCATTGCTTCACTTTCACTTTACCAAGTCTAATACTGAGTGAACTGGGGGCCAGTGAGCATGTCAATGGTGATCAGCCTGCTAACAGACAGGACAGCTGGAGAGGAGAGGAGAGGAGAGGAGAGGAGAGGAGAGGAGAGGAGAGGAGAGGAGAGGAGAGGAGAGGAGAGGAGAGGAGAGGAGAGGAGAGGGGATTTGGTTGAGGGGAGAATGACCATAGAAATACTTGATCAAAGATGAAAATGTTAATAATTGTGCAAAATCAAGTGCTCACTAAGGCAGAAATAGATTCCATATTAAGATAGAACAGTGCAATGTTACTATATCTTATATTTTTATATTTTTTTTATTTGCACAAAGGTTACAACAAAATATTACACAAAATAAAAAGTTGTAATGAATTGTGCAGGAGAGGAAGGAAGCCCAGAGGGCTTATACAAAGTCCTCCCCTTCATTTCAACAAATCATTAAAAACTTACTCATAAAGAGTCATAAAACAATATAACATCAAATAGACAAAAAAACATGTATAGCAGAAAAGAATAGAAAAAGAGAAAAAAAAATCAAAACAAAAACATGAACACTTGAATACAGTGTGTAAGAGGTGTATCTCACATAGAATTCTGTTCAGATAAAAGATATTTTTTAAAAATGTGTTTTATTAAAGAAGAGAACTTCAAAGTTATACTTAGTGAATTCCAGAGATGAGGAGCTCTAAATTTGATTTAAAAAAAACTGAAATACTTTATTTTACTAAATTACATACAATTTTATTTTAAGACACCATTTCATCAAGATGCCTTCATTTATGTTACATTCTACATTAAATGTGACTTTGTAAGGAAGGCAAGAGAGAGTGAGAAAGGTATGATTCAATAAACCTTATTGAAAAATACTCTTTTATATTTTATATGTAAGTCAGATTGAAGGAAAATGTTTTAACATCAAAGACAAATGCTATCTGTAATTGCTATCTATTTTCTGTTATCTTAATGTCTATGTGACCTTTAGTGTAATCTACAGTGACAAAGCAGTCACTGTGTGAGCTGCCTTGTATTTGCACTGACTTTTGCGGTCTGCCTTTTTAATGACCTTTAGCGCAATTAACAGTTGCAAAACATTAGGGCTGGTGTTGCTTCACATGAGGTCAATCAAGTCAGCGTTTTGTCAGTGCTGAGTGGTGTTTGTCTGTGGTGGTGACAAATGAGTGCAGCCCATCCCACTGCTGACAGCCGCCCCAGAGCTGCGATGCTATCTTCAGCTCTTCAGCCTGCTTCTACAATTACTACTGCCTCTCTGGCCTCAGGGCCTCCAACACCAGCTTGCACTCTGGAACCCGAGACACACTACATTACACACATCGATTCATTTGTACAACAACATTCTCACAGACATGTCTATAATCATTTACACAAATACAGTGGAATATATTATACATACACGGAGGAATGCACCAAGGACGACCAAAAAAATAACCACAGTATACATAATCTTCATTATATAACATGCCAAATATATCAGGCTTCCTCAGTTCTAAATGTGAAATAAAGTTATCCTTTACTGACGTGGATAGAATCATTATTCATCAAAATAACACAATAAATCCTAATCATCGCTCTATGAATTGGATACAAAAACATCTTCACATTTGGATGGAAATCCATTTTCAGATTTCATTCAGCTGCTCTAAAATCAACACCAAGCTTACAGCCATACACCGAAACATTTGACTGGGATATGACCCCAAACCGATACCTTTCTCCACCACACACCTGGTTATTTTATCTCTCCTTGTGCCTATTGTTGGCCTAATTGAAGGTGGCTTGGCTGGTTGGCTGGCGGCTGACCCCAGTCAGAACAATGCATACCTGTGGCTCTCACCAGCTCTGTGTAATTGTCTCTTCAAGTGAGGCCCTTTTCCAGTCTGCCCCTGAGGGGTAGAGCCCTCCACACTCATCCATCACTCAGTCACTCAGCCACTACAGGAAGTAGTTAACATGGGCCACCTCTGGGATGGCGGTCCAGTTTGGGAAGGAGGGGTGGGGTGGTGGCTTGAGGTTTTGGGGACAGACATACACTTCATCACTGGGAGTGACATCACTCAATCAATCACTCCATCAGTCAGTCTGTTGTAGCAGTTGTTTGCTCTGTTAATCCAGCTGGTTCTTTTGAACTTTAGAGAAACACAGAAAGCAAAAAGCAGGTGGTTAAAAAAACAGGACCTGATGCATAGGTGTGTTGAGTTAGAACAGATGTAGAGACACTAAAAAGTTTTGTCTTTAATATATGTCTGTCTTCCTGTCTCAGAAATGTAAGCTACATGTGTAAGTCCCCTGTCCACACTTTGCTTCCATGGAGAAATTAGCATTGACCCAAGAGGCCAAACTGACAGAACAAACCCCGACTAATTCAATAAAAAGCCTTGAATGATGTCGTATTGGGGCAGTATTATAAATGTTTGGTGCTAGTGACTAGATTTCTGAGATTTAAAATCAAAAATACCTTTTTTTTTTAAATCTGGAATTTAATGAAAATATATACATCATAACCATAGTGAGTAGCTTGAGGTCAGTAATGATGGAAACCCTGTTTGTCTACTTTTGAAGATTTTATAGGTTGTAGAGAGCATCATGTTAGTCATGTGTCAAGAAGTTATTTGTTATCTCTGAGATCATGTGTTTGGTCATGTGTATGTGTTCATGTGTGTATCTTTCTGCAGCTAATCCCACATACTACTGGACCCATCCGCCTAATATTTTTTGTACACATTTATTACTGTATGCTCAATGACCTCTCATGGTTGCAGTGATTCACAGATTTTGAAAAAGCTATTTTATAATTTTGGCCTTTGTCATCATTCAACAATGACACATCCATAGAAAAGTTTGGTCTTATCTTGAACTGGAGCATCTGAAGATTCATTTAATACCTGATATGTTATGATCCTTTAAGGTTAGGCATGATAAAACCTGAATAAATCCCCATTTTTGTTATCTTTGCCATCATCTTGACTGTACACACCTGGCAGAGATCTGCACTCTACTGAGTGCACTCTTCTAGTTATATCTGTAATTTATCTGCTTTTGTTTTAACCTAAGTGGAAAAAGAAAAAGTTGTTTGCTCCATGGAACAATGGATAGTAGCTTGAGGGCAATTGACAGTTCTATGTGTATTTCTGTAACTGACAGTGGCACATTAAATTGTGCAAACCTGGCCCTTCAAGCACTTTCATCAACTTAAATAAAATATTAAGAATTATTTGTAATACTACTGTACACAAAAGCACCATTTGACCTTGGTCTGGCATGGATATACTGTTCATTACTGTCCATTTTCCTGCCATCAAGCTAAAAGGCATCTGGTTGCGAAAGGTCCATTCCTGTCCTATTTATCTTGATCAAGAGAACAATTCTGGAGAAAGGGCACTCCAGAGCACAGTAACTCACCTCCACCACAGCGGGAGAGTAAGGAGACACATGCATGCTTGCATGGACTGACTAGGTTTAGGGTCGGGTAAGAAAAATGAGGAAAAATACAATCAATTAACATTTAACCTACTTTAAACCTATTTTATACATCCATGTATGATGGAACTATTGTACATGTTGTGTGTGTTATTCACCAGAAATTAAGTAAGTAATGGACACAAGCACACAGAGAACAGAGAGATACAGGTCGTTGGATAAAACACTGTTTTTTATTTACTGCCATTCCTATTGCTTCAGACAGACAAGCTGTGGTGCAGGGAGCACAGAGTGATTCAAACAAGTCAATGCTACTGCCGATCTACAAACAAATCTCTCTGACAACAACAAACAACAGAGGCGCGGCAAAAGAAGAAGCAAGAAGAACAGCTTTTGGCAACCATTAACATCTTGGAAAAAACTTCAGAAGTAAAAAAAGGAGTGCATTCTGCATTTTTAATAGTAAACAGCGTCTCTACTTCATCATGAACTAGATAGAGAAATAAATCAAACGAGGAGGGCTGCTACACTGCTTTGACGTCGGCCCCCTTTTCCACCCTTTCTAGCTTTTTTGAAAGTGGATTTTGTCAGAAGCGCCGGATCTTTCTCTCGCTCTCTCGGATGGCCCGCAGCATTACAGGGGAATGTGGTGCTCTACACACTTTAAGAGTAATTAAAAGCGATTGAACAGCTGTTTATGAGAAACGGCGGTTGTGTTCCGGGTCATTCTATCAGAGCTGCCTTTCATCAGAGCAGAGGCAGAGGGGCCCCGCTGCTAGTCTCTGTTTCTCCATATGCACATCTTCAAGAACAAACAACTGGCAGGCTGCCTACAGGCTCACACACACTATCACATTTATACACACACGCCTTCATGTAGACACGTGGGCAAGTGAACATGCACAAACACACAGTCCAACGACTGATCACACGTATATTCACATGGCTAAATGTACACATACAAACACACATATACACACTGTCACACATCAATATGGCACAAGCACACCATCACACCGTAAACACTGAATGACACATTCTTCATGTTCTCCATTGGGTGACATTCATAACTTTCTTATCATTATCTTTCTTTGGTCTCTTTAGGCTCATTCCACTTCTGAACACAATAAAAAGGGATTACACTATACACAAGTGAAGAATGCAATATCATGAGAGCAAAGTGAGTTTTTCTAAGCATTCTATACTGTACTATAACACTGTGACAAGTAGAAAGCATATATGTATGTACTGTACTGTGACTACTGAGAATGAGTCAATCCATTGATAAAAGCATGTCTGGGTTACATGAGATTAAGTAACAGAGTACACTGAAATAATAAATAGTTACACAATGTATGCTAACACTGAAATGCAGGTTCCACTTATGTTTTGTTAAACCATTGTGACACTAGTAGCTTGGTGCTAAGCTTGCGTTGTTAGCATGTTACTGAAGCACTATTCTGGTTTGCTATTGTGGTGGTCTGGTTTTTCTTCCCAACCAAATTTAAGATGGGGTGGCTGAGATGCCGGGGATCATCTGGGGTGGTGAAGGGTGGAGTGAGGGGGGAATGTAGATGCCCCAATCAAAAGGAAATCAATCTTGGTGTGATCAAAATGGAGCTGTCGATGGTCTGTCCTCATCACCTGATGTGGGGCCATTCAGAAAAGCTGGTGGGTTTTTTTTCCTTCTTTTTCTTTCATATTCCCTCTAGCCATCCTTCACATCCTGTTCAAGGAAATAACAAAAAGAAACAGCCAATGAACAAAATGCATCTTGGCATCTATTCACAGCCTTGCTACCAACAAGTGTTTGAAATACCTTGATGGAGGCCTGGAGGGGCCTGTTACACACCAATTATGATCAGCTAAAACCACAACAAAACTCACTTCATGACATGTAATGAATGAGACAGTTCATATATAAACACTGAATTATTATATGTTATGTAGTGTGTACATGTAATTAATCTGTGACATGACTTGCCGAGTGGTTTGGCAGAGTTCTGTGTATGAAAATTCGGGGCCAACCAAAGCTTTTTTTGAATCCTAAGTAGAGTTTGATGGAGCCCTCAAAGCTGAAAACGTGACTGAAATGAAATATAACTTTTGGAATAAAGTGAAGTTATCCACAATTGTTTATTTAATTGTCATGATCCTTTTGGCGTGAAGTGGCCAAAGTTTGTTTGTTTTGGGCCAGCTACTGCACATGTGCAGCCTGGTAAACACAACAGGCAAAATACTGTCTACATTTCTTATTTGACTCTTCACACATTGGCCTATAAGTAACTATGTCAGTGTTCATGTTTGTGCGTGAATTTTTTCCCATTTAAACATCTTGGGCCCACCTCCATAGCAGTGACTCCACTCTGTTGATGATGTCAGCCAGATCAAAGGGCAGTGGCATGCTGGGGTCATCCACACCCCAGAAGGGCCGGTCGACAGGGGCCTCCTCAGGGGGTAATGTCTGGGCCAGACTCGAATGGCACCTGAGGCGACAGGACACAGGAAACAAATGCACTCATTAACTCCTCCCTCTCATCAAAACCAACTGGTAGACTCTCATCAGCATCAGGACACGTGGTTAAAGGGAAGGTCTCTGGTCACTCACAAAACTTGCCAGAGACATTGGCAGTACCGTCCCGGTAGACTACAGAAAAAGGGAAGCCTCTGGGCTTACTTCAGGCACACTCATACCAAGCCAAGGATGTAGTTAAAATGCCTTTGTTGGTTAGGGCAACAAAGGCCCACTGTGGGTCAAAGCCAGTTGGTGTTCTTCTTTTAGTGATATTTTTTTTAAACTTTGATAACCAATGAAGGCATTTTAACTACATCCTTGGCTCAGTGCGACAGTGCCTGAAGTAAGCCCAGAGGCTTCCCTTTGTCTGTAGTTGACCAGTTTAACTTGTAGAGCACCTTGCATTCACCTGGAGTTTACTACTTTACAATCATGAGCACCCAGTATTTCTTAATGTTGCTTTTGTGAACCATCCTTATAGAATTTGATAATTCTAGCAATGCAAATGAATATACAGTAAAGCTAAATGTTTCTTCAAATTACTATAACTTCCACTGTGGAAATCATTACAAAAATCAGTTAGTGGTGCTGGTTGACAACAAGAGGGATGTGTATGTGTGTGTTCACTCGTTCCTAAACACAGTGGGTGTTGTGTGTTTGACCAGAAGGCAGTCAGCTTGTGTGTTTCCTCTTGTTTTTATGACTCCTAATAATACTGGACTCAATTAGACCCTCCAGGATGTGAGAGAGTAAGTGTGTCAGTGTAATCTGTGTCTGTACACGTGATGTTTGTGGAAAATTGGCAAAGGCGACAGTGATTTCTTCAGAGATTTCTTTTTCTTTTCTGTTTGGGTAAACACTTTTTCCTCCACATTATTGTTCAATATATTGATATTTTATTGACTTCAACATTGATATTTATCTGTTTTGCACTTCCTTGCTTTGCCAATGCTTTTCTCGATGAATTGAATTAACTGAATGTGAGAGAGAGACGGGAGAGAGTGATAAGTCAGGAAAGTGTTTCTAATGCAATAAATAGCTGCAGGAGTGTCAGGCTGATGAGACACCATGATATAAAGTATTATGATTAATGCCCCATTCATCTTACACACATACAGACACACCGAGCAGGATGCTTTCACAAGAACATCACTCTCTGTTGTTGCAATCCTGACATAGCAGTGAGAAATCCAGCCTTCTCATGTCACTGCATGATTTTTATATGATTAATAATCTGAGGTTAGTTGTAATTTCTGCAATGTTTGGAACCCCTACAGACCTTAGCCACATCTTTTGTCACACCAGTGTAAATATTTACTGCGGTGACTCTGCGCTTCGCTCCGCTGCCTGTCATTGTAAATCTGCCCTCCCTCTGCCTCTTGACAGACGAGAATGACCCCCTGACCTGGAGGTGCAAGAGGGAGAGGTGGAGGGTGGCATTTGTATGTTATGTGTGTAGTGTGTAGTGTGTGTGCCTGCTTGTGAGTGGTGGCCGAAGAATTTCCTTCTAGAGGCCAGTGATACTCCCAACTCAGTCATATCCTTTTACCCCATCCACACCCTAAAAACCTCAAACAAACCCCTCACACACAAACACGACCACCACCATCTTGTGGCTACTGGCTGAAGCAGGGGATGGAGAGGACAGAGAGACGAAGAGAGGGGTATGGAGGTCGGTTATGGATGAGATGAGAGGATGTTAAAGTTGTCAGGGGACAGTCAGCGGCTGCCACAATTTGTGGTTATATATATTCACCGGAGCCACTTAATGTTCGACTGGCTCTTGGCCTAAGTGCTGCATTTTGGTGTGGTTAGCCCTTTAAAGAGCTGCTGCATTACGGTGGTGAGGAGCAGCATTAACATCCACTGTTCTAATATATCTTCTGCGCTCTGGATCAGGGCCTGATAATAGCATCTGTTAACATGCACTAAGTACCATTATGTAGCACATCACTTCATAAATAATACGATTAGGCGACCTTGGGGCTTTGCGACGAGCCGTGTGTTTAAATGTTCTCATCATTTATTTAGGGTGCGAATTAAAGGAAGCGCCACTTCAGAGGAGGAGGAGGAGGAGGAAGACATGGCTGGCATACATATCTACAGAGTGTGCAAGAGAGAGAGAAAGTGCTAACTGACCCAGACAGCACACACTCACGCACACACAGTGTGGTTCTGCTGACATCAGCTTGAGGACACCATAGGCCAAGGGATCCCAGCCCTTTGATTTGGTCTGATTAAGTATTCATGCAGCAGGGCTATGAGAGAAAACACTCGCCTCTTTTCTGCTGCCCTGACTCATAATGAAAGGCTACATACCGTAAAAACCTGATCAGCCACCTTCAACAGAGCTGCTGAATTTATCTGACAAGGGATCTTGCAACATTAGCTTGAAAATAGAAGGCTCCTGGTTTACCAGAGATATAAAAGATATCAAGACTGGAAGACTATCAAAGATAATATAGTCCAGGTAATTCAGCACACACTTTTACACAATCTACCACTGTTCACAGAGTACCGTCCCTTGACTGCTAAAATGGAACCAAACAAAAAGTCAATATCAAGCGAGGTGCCTTAAGCTCTCCAGGGCTCTTGTTAGAAATTCAGTGTAAGCCACAGTGGCGTACAAACAAGGCTCACCAAAAGACTTTCCCATGGCAAAACAGCCCACCTTAAAGTTAAGGTCAAAGACAAAGAGGTGTGTTTGGGGGGGGGGGGGTGAGGAGAGAGTATATGTTTGTGAGTCTAAGCTGTTCCAATGGATTAACCCCAGACAGATATAGGCCTAACTATCCCATCTGGCGCTCGGTCAAGAGAGATTGGCAATACAATCACTCATTTCAATTTGCCCTGAAACCTTATAGCCTGGCAGGCCCCCACTCAAATGGTATGCTAATGTGAAAGGTATCTAAGATTCTATTGCCTCTATTCCACAGAGGCATTTCCCTCCAAGCGGCACAGTGCACTTGAACTGCGGCTGGGGCGGGAGCTCCACGGCCCTCGCTGCAATAAGGGCCGGAGCCCCCTTTGCGCTCAAACTAACCACTTTAGCTAAAGTGAGTGTTAATTATGGACAGGCAAAGCAGTCAATAAAAGGTTAATGTAAAAGTCAAAGGATAAATTCCTTTAAGCATTGCATCATTCCACCATCTCTGCGACCAACACGCTGCTCGCAGGTCTCCTAATCAATACGCTTTACTGTAATGCGCTCCCCATCGATTTCCTCCCCCTTGGTCCACAGTCCGGGCTCCATCACTTGGTTAAAGAAAGGGAAGGGAGAGGGAGAGAGAGGTAGGGTGAAGAGAGAGAGAGTAAAACGAGTAAATAAAATGATTAACCTCGGTTTCACTTTGTTGTTTCACTGTTAGTCTCTCTCTGAAAGGCTTGTTAGAAGATTGCAGGGTGGTCCAATATCATCACTGCCATCACCACCATCCCAACCATCCCAATCATCAGCATCATCAGCCCACTCAATCTCTGGCTGGTGTGTAATTGTGTAGCAGTACACTCAAGCAGGGCCATACATTAAAAGGCCCTCTGCTCTTAACAGGATGGAAATCCGCCTAATAGACAACATCAGTGCTTCCGACTCATGCAATTACACTGATAAATGCACAATTGTGTCAGGCCAAGTGAAAAAGAACCCAGAGAACGCAGATAGGAGACAACACTTATTGCATTATTGCTACAGGAGGTCATTTGTAACCTCATGGGACAAGACAGCTTGGTCGGCTTGACATCATCTTAGGACAAGGGTGGAGTCACTGCACACTGATGCAAAGCTTTTTGGAGGGGATTTGAAGAGGCTCAGACATCTTCTCTAAACTTGCTGTGGTTCATTTTTTTTATGGGGGAACCATGCAAATGACCTTTTTGTTGGCGCATCAATGTTGAAAAAGTATCTTTTGAATATTCTCTATGAAATGTCAGCATAGTACCTTAGGTAATAGTCCAGTCCAGTATCAAATCCACTGAATACACCTTACGAATTTACCTTATAAATCAGTTCATTGTCATTGTATATGTGGATATACAGAAAAACTTAAAGACTAAAACTTTTGCTTGATAGATTATGTATTTGTGACTTCAACTGCTTGAATATTTTGTCCATTGTTGTATGGTAATAAAAAAGACAGACCGGAGCTAAAAGATTCAATAGACATGGCTCTTGTTTACAATTTGAACATGGTACATTAGGAATCATCTGAAAAGTATGTGCCATGCCCTACGCATTAGTTACACTGGACCAAAAAATAAAGCTTGTTTGAAAGAGCAATGATGCAGAACATCAATCAATCATCTATGTCAATTTTGAGCTGTATTATATGCCTGTACTGATCATAGAAGCGAAATACCTCAGATCACCTGCTTCCTCATGCTCTGCCTGCACTTCATCTGACTCTCAATCCTGTGCAGGTGTGAATTTTTATGGTCTTGGCAACCCTAGTGCCCTGATAGCTGAGAATGCAATCAAACAAGTCATGAAAAAACAGGCATGTGTCTCATAAATCAGCCTACCCCTGAAGGTAAGGCATGCAATCCCATCCCAAGGAGAGAAAGAAAGAAGTATATTATCCATGTACATTCTGTATCTATGCAATGTTGTGTAAGAAATGAGCGATTGAGCACATCTGTCTTTATATATCATACACTTATATAACAGGTGAGAGAAAGACAGACAGGTAGCATTTATCTACATACTTAACTTTCTACCGCATTATGCAAGATATTATTGATGTCATGAAGAGGGCAGTATGATATGGACACATTCAGAACAAGACCCAGCCTGTGAGGTGTGAAGCTTGGGATCTCAGCCTACACCACCCAGGACTCCAAAGGTCCTGTGAACTCTCAGGGCTGTCCTCATTAAAGCCCAAACAGCGCCTCAGATCCCCACCCACCATCCCCAACTCCCATTATCCCAACCACTGCCACATTCAGCATTAAATGTAAAGTGGTGCAGAATGTGCAGCCAGCCAGCCAGCCAGCCAGCCAGAAAGCGTGGGCAGGGCCGCGTCTTAACCGTTTCCTCAGGATCAATCAAATGCTATTGTGTCTGCAGACAGCTGCTGACTGTACACTTTGTGAGTGTGTGAGGTGGGCAATTGTGGAGAGAGAAACAGAAAGAGAAGGGGGGGCGTCATCAAATACATGACATATGTTCCTTTCATTTTGATTCCCTCTAAGGAGTCTAGGCTAATAAAACTAACATCTGATGCACTCTTTTTCCCTTTAATTAATGGTTGTGGAAACCATGCAAAAATGCATTAGCAAGGAGGGGTAGGAGACGAGGTGGGTGCTGCTTGGTGAATTCAACACTCCCCCCCACGTGCCACCACAGCTCTGCTGCTGGGAACAATGATTTTGTCAGGGAACACGGGTACCTTTGGGGTGGGGCAACCCCTTCCTCAGACTCTGTGAGGTCTCCCTCTTGCCAGCTGCAGTCTGGACTGCTCATTAAACCACATGAAACAAATAAGGCTCGTTACTGGCATCTCCAGCCAGTCGGGAATGCAGGGACCTAAGTTTGCAATGGGTCCATGTACTGTATGTAGAGTTACTTGGAGTTTATGGCAGCCACAGAGAAGGATCGTTGTACCTGCACAGCCGCTGCTTACCTCACACCCTGAGTGTTTGATGTGGCTTGGCTGGCTGCCCCTTCTAGAGGCACGGTGAAACAGATGTAACCGAAAAACACACACAAAGCTAGGTAGCCTCTAAACGCCATCATAATTGGAGGCAATAAAACACTATTGCAGTCTGGAAGTGCAAAGGAGGCAAGCCCCTGTACTACAGCTACTGCTCTCAAAAACCAGGTGGACGTCCATTAGGTGCTTAACAGCGTAACAAATTACCGAACACCCCGGCCTGCTCCTTCTCCTCCTCAGGCTCTGGGATGGAATGTGGCCTAATGTCAACACAGGCGCAAAATTTACGAGCAGACAACTATTGTTCAAATGCAATCAGGTTCTAATAAAAAAAGAGGCAGGAAAAGGACAAACAGGTAGGACCCTCCTGGCCGTTTACTCTTCCGACAAGGGGTGGAGAGACAGATCACCCCCTTAGGCTCTGAATCTGTGTAAGTGTGTGTGTAAGTTTGAAAAAAAGAAAAAGAGTTAGTGAGTGTATATGTGTATTTGAGAGAAAAATAGTTGTGTGTTGTGATGTGCTCCAGGCTGACTGGGGAGGAATGAGTTTGACTGCTGCTTTTGGCCTACTAGCCACCTGTGCCAGGCTATAGGCTAGCTCAACAGAAGCAGCTGGCTTGAAGGAAAAGTTAAAAAACAAACAAACAAACAACAAAACAAACGTTTACTCTAGGGCCTGCCAGTAACACCCCAAGGACAACACTATGCATTGATGGACGCCTAGCTCAACACAACAACCCTCTCCATCATCGTCCCACATGTGGCAAATACCAGAGTGAAACATTTTGATATATACATACAAAACTAATTAGAGTTGGTTTTAAAGAGACACTGGCGTTTTTCCTGATGACGCTGTTTATTGAAAAAATGGAGCCATACGAGGACTTGATGACGAGGGTAAAGAGGTTACGAGCCTGCAAGTGACTGCACTTCTTCACAGCTCAGCGTTGGAGGGCTGTAAATCTGCTGTTAGGGAATCAGGAAGAGGGTTACTGTGGCGCTGGGAGCACTAATTCTTAGTTTTCCAGGGCAAAGGCATGCTGTTGCTGTGAAAACTTGTTGTTCTGAGAGAGTTCCTGTAAAACGATCATTTTTAACTCTCATCCCTCCCTTCCACAGAATGCCCCCTCCCTCTTGGCCAAACGTCATTGCCTTGTGGGCATCATCTGAATGGTGCAATAATGCTGGTGATGGATGAGGCTTGCCTTGACAGCTATACAGCCAAGCCATTGGACGGCACCTGACCCCAGTCACACGATAAGGTCGATCCAACATGGGCACAATTCCCACCTGTCTTCAGGTGACAATGGCAGGGTCAAGCTGGCCCAGCTAATTATAGTCTATTGTAACTTCAATTGCCTAGTTACAAGTCATCCTTCTTGCTCCAGGGGACATGGTGTTAAGTTCTGAAACCTTTGTGTAAAGCTAAACTGTGAGATAGAAGCTTTAAACTGTTGCACAACAGATATTGGGTTTCAGAAAAATGTATGTTAAACAGTTTTACAAGAGAAAAAATGAGACGTTGAATTTGCTGTTCCCTCAAGCAAAGCACGGAAACAAACGAGCAGGGAAAAAGCACTATTATGCCATCCTTTGAATAAACGTGAGATTTTGTTCAAACTGTGGACAAAACTCACCTCATTGTTGGCATTGTTTGTCATGATGAGATCACATGATAGGCTCAGCAAACCAGTGATTGTAAACACGCCCTAAAGCAATATCATAAATCTTATACCTCATAAATTGGACAGGTCTAGGCACAGGCTTTAACACGGCCATCAACACAGACAAGATGTTCTTGTAAAAACAAAGAGCAAACAAGACATTTGATCACATATGGTATTAATTAAAGAATTACTTGTCATTTAAATCATGTAAATGAATGATGTAAATAGAAATAAAAAGATGTAATTTGGAAATGTGTTTCAAAAAATCACCCATGTGCATGCCGGAGTTGAAGCATCCACCACTAACTCTTTTGCACTTGTAATAATAATGATCTGATAGATATCCCTGCTTGCATTGGAGGAGAGGCAGGGTCTTCTTTAGTGCAACCATCAGGCAACATTTTGCACCTTTAGATAGCAAACATGAAATAGTAAAATTCAACGGGCAAATTGTATTTATCCTTTAGTCTAATTTCAGCTGGTTTCTTTTTTTAGTTAACCTTTGAACAGATAAACAAAGGAGTGTCAGAGAGTGTAAGATGTTCACATTCCCACATGGGCATTTGTAATAAGTCAACAACTAAAACTATCATTACTCATTCTATTTACAGTACAGGATGAACTCATTCTGAAAATGTCAGGCTGGGTATACAGTAACTTATGAGTCGCACTTTCCCAGATGCATTTGTTTTGGTACTTTTTTTCCAGTCAACAAACAAAAGAAAAAGTCCCAAACTCAGTGAAGCCTCTTATCCAAGCCTGAGGGAGGCCGACTGCAAAGTATTTGTAACATAGTATGTGTGTATTCATGCATACATATGTGTATGCTGTGCATCCATGCCAGAGAAGTGCTTTCTGCCAGGTGTTTGAACTTCTGCATCACCTGGTGCTCCTGCTGCGTGAACACGAGTTTTGTTTCACCCTATTAAGTAAATAGTGTAATTAAAGGGCCTCAGCATTTAAAACGCTGTGAACAGCCAGCAATTTGTTTGGAAGAGCAGCCAGGCTAGGCCCTGAGGCGCAGCACCAAACAGGATGCAAAGAGTGCACACGGTGAGCCAGAGAACGCAGTATAATGGTGTGTGTGGGTGTGGGTGTCAGTACATATGTACCTGCTTGTGAAGATGAGTTGGCGCGTGTGTAAATCACTCATTCAAAGTTGTTCTAGGTGTTGAAAGAAAGCTGTTTGTGGTCTAACAGGTACTTAATAATGTTCTGTTTGTAGTGACAATATCAGGACTTGATGCAATAACCGTAATACCAGCATAACTGAACACTGTGTTTCATAGAACCCATTGTCTATAGTGGCAGGGGCATTTTTTATGTTGATATTGATGTGAGAAAAGTACAGGGTGGTGTTAAATGTTTAGCAAAGTTAAAAAAAAAAGTGAAGTGAAGTAAAAGGTGGCGCAGGCTTAACTTGTTTGCCACAAAGGACAAGCATAAGACAAAAGCCACATACAGAGCTCAGCACAATAAAAGCAGAGGGATTACAGCTGAAGTGGTAACAGAGATCAACTCTCTTCGTTAGCTTCCTCTCTTAATGATTTTTCCACTCTACAAACATCTTTGCTCTGCACTACCTTTCCCAGTGAGAATGCTCCTTTCTAAATTCTCTGCCATCCCTGCTGATCCGGGGTCAGCTGTGAGGAGTAAGAGAGGGATAACCTCTTTCTGAGCCCCGTAGAAGCCCAGATGGCTGTGCGGAAGCTCCGTTCCAAAAACTAGCTTAAAACTCAGTCGCTGTGGCCACATCTCCAAGTCCACAGTTTAACCCCCTCTGATGTCAGCCAAGGTCACAGATGCTCACTTGAGAGGCAAAAAGAGCCGGGAGTGAAGTGCTGCTAGAGTCGAAGGAATTAGATCCAGGCTGAGTGGCCCTCATCTGGCTAAGCCTGGTAAGTAGCAAGACTAACAGGCTGAGGCACGGTGGTTTGGGTTCATAGACACACACATATACACACACACACCCGTGCTTGTTAGTTTGCACGCAAACGGACACACACAAAAATAAGGAGGTAAACACACACTTACATAGTCACACACACACACACGGAAGGACTCAGAGGGCTACAGATGGTGTGCCCTGGGCATGGTGACTGGGGCTCTGAATGAGCTAGTTTTAGAGCCAGTGTGGAAGCTGCCACAATGCACAGGGCTCAGGGGTTGGGGGCGGAAGACAAAGAGCAGCGGAAGGAGTGCATGAGGGGAAGAGAGGAGCAGGCGGAGTCTAACTCCTTCCCCTTAATGGGGGCTCCCAACATTTTTAGAACATAAACATGTCGCGGTCCATCCTTCCCCTTGCCCTCTTGCCCATGTCCTTATCCCTGTGTCTCCGCACACCATCATGCCAGGGCAAGCACACATACCTCAAATAAACACAAACACAAGCATGCACACACCCTGGAAGCCAGTGGCCACTTCAGCTGTAATTCCGCCTGACTTCCGATGTCTGACTGGCAGGAGACTGGGAGGGTGAGGACAACAAGCTGTGAATAGGGGAAGAGACAGAAAATCATTGAGAACCTTGCCTTTATGAATCTTTGATGAGAGATAGTGGGGGCAGGTGGGGGCTTTGCCTCTGGTTAAATCAGAGCATAGCATGTGTGGTGTGTGTATGACTGCCAACAGAGGTTGAGATAAACAGGGCCTGGACCAGGCCCAGACAACTGCAAACCCCGCAGTCGGGAACATTTGTCCCAGCAATTAGTTCCTGTCCTCCCCGTTCATGTCGCAGGTAAGTGGTATTGGTAGCTAGCAAAAAAGCTAAAGCCAAGAGTGCCTGTGAGCTGGGCAAGGGGTGGAAGGATGGGGTGTACCAGGAGTGCTTGATTTTTGAGTCAAAGGTGTCTTCCATATTAATTTATGTGGCTGGCAACACCTCAGTTTACAACAGTTATCAATTCATAAATTTCTTCATAAGTGGGAGAGACATAAGCACTTCATGAAAAAGGGTATATACATACAGTGAGGTTGCATGCATTTCACAGTACATGCCAATGGCCTGTAACTGTATATGTTTATCATCTCACTTCTTTTCTGTCTTTTTAAGAACCATCCCTCTGTCATATTAATAATTTTGTTGTGTTTGATGGCTGCACTTGGGCAATGATGTGGATACTCACATGAAAAATGCTGCTCATTGGAATTAAAGCTATGATGAACATGCAACAAGAAGTAGTCTATTTTATAAGTATAAAAATGACAATTAAAATGAGGTAACATCTTTTCATCTCCCCAGGCCTCCCCACCTTCATCAACTATTATTTCTACTACTATTATAAACTTATAACATTAATATTCACATGACATAATCAACATTAGGTCCTCCTTATAAAACTCTCCATTGCTGTGATGCCATTTGTACCCAAATAATGTACCCTGAGCATTCAAAAATATTGATATCTTTTCTATTCAGTCAAATTTCATAGGTAATCTTCAGCTTGGAAAACAATTTGTTAATTATGGCTGGCATTGCTGGTAATAGCCTCTATTTCTCATCTGAGGGAGGACCAGTTTAACTTACGGTAACAAGCCTGGCTCTCTGCCATGATAAATGACTTGCAACTATGTGCAAGAAGAAAAGCAAACAATATGACAAGCTGGTATTACACTGTCCTACACTAAAGTTTCCTAATTAACAATGATAAATTATGTTGCAGTGTCTTGTACGGACATAGTAGCTTGCAATTAAAGCGTGGGAAGTTGTATAACATCCACACCCTCATGGTGTTTCTTCTTTCACTGTTCATTGTGTTACCTTCACACCTGTTCTGACTTCGGACACATGAAAGGCTGATGATGACTCAGAGGAGGTTGCTTTAATTAAAAATACAAGACATGTTACAACAACCCTCCTTTACATCTCTGAAACTGCTTTTTAATAGATGTCAAGCAGGTGCCAATTTTCTTCTCAAGATGACTCGGGTTATGTTACGAAACAAGCAGAGCAGCATAGTAGCTTTATCTCATCTGCCACCTGTGACAGCTCAGAATTCAGAGTCCTCCAGGAAGCTTGGCTCATGTTAATGTGTCACCGATGAGGCCTTTTGAAGACTTGATTCATCCATCTGTCAGTGAGCACAGAGGTACTGCCGACTGACTTCCAATCACATAAGAGCTTGGCAATGAGGTGAACTGTCGTAAGCTGATCAAGAGTTGCCTCGGCTTCTGTCTATATCTGTCAGGTTCAAACTTTACACTTCACTACACATGTTAATCACATATAGCAAAGTACAGGCAAAATTTCAAGCTGCTGTTTGGACTCATCTACTTTAGGCTTGAATTAACACAGAATTTCTACTTTCTGGGATCCTGAGATGAAGGCGGAGGATTGATTGACACCTAAAGTGCCTTTTCTCACAGCTTGTAGACCTGCCAAAACTGTGAACTCTTGGCTTCCTATAGCCTCAGGAGAAGACAACGGAAAACTATGCCAGATTTGGGTTGGGCCATTTATAGGGTGAGAGCGAGTCTAATAGTGCCCCCTGATGGTTCATACATGCTTTGTGCCAGTGAGCAAAGGTAAAGGTAGGGTGTGTTGTTTGTCTAGAAAAAGTAATTCCAAGGAAACGTCACCTGACATCAAACGGAGCCTGTGTCCGGCCTTTGTTTGTAGGCAAAGGGAGGTGAAAAGAGCAGTACTTAGCAGAGCAGCTAACCTGTGGTCTTATCTGCTGGACAAATCAATAGTAGTGTCTGAGAGCAGAGCAGAGTGTGCTGGGGGGGAGCTGGAGGGGCTACCCCTGGCCCGCTGCCCCCCGGGCCCCTCCTGGGGGGTACCTGGCTGTCTCTTCGCCCTCCATCTCTTCTGCCTCAGTGCTCCCATCCTGCGACTACTCTCTCTCATATATACATACACACACACACACACACGCACGTGTGCATCATGGGCCACATGTACTCTGATACAGGCATGCTGTGACATCTTGTAGCACCATCTATACTATGAAGTGCAACAGGGGATCCACATAATGTTAGACTGCAGGTGAAGACTAAAAAAGGAATATAAGAGCATACAACAGCAATTTCACATGTGCATGTACACACACACTAAGACACATCATGCACAAACTGTTTGTCCCCTGATACTTTATAGTACAAGGACCACAATATGGACAAGCTACAAATGGCTCCCAGTTTGAAGTGGTCTTTCACACAAGAGGGCAGTGGAAGCCGTACCTAATGTACAACAGAACACCTCCATCCCCCCACCTGACCCAAAAGCCCTGGAGAACAGTCTGGCCCTGTGCAGCAGTAAAAGCAGCACTCCTCCAAACTGCAGGAATTCAGTACTCTAAAGAGCATAGACCCTTCCCCTCATCTCTCCTCCACTCAGCTGCTGCTTACTTACTTTCAATCACAGTTAACATCACAGGACAAGAAGTGGAGGGATGGGAGGAGGAGGTGAAACAAAAGCCTGCTGCACAATGCACTTGTCTGGCAGCTGCTTGCTCTGACATTTGAGGCCATGGGGACCTTGTTGAAAGAGCAGATGCTCACTGATGTACAGGCACAGGAACATGGCAACTACACAAGTGGCTGAAGCAGAAAAAAAATCCGCGCAAACATATGACATAAAAGAACAAGGGAAAAGAGCTGAAGATGGCAGGCTCACGCAGAGATGTGTTGGAGTGTGGAAACATGACCACAAATACACAGTAGAGTGGACACGGCACACTGATGGAAGAAGAGAGCATGCAAACAGTGACATGGATGTAAAGTAAGCAGTAAGCAGAATTAACCTCACACACATGCAATTAAATTAATAGCCACATACTGACAAGCAGAACAAGAGATACGCAAACTGCACATACTTTTAAATAAAGACATGTACACACACATGCACACAGTGATACGCACACTTCCAACACATACACACTCAGGCGCACACAAGCCTATATAAACTATATGTCTGATAAAAGAAAGGCACACAAATACACACACTCACACTATCCCAATTGACAGATACAGTAGAGTATGAGCAACCCCAGTCTCAACACACTACTACTACAATATAACCACACAAACAAATCTCTATATACATCTTATATACTGACCTATATACTGAGTGCATCTTGTAAGCACCACCAGGAGACATCTCGTTATTATGCCCACAATCTAATTCGGCTTGCTACCCCTTGAGTGACAACATGTTCCTGGAATACTGGCAACAATCACTGATTTGAATTAACAGGAAAGAACAGAATTCAATGGTTAGGGCTGGAAGAAAGCCAAGGAAAGACGAGGGTAGAGGGAGATAGAAAAAGAAGAGACGTGGCGAACAAGATGTGATGGAAAGATGAGATGGGAGGAAAACAGATGAAACAAAAGAGAGGAACACAAGACAGAGAATGCAAAGTGAGAGAGGTACAGAGAAGGCAGCATCACGGTGCATCTCCGGCAGAGAGAAATTAGTTTCCGCAGAGGACCGCAGGCAACATTATGGAAATGGGTGGCTGGCAGCTTCTTTGGCTGACTGTAAACAGGATCTTGGTAAGGCATATAGCCTCTGGTGAGGCCCATGGAGCCTGGCATCATCGCAGTTCTGTGTCGAGCTGCAACACTCCCACGGTCCCTCCTTCTATCTGTCTGGTTCCTTTGCTCCAACCTGCCCAAACTCCACTCGTGAGTAATTTATGAAGCGGGGCGGGGGTGGTTGCGGAAGCGGTACGCGCATATCCTGACACCAAATACATGACATGTTCCACATGTCTTCCAACGAAACTACAAAGAGCCCTTTTGTCTCTACAAAGAAAAAGAAACATTAAAAAGTAGTTGAGGCATTCAAGGTGCTTGCATCACTTTGTGAACTACTGTAAACCAGGTAGAAAATGGCAACCCGGAGTTATGAGACTAAGACAGAACGACACTAGCTTTCTGTGCTAACACTTAGCTTAAGCCCTAATTAAGCTGTTCACTCAAGGAATATGACATTATCTGGCAGCATTGTCTTGGTTATCTGGCAGGATTGTCGTCTGGTTATGCCAGGTACAGAAGTGATACATCGCCAAGCCAAGTAACTAGAAGAAAGCAGGCCAAAGGATTAGCCAGGAGAAAAGGGACCTTGGACATAAAAAAGAGCAACATCAGTGCACTCAGAAATATTTTTCCAATATTAGTATGGAACCAGATTTCTGCAAATTATAGCGTTCAAGCAGGACACTCAACAATATCCTTTTTGCAGATGTTCTCATAAGAACTTCTCTATTGTGTACCTCATTTCCTATAAATCTATACTTTTGTCAAATTCAAACTCCAAGTGTCACATTTTGTTGTATGTGTCATCATATCTACTCCCCCCTCACAGTAGCTGGCACAGGCCTCTCTCTTCCCTCTTACTAACAGCTGTAGCTGGCACAATTAGGCCTGCATTATCTTTTTCATGCTGCAAAACAAAGTGCAGCGGCGTAATGCGAGGTCTTACACAAAAGTAAACAACTTCATCTTGTGTCTGAAATATGTGTCACTGCGATTGTGCAAAGCTGCCCATCGACACAGCTGTGTCGGGTTGAAGGAGCGTCTTCTAATTAATGAGAGAGAGAGTGAGAGAGAGAGAGAGAGTCAAAGAGAGTGAAACTCTCTCTTCCACAGTTCTCCTTCAAACAAACACTTCCTACGGGACCCCATTGTTTGGACTGAGGCATCATGGGTAGCCTTATTTACAGATTTTAATTGCTCTGGTGATCTGTGGGTAAAACACCCTGTCGTAATCACCCCACAATAGAATTGTTACTCTTTCTGACAATTGTAATAAAATGCTCTACAGTGTCCGGGGGAAAACAAGAAGGGAGGAAACAGAGAAGGGCAGAGAAAAAGAGACACAGATGGTAGACAATGTAAAGAAAAGAAAACAGGAAAAATAGAGAAAAAATAAATAAGGAGAAAATATTTTGGATGCAAATTTTCTCAGTGAGAGGAACTAATCCGAGCAGGCGGGAAGCAGGGATGAGGATGGGACTGTTGTCCAAGGAAATGATTGCTCTCCCACCTCAAAGTGACAACCATGAGAAGCTCACCGTTCCAGGACCTCCGAAGCGGAACCGCAGAGGAGACATGCGCTGCAACCATCACACAACACACACACACACACACACAAACGCACCCTAAACGCACAGACAGATTGGGAATGGGGAGGTAGGTCACCTACAGGAAGAGATTAGTGTCACCAGGCAGAGGTATGAACATGGGACTGTCAACTGCAGCTGTCCCTGATCTCAGAGGCTCTGGCACAACTAGCTTTCATATACTTTTATACTGATTTAAGAAAAGTGCTAAAACATACTTTATGCTACAACTGAGTCCAGAGGATTCCTGACATTAGAGATTAAACATACTGTGTGGGGATAAAATCAGTTCCTTTCAAACATGCACCTACTGTATACATACACTGTAAGAAACGAATCTGTGGTCATGTAGATTTGAATTAATGTATCAGGTAAAATATATTCAATATAATTATGTTTTTGGTTTTGAGGCAAACATTTAATTAAATTTCAAATAAAAACGTTTGGAATAAAATCCACCCATTGTACTTAAATAAAACATAAGTATTATGTTTGTCTAATCCCAAATAGACAGAATATTGAGTGAATTCAAATTAATGTAATCAGGCAAATATTAATTGAAAAGCACTTCCTTTCAAAGTGCGCTTTTTTTCTTTTTTGAATGCAGCAGGCTATCATTTAGCCACAAGACATTTGAAGAATGTGGCGTCTTCTTCGACATTGCTCAACTTGCAAAATTGAACAGGTGGTGTGATTTTGTTGCGTTATAATATGAACACTGCATTATACATTTTGGGAGAATAGGCTATGTATCGAAGTCAAACTTTTATTTTTTAAAGGATGCAGCGATTCGCATTCCGCTATCATGGTTCCTACGTCCCTTGCGTGTTGATATATCCTCAGTATGTTTCTATAAAACGGCGTAAACAAGTACATTGGGTTTAATGTTAAGGTTAGACACATTAACATAAAGAGATATATTAAGGGTTATCGCTAGAAGAGCATCTTATATTTCGGACGGCACTTGACACACTTCCGTTAGCTTTACTTCCTGTGTGGAGCTTGTCTTCCCGGGCAGGTACATAGGGGCAGGTAACGTAAGTTCTCTCTGTTGTTTCGCTGTTTTGTTGCAACTTGCAAATGTGAAGACAACTTACCTAAACATACGTGAAGTAAGTTTATTGTAGTGTTACGTTTTAGAGCCGCAATTTTATTTCTTTTCATGCTTAAATCTGTTCATTTTAGTGTGGTAATGTCCGGTCCGCAGCACTTAACGTTAGCAGGAGGGGGGGGCTTAACATGGCACAGACTTTTTCATTTTACCGCTAAACAGTACACTAAAAAAGTTTCTGGAAAAAAAAATAGTGACAGGATAATGTTTCATATCTGATTAGCGCCGGTGTTTAGTTTGATAGTTGGAGTTTTGTGAGCCGGCTGCCGAACTGCATTGGAAAAATCGGCCATTTAACATGAAGATGACTGGTGATGAATGGAAGGTTTTTTTTTGTTTTTTTTTTTTTTTTACCAAAATAAGTCTACATTTACCTACAAAATAGTTGCCGAATAAAACAGTGGCTCCTACCGTTAGTTTTTAAAAATATATCGTCATGTTGTGTGCCTTTGGCGCCTTCAGTGGACACACCCCCAGTGTCTCACAACACGTTTCTTTTAAAACAACGTTTTCCGTACTTTTACGATTAAAAAATCATAAGTTTGCTGGGTGCACATTTTATGTGGTTTGATAACTCAGATCATGCTATTGTTGCTTTACAGTCATACAGACACAGACAGACAGACAATAACACATGTAAAGTCAGTCCATGAACGTTTTAGACTGCAATTATACTATATTAATTATATATTAAAATCATGTTTTTATGTTGCCATTGGTGTTTATATTGGTGTTGGGGCAATTTCAATTATATCATTAAAATGCTGAAGTTACACCTTCTCCTCTCTCATTAAAAATCTTAGGATCTATAAATATGCATATATTTTCATTCATTCATTTAATTGACAACAGGGATGATTTTCATTTGTAAATAAGTAATGTGAAGCTGAAAGGCGCATCTCACATCTAAAACTTTCTGTTTTGTCCTTAGGTGGCTCCAAGTGAGACAGCATTGTAAAGTCTGTGGATTCAAAGTAACATCAAGGGATGCTCTTCTGCAGCATCACACAGGACATTTGAGATTGGAAATCAGGTACCTTTTCTCAATTATGGTTGAGTTGTACTTTGTTATTCTTGTTTAGAGATGAGAAATGAAAATGTTAAAACAATGACCCTGCAATGGATTGCTTCAAAATGACATCAACTCCTTTTCACTCCTTAAAAAAATCCAGGATCTATAAAATGTAAATATTTAGCATGAATTCATTTCATTTTTCACATGGGGATGATTTTCATCTGCAGAAATTTGAAGCTGAAAAGCACTCATCATATCCAAAACTTTGTGTTTTCCTTAGGTGCAGCCAAATGAGATGGCAGTGTAAAGTCTGTGGATTCAGAGTGGCAACAAGGGGTGATCTTCTGCAGCATTACAGACTACAGCACTGAGAACTTGGAGGAACTTGAACAGCTCGTAATGGCAATTATTGTGACCCCAAAGCCTGGAGCTTCTACAAGCAACAGCCCAAAGAACATTGGAATTGTCATAGAGGGCGTGAAAGTCATCACAGGACTTGGAGATGTTGTGAGGGCTTGCTCTGTTCTCCTTGGCTTGACCTACGCACTGAATCTCGATTATCCCAGACAGCTGAAGTACACCTTTGAGGTATTCCAAAAACTTTTCTTGGAACTGGATGATTCAAAGCTGTCAAATAAAGTCCAGTCCCTCAAGAGCAAACTTCTGGCTTGAAATGAGACTGTAGTTACAGTGTAGACTTTTGTGTTACACAATGTCCAGCTTCTATAGAGCTTGAAAATTGCACATTTGAAAGTGCTTTGTTTGTAAGTTGGCACTGATTTGGACTCTGTCCCACGAATGTCAGTGACATTTCAATTGTTGTTAGTACAAAGTACAAATGTTTTTACTCTGTACAAATTGCACTTTTATGATTTATGTTTTGGCGCATGCACTTATGGAGAATTTTTACTTTAAGATCATTATTGATCTAATTTAGTGGTTCAGTAAGATGAGAAAGGATGGAAATATGTTCATGGACATATCACCATTCTGTAATATGGCTTTTTTTTTCTTTTTAATTGTTAAAGTCAGCATTTGTCCTTTTCAAAGATTTGTTTTGAAATGTGTGAGCAAACTTCTGGCTTGACAATGAGACTGTAGTTTACATGTTGTGCTACACAGTGTTCAGCTTCTACAGAGCTAGCGAATTGCACATTTGAAAGTGCTGCTATGTTTGCAAGTTAGCACTGATTTGGACTCTTATCCGACTAATGTCAGTAACATTTCTATTGTGGTTAGTTCAAAGTACTGTGTTTTACTCTATACAAATTGTTCTGGTACATGCACTTCTGGAGGATTTTTCTTTAAGATCATTATTAATCCCATTTAGTACCTTTGTGAGGTGAGAAAGCATGGAAACACATGTTTATGGATACATCATCACTGTAAAACGGAATTTATTTTTGTTTTTACAAAAAAGTCAGTATTCTGTCCTATTCAAATTTCTGGTTTGAAAATCTTACTTCTGGCCTGAAATGAGACTGTGGTTGAAATGTACACTGATGTGCTACAATGTGTTTGAAAGCACAAAAGTGAATTGTTAATAAACGTGTTATTTGAGTATTTGTTAAGTTCTGTACTTTCTGGGCCATAGACTAGTTATTCCTAAGAAAGAAGAATATTTAGATTAAATTCATTGCATTGAATAAATTCAAATTAATGCACAGATAAATGTAGTTGATTATTACTCAATTATATATCATCGATATGTAGAATTAAATAAATTTTTATCAGTACAATTTACACATTAGGGAGTTTGTCTTTTTCAAATCAACTCAATATTTTTGTTTAGATTTTAATTAATTCTGCACTGTTTTCTATTCAGATCTACTCATATTAAATGGGTAACTATTAAGGGTCTCATTTAATTAAAATTTACTCAATACCAAACATTGTGAAATTTAATTAATAATATTGCTTGTAATCTGTTGCCTCATTTTTATTGAGTAGATATGACGTATCTTTTCTTACAGTGTATAATAAGTTACCAGAAAAACAGAAATGTCTGTACAATGAAATACACAACTACCTCTTTCCATTTTTGTAGAGAAGACAGCTTTAGCAGTGTGCAAGCTTAGTGAAATGGTACATTTTGTGGCTGTACTTTTTGGTAATGCTGTATTAGACTAAATTCACTGAAAGGCTTTTTTAAACTTCATTTAAAAAATATTATTAACCATTCAAATCTACTTAAATTCAATCAAAAAACATCACAAAAATGACAAGTTTAGAATAACATTCACAAAATTTAATTTAATCTTAATTTTAGAACAAATTAATTAAATAATGCAGTTAAATGTCCCTAAACAGGTATACAGTTGAACTTGGCAGAACAAGTGCAGCACTGAACAGATACCAATGCTCCACTGCAGTCTATTCTGTTCGTTTCTGCAGAGAAGAAAAGTAGAGGCTTCTCTACTAAGTGAAAAAGCCTGTTTTACTTAAGTGTGTCAAACTCTATCCCATTATTATGCCTGCTGATAAAGGTAATACAAACACCCTGTGCATCAAAGGTCCATGAAAAATTAAACAGCCAATCAGCTGGCAATTATTCTCTTTAATCTCCTGGAGGCAGCCAATGGGGATGTGCCTCTGGTGGTGACGGCCTGGAAGGGATTCATGCCTTCGGTTCTACACATTCCACAATCCAAACACTTACTTTGCATTATGCTCAGCTCAGGCTAAAATAAAGTACAGGCAAACTTTCCAAACAGTTTTACTTTTTCTTATTTGTGAAAATCCAGCATCTTGAGAGTATTGATATATTAAAGCCAGATAAGTCAATTGGTCTTTGTCTCTCCTAGACTACAGATCGTTTAAAGACATTTCCACTGGACATGAAGACACTCTGTTCATGTTCCAAAGGAGCTGATCAATGGCTCATTTAAAGCAGCAGGATGTGGTGCGATGGTGTTTAGAGGAGTTAATGTTTATTGTATTACCATCAGAGTGTAACGCTATTAAATATGTGCTGTTGATCTCCAGCTGTCGACACCCTCAGTTAAAATTTATCACAAAGTATTGAATATTTTGTTATGGATTACAATAGATGCAGATCAGCAACAACAAAAAAAATGCTTATTGCAGCTGCAGCATGAAAATAGGAAATTGATGATCTTAACAGCCTTGTGCTCTCAGAAATGATACTATAATTAGAAGGTCACCGGGCTTGTATTTGCAAAACCAAATGCAACAATCTCTACTGTCTGCTGTTGTTCACCTGCTCCATAAAACATATAAAAACATGATGACACTGGAGGTTTCATTTGGTGCGGCATCACTGAGGCCATGGCTCGGGCCACCAGTTTGATTCCTGTCACTCCTGTCCACACTATCCTCTCAGACACCAACTCCCCCCTCACTCCAATCGATGGGTGTGTGGAGCTGCTCAATGCCAATGATTCTGCCCTGATCTTAATTAGAAAAACACATCAGATACAAACGACATCTCAAATCAATCGACATGTACAGGATGACTGGGAACTGGGGTCATAGAGAGAGACAACTTAAGTCTTTTTCTTCATGACATGAATTTTAAAAAAAGAACAAATCAAATTCCTAAATTTCGACTAAACAGCTTTGAGGGCCTCATATGAAATGTAACCAGCCCCATGTCAAGACTCTCTGAGGATTACAAATTAGTAAGAAACTTGCACAAGTTTCTAAATGTGCTGATGAAATATAGATAGTCAATCACCTCTCCAACTCCTCCATTCTATGTTCTTTCCTTTACTCTTCATCTCCATTTTCCACTCCATCTCTTCCCTACTCTGTGATGGTGGATGAATGGATAGATGGTGGCATAAAGGCAGAAACAGGCTGACAGGCTCCTTAGCCGCATGGCTGAGTGTATAACTAGCAACATTAGTGAACACCTACACCTGAGGAGCCCATCAAAGACAAGGGTATTTAGTGTGGTGTCTGGGGAAACTCACACACACATACACACACACAAACAGACACACCAGTATGCCAAATGATAGTAAACATGTTCATTTTATTGGCACACATGTGCACATTGACGTTGATGTACTGAAATATGTAAGCGTGTATGGGCACGCACCGATATGCTTGCAAAGCCAAACAATCACACATGCACACACACACACACACACATACACACAAATACCACTAAGGGAGTCAATAGTGCTGATTTTCCTTGTCAGCTCCTCGGCAGGCACTGGTTTAAAGAGACATCAATCTGTGATGTCAGCACTTACCTAATGAACCCTCTCAGATCGATGGAAGCACTGGTCCGCTACACAGCCTGCCTTCACCGCCTGGCCTGCTTTTATGTATACTCTGACTCTTTTGGGATCTTTGCCGAATCAAGCCACAAAGTGTCCAGGTGTGTGTGTGTGTGTGTTTGTGTGTGTGTGTCCATGTGTGCATGCAGCTGTAGACCTGGATAAAAGTGTGCTGATGTACTCATTTATTCTGCATGTGTCTGTGTGTTTACAAAAGTAAACGTGTCGGCTCTAATATACATGATCAAAGGCAAAGCTATGCAGACCGACGTAATGGTATGATTATTTGTGCACTTACTGTGCACACCTTGTTTGCATTTCTGTCATACTTGTCCTATTATGTGCTGGAGAGCGTGTGTATGTGTGTGTGTGTGTGTGTGTATGTGTGTGTGTACTGTATATGTATGTGTATTTGTTTGAGTGTGTGAATATCTACAGCGCATTGTAAACCCAAAACAAGTCCAAGAGATGTTCTGTGTTTATGCAGGCTATCAATGATAGCCATATTTATGCCATATTTATGTTTTGGTGTATTTATCTATGTGCTAAAGTAATTTGAAAGCATAAATTCACCATTGAACATGTGAACATGTTTGTTAATGTGTGTTAAGTCCACAAATGCTAAAATAAAAAGTTTGGGTTATAGTGCGCATACAATTCCAATAATTGTCTGTATGTGTCTGTGTATGCATACACATGCTCATTTAACAAAACCTACACCTAGCCGTCTCTGTATCTGTAAACCTGCACTGATGTCTGTCCCCTCTTTTATCCCACAATACATCAGTTCATAGGCTGACTGGCAATGGCAACGGTTAGGGAGGCAGCAGCGTGAGATGCTGTACAATTAGATTAGTTCCATTTCCTTTGATCGCCCTCACCCCGTCCCATCTTGAATGTGACACTTCAAATGCAGAAGCCTTCCTGTGCCACTTAATTGACCAGAATAAACATATTATATTGTGATAAGTGTCGCGATTGTAACAAATTGTGCGGCGTGACTGACACAAATCATGGCATTAGCCTTGCATCTCTTATCGGCGGCCTCCTCGTGCCTTTTCAATAAACAATCTAGTAGACGGAAAGAGAGAGAGGAAGGCAGAGCAAGGGAGAGAGGAAAGGGGAGAGGGAGGGATTGATGGTGGGTGAGGCGAATGGGAGCGCTGCGGCTGTGATCTAACGTTTACCCACTTAACCATTCAAAAAGTCATCTTCTTCCATCAGCGCCTCACCCGGCGCTGCATGAGAAACATTATCTTTCCACGGGAGCTATCATTCACAAATGGTTTCCCCCTTCTCAGCAGCCAGCCACCATGTATTTCCAACATTGGAGAGTTTGTGTGTTACTGAGTGTCTTTTGGTGTGTACTGTATATGTCTACTGGTATGGGCATATGTGTTGTTATAAGTTGAAGGGAGAGAAGAAGAGAGAGGAATATAGGGGTAGGGAATATTTCTCTGTTTATATTTATGTGTGTAGCTATGAGTGTAAATGTTTGAAGGGAGAGAGGGAAGGGGGGTGGAGGGGGTGGAGGGGGGCTGACGTGTTAATCAGTGAATCAGCGTCCATCCACTAATGTCTGCCAGTGTAAATAAGGCCCTCATCTCCTGCCGTCACATACGCTGGCTTTCCAGCCCATTAGGCCCGAGCTGGCTGGCTGAGGCGGCCCACCGCTCGCTGGAGACTCATTTACGTGTCTATAGGCATCTGTGGCTGGTGATAGGGAGCCCACGTGAAATTAATGGGACTATGGGTGCTGCCAGCCAGCCAGCTCTCCTGTGCCCCCACACACACGCACACACTCTTTACACACACTCTTTACACACACCAATCACCAGCATGTATGCTTGAATGCATGAGCTGGCACACCTACATGCGCATGCAAACACACACACACACACACACACACACACACACACACACACACACAGAGGCACAGATGCACACACATGCAGTGGTTTTTATGCATAGTGGGTAAACTAACCTTTGCAGTAAAGATTTAGCAGCTTTATTAGTTTAGGAAATGGCTGTAATTAAGGATAATTCATAATGGCTGCTTCTCCCTTCTCTGCGGTATTAAAAAGGGGCCGGCCTAATTTAGCCTGCTTGCGTTTGTGCAGTAAGGCAGTAAAATGGGTGGGGTGGGGGTACACAGAGAAGGAAATAGAGGCCTCTGCATGGCTCAGATATAGTATATGGTCAACGGGCCAGCTGCGGGTCTTTGCCTAATGGCCATTACACATTCTTAATAAAAATTCAACATTTTATACTGCAACATTTTATTTGTCTGGCAGTTTCCAAAATTCACATCCTACACTACTCATACACATCTACATGAATCTGAACCTAAAGCCACAAAGTGGGAAAATGATTGGCTTGATGGGCTTTAAAAGACAGTTAAAATCCAAAAATACCTTAAATTCTGTTAAACCATAGAGCATCATTTAATGATTTACTAAGAGGAAAAACATGAAAATCACCTGAATTGGAGTTTTTCCACTCCAAAACAGTGACAGATCATGTATAATTACAGATGTTATGACACTTGAGTCAATCTCTAAGCTATGGCACAACAGGGACTGTTATCCAAAACAATGAAACAGTAATGTCAGGTGGCCAGCCAGTCAGAGCAGAGAAACAGTGGGCGGGGCATGTTCTCTCGCCTCCATAGAAGAGGTGTGCATCTGGATTGAGCCCCCTCCCCCCCACACACACCGGAGGTGAGGCACGAAACCAGAGGACAGGATCAATAAGTCCACAGATGCTGTCAGCTCCTCTCACTCATTACCACTAATGAATAATAGAGGACAGTCCCCAATCTCCTCAAGATTCTTGTCCTCCCTGAATGTACATGTGCACACATACAGACACACACATGAAAAAACACATGGGGAAAGAAACTAATGCAGGAATATGAGAAGACAACAAGGATGCTTGCAGACTACAGAAGTCAGATCTAGTTTGGACCAGAGCAGTCAGACGTTATGAATTTGACCTCATTCCCAAATGGGAATGGAGCTTGTAAATTCTTACAGAGGGCACAGAGCAACAACAGCTGCTACAGATTGGCAAATTCACTTTATCAATGATGTGCTACTAGTCAAGGTGCAATAACTACTGTACACCAGTGTTTTGTGTTGCATCTAACAGAAAAGGTACTTAAAATGGTGGAGGATTTTGTTGAACATGCCCAAGTCACACAGCCCACAAAATATACCTCTCTGCTCTCTCGATAAAAGCAACATGAATTCAGAGCAACAGAAAAGAAAACAACAACCATTCTGTATAGGCTAGAAAATCACACTGAGGGGCTGCCTCACTTTTGCCTTACTACCATCATCTACACTACCCTTTTCACCTTTTGCTTTCTTTAGTACTAGATTCATGAGCAGCAGTGAGGCACTGACCGTTGGCCCAAAGCTAAAGAATAAAAAAAAGCAGCAGCTTAAAGCTACACCCAATCAATTATGAAGTAGCAACCTGTCCAAAATGTGATTTCCACACTGTCCGCCGCATCTTTCACACCATTATCGATTACCTTCGCTTGTAACGTTTTCTGTTAATTCTGTTCACCCACACAAAATCTATATGTGTGCATTTCAAAGCAGGCATCTGAGCTGAGCTGAGGCTGCCTCAGCTCTGCAGGCCAGACAATCACTGTCAATCTACCTAATGACCAAGTGTCTGCTGATGCATGCTAGTGAAGTGGGGAGAGTCCCTGGGTGCAACATGAAGCAGAATGGAGAGTATCCCCAGCTTCTCAAAGTGTTGAAAGGGCATGTAAACCCCCCTGCTGGAGCTTTCCCAATGCTTCTCACTTTCCTCTGTAACTTTAGTTAGATCAAAGAGAATGTGGCCCTTAAGTAGTAGTACAGATCAACTAGGGTTGGGGTAAGTCACATAAGGATGCAGAGGGAAAGTTGAATGATACAGTATTCTGTCAGAGAGCGATTCCTCGGCTAACGAAAGTGTGTTTTAACAATGTATGGCGCAAGAAAATCCTCCCTGAAGGTTCAGGTTCAATGAGGAAAGAGCAAAGGATGAGCGGAGAGCAGGAAGTTGCAAGACACGGGGTGCCTCATGTTCCTGCTGTAAAACCCTGCCCCCTCTTCATTCCTGCAAGCGGCATCGCAGGCGGTGAAGGCTCTGTCCGGTACATCAGCCTCAGGATGTAGGAGATTGAATCAGACCTGCCGGTTCGCTGGCCACTTCAGCAGTAAAATAAATGACAAGGCAAGTGCTGGTGGAGAGAGAGTGAGGGCAGCCGAAAGGTGTGACCCCATTGATGAGATGAGAGGCAGACCAGACCTGCCAGACGCACTATTAGAATCTGAGACAGAGATGGGAGATGGAGAGAGAGGAAGAGACAGTGGAGGCCCGGTGTCACTTTATCAAATTCCTCCCTGGCACATGGTAACAGAGGTCAGGGGAAGAAAAGCATGGGGGCAGAGTGTAAAGCTGAGTGAAAACACAGTGCTGCTCTAATACCTTTCATAAAGAGAAAAGCCTCCTCATCCGCCAGCCATGATTAAATATAACCTGAGTGGTGAAAAACTAACCCCCGCTACCCCGCCCAGGCTTAAGTTTGTGTGTGCATGTGTACTCTCAAGGGGTGAGGAGGGTAAAAGCAATTTGTGGAGAACTTGT
The DNA here is from genome assembly GCA_029490765.1 of Euthynnus affinis. Taxonomy (NCBI): domain Eukaryota; kingdom Metazoa; phylum Chordata; class Actinopteri; order Scombriformes; family Scombridae; genus Euthynnus; species Euthynnus affinis. The sequence continues at coordinate 20,549,669 of CM055839.1, forward strand.
TGGGTGAGTGGAGTGTATGTTTTTGTGGCACTGGGGAAGGAGTGGAAGGATGAGCGGGTGCTGGATGTGCACATCCTGGCCTGAAGCTCTTTGACACCAGCCGGGCAACAGTTAATGTGTTAGACTGCTGGTCACCTGAAATTAATGCTGTCATAAGCAGCTGGAGAAGTGGAGTCAAAGTGGGACTATGTAACTTTTGCTGAACAGTGGCTATTGTGGCCACATGTGGTAATTACAGGATAATGGCATTCAATTACCCTTCACTAGTCTTCAAAGTCAGTTGGTTTACAGATTTGCAACATGCAAGCTGCAATTGTAAACATAAGATAATTTCCTCTCCTGTTAATTTTGATACATTTCATCAATCAAAACAATCTCCATACTTGGCACCTGTTTAAACAATTGAAACATTTATCTGAAACAGTGTAACAGTAGAACAGGTAGAGAAGAGTCATCATTGAGTCAGTTACACATCAATATCTAGCTTATGTTTGCTAACATTAGCTAGCATGAGTCACCGTGAGCTACTGTCCTACTAGCCCAAGTAAGGCTGAGGAGTGTTTTAATTCAGCACGGGTGCATTTATTTGCATTTGAATTAAACTTCTCATTTGTAAACGGAAGATTTATTTATTTATTATTTCAAAAGTTAAATAGCCTAGCTTTAAAGCCTGGGTGCAAAGTGCACTTGTAGCCCATGTAGAGCCAGCTAGTTAGATCAAAAGTTTTGAAGGGCTACGGTATAAAGTGGGTCTGTAGTCTCCTGGTCGACTTGTTGATTAGTTGGTCGATATGCTCTCATCCGACTAAATTGTCATTGGTCGAATTATCTCTGTGCTACTTCCATAAGTAGAGAAGTGATACATTAATAGTCTTCCAGGATTAATCCATTATTTCCTGTGGCGGGGCAAGATTTTCTTTGGTTGACTACAGCCCTAGTATAAAGCGCATGGACGTTGTTTAAATAGAGAGAGTCTGGAAATTCAAAGATCACACATTCTTCAAATACATCCTTCCAAACATTACTTGCTCCTGAATGCCCCTTGACATTTGACCCCACTACTGAAATACATGTTTATGTGAGACAGGTACGTGAATAATTATGAACTTTCTATTATGTGAGATGCACCAAAAGCAGAGCTTGCAAATTCAAAAAAAAAAAAAAGACCACACTGTTGACACTTGGATGTGAGGATCCAATATATACAATAATCTTATTTCATATATGCCTATGTGGTCCTCAGAGATAGAGAGAAATTGGACCATCAGTGTCACTCAGAGCCCCAGTGTGGAGGCTTGTTTTCTTGATCTAATAGAAGGTAATGATCCAGAGAGCAGGGCTAGGCTTCCTCTACCACGGAGCAGGCCTCCGGGGGCTACTCCACCCCTGACAGCGGCAGTGGTCGTGGCAGTGCAATAAGAATAAACACATGCAGGCGGGGAGTCTATTTGGCTGAGAGTGATGGCTAGCTTGTTGCTTATCCTGGCCCAATAAATCTCCATACAGGGGCGAGAGATGAGCACCGCTTATCTCATTAGCCTTGCGACTGATGCCTCCGACCGGGTGCCAGCTCTCAGACCCCTGATTTATCATGAACAGGGGAGGGGAGAAGTTCTTCACCGCAGTAAGCTAAAATAGAGAGAGAGAGAGAGAGAATGGGAGAGGGATACAGCGGGAGATGCAAGAAAGGAGGGGGGGAGAAAATGAAATAAAAAGGGGGAGAAAAAGGACCTATTGAAAAACAGAGGGCAAAGGCAGATAATGCAGAAATATAGAGAACAAACAGAAAGGTTTTCAAGGGAAAACATGGAGGCTTCGGCGTGAGGCGATGCAATAAACTAAAAATAAAAACTCCCAAACCTGGGGAGGGGGAGAGGGGAGTGTGGGGGTAAATGTCACCATCTCCATGTCAGGGGGTGGTGGTGAGGGGAATTGCACTTGATGGCTGGATTCTGTGGGATTCAGCAGTTTTTTTCAAGGCAGAGAAGAAGGATAGACAGGGACACCAGAGGCTGTTGAAAGGAACCAAATGCACTGTTTTATAGCGAAACATGCCCTTTTCCTGACTGATATTGGTGGATTTCAAGCTATACCATACTCTCAAGGCCTGTATATTATAAAAAGACTTAGTGTACAGTGAAGCCAGTTGTTGAAGGTATTTCTGTAACTTGTAAATACGTTGAACCTACCATACATGCTGCATTAAGTTAAATTGTGGTATTTGGGATTTAAGATCACTGATGCTATCTAATAACTCTTGGTATTAGTATTGTAGCCTCCTAGTTCCACTATGCCACTGCCTCCCCATCAGCTCCCCAATGTGATGAAAAGTTTGGCCCAGTAACACCAGCAGATTAACCCAATAAGTTTTTGTTGGCAGTGTGGAAGCTGAGGGTCAGAGGATGGAGAAAGTGTGTGTCGTGGTTGAAGTTGGCGGAGGTGGAGTGGATGTTGGTTGAGGGTGGGAGGGACAATAAAAAGGGCCATGATTGTCAATCATGGGTGGCGGCCAGACGGCAAAAGTCAAAGATGGCCTGTGTACCGCTCTCTCTTTCATTTTACCACTCTCACTCCCTCTCTCTCCAGCTTGTGGCCATATGAATTAGTGTGGTGAGAGGAGCGAATGAAGAAGGTAGGAGGGGAGGATGGGGAGTGACGGGAAACAGACGGGTATAATATTCTCATCACTCTTCACTCGGCAGTCGTTGGTGAGGAGCGTGGCCCAGGGCACTCAGCGGCCCAGCCAGCCGCCTCACAGACCCTGCAAATATTCCTAAACCTCAATTTTTCATATTTCCCTGTATGCATAAGGAGATGAAAAATCATCCGATCATTTGTATTGTCTGACTGAGGTTATACACAAATATTAGTTTATCTACCGCACCTAAGATTGCCTCCCTAAGCAAGACGGATTGGTCTTTTGGAGAGGGCAATATTCCCCGGGAACATATTCAGTCCATCTTTTATGTGCTGCAATTCACAGAGCAGCAGGTATGAGTTCCATCTCAAGACAGGCTCGATAAAGCTAAACACCCAATAGAGACACTGCTTATTATACACACACACGCTTTAATTGTCAGACAATTTTCAGCTGGGTAAAATTTATAGTTTTCAAAACTGATCTCATGCAAAGAGGCTTGGCACCTAATATTCATATTCATTCTCTGCACATTTACTCAACACTTACCTAAAATGAATATTAAAGCAAAACAAGCAAAGGAATCAATTTGAGTTGAGCTGGGGGAAAAAAGAAGAAGAAAAAAACTCTTCAAATCACGGTCTCAATTGATTTCCGTTACCTCTTCTGTGAACTACTGAGTGTCTGGTCCTCTACTCCAAGAGAGTGAGAAAGGGAGAAAGTGAGAAAAATGAGAGGAGGAGGGGGTGTGAAGAAGAGTTCTGGGTCAGAAATCACTGGGTGATTATTTACCACTCAGCCATGTGTAAAACTCATTAGACAATGGATAATGCCTTTAATCAAATCAATGGCACAAGCAACTCCAAACTGATAGCTCCCATCAAAACTTACATAAAGCATGGCAAATTTCTCATTTACTTATAAAAATAAGTAGACAAGGGAATTATCTGCAAAATGGCCCTAATTGTTCTCTGTCTACAAATCAATACTGTTGTGGGAAATAAATAAATAAAGAGATAAATAACAAAAGTAAAGCGCAAGAACAATGTGGAAAGATGGATAAGGAGTAGTAGGAGTGAGAGAGTGAATGAGCACCTCCTTCAATATGGTTTTCTGATCAGTAAGAAATAACATTTCAGGTAAAACTCATAGTACTGCTATGTATAAATAATTCCAGCATACAAAAATGTTCACTTTACAATATATACAGTACAGTTGAACACTGTAACTAATCACCCCTGAAGCAGAAAAAAATGAAACTGGGAAAAAACACTACACTGTACGGTGTAACTGTACAATGAAGACCGGCAGGGAGTAACACTCCTCTCACCTTCTCTTTTTCCTTCTCCTCTCCAGCGAGCTTTGAGGTGGTGACAGACTAGGAAGCGGTTGGACAGGGGTGTTGTGGGTAATTAGGCGGGTGGAGGTACAGATGTTGAGCTGTGGAGGACCCTTACCGGGACACTGAGAAGCACTGGAGCACAAATAACCCTGCATCTGCCTCCCTCTGCCAGCTCTAAGTACCTTTCTTTGTTAGGGTATGGGTCTTCATTTTTTACTGTTGACAGGCTATGTTACTTCAGTTATTTTGTGGCATCTGGTTAGGCTGGGTGTGAGAGAAAGGGAGTAAGGAAAAAATCCTAACACACATGCACGCACGCGCGCACACACACACACACATACACACACGCGCGCGACGCACTTTAATTAATTGCGGGGAGATTACATGGTCTTCCAACCGTGTAGTTTGTCATCAGAGCCCATTACACACTTCTATTAGATGTTTCTTCACAGTGTCAAGTGTAATTTGAAGGAGAGTCTTGGTAGAGGATCTCTAAGTAAAGTGAGAGGGCTAATCGGGGCGACTAAGGTTCATCTCGACTAAGGCAAAAATAACAAACTCTGCCACACCTCAATTGGCAGAAAGCAATGTGTAAACAAATAAGTCTTATTGGAGCGGTGCCTATTTCATGGTGTGTCACTCACTCATGCTGACGACACGGGGCTGTGGTTGTCTCCAGGCCTGGCGCTGGTCTGCCTCTGTTGCCCCAGTGCCATTGCTCTTCATTTCAGTAGGAGAAGCTTTATTTTCATTGCCAAGCAATGAAGTGTCTTTGTATGACTGTGGAGCACACCACAATCAATCTTACACCAGCGGAGTTAACAGGACAGAAACCAATGCAGCCGTTACTCGGCACAGAACATTACCAGTGTATGGACTCATTATTCATCAGAGGCTCCATTAGACACCGCTCACTACACTGCCACACTGGATATGAGACAGACAGACAGCAAGTCAATGCTGCGTTGCATACAACACAGTATCCATAGTGGAACAGGAGAATAGTAGAATCAAGCACAGGTTACTACTGTATTTACTACAACAACATTGCAGTGACATTGAAAATCTCACAATTAACACTGTGTCTTTTTGTCAAATTGAAGGTTTGTACATTCCTGAGAAAAAAAAAGATCAATCAACAGTGACAAACAATTCCACAACGCATATTTTCAAATGCAAGAAAGAAAAATTTTCAAATAAAACCGATTTACTTGCTGTTTTCATTTAATTAGATGGCAGCAATATAATGTGGTTCCTGGTTTACTCTACTAAAATTCCCCAGAATACTGTCACCATTTGCAGGCACATTCTCATGTCCCGTGCCATGTACCCACAGAGAAATGTGTAAGGCAGACTGTGTGCCTTCCTGTGCTGCCACCACAGTTGGTAAAGTAACTAATGACATAGCAGTTAATGGTCAACATTAGGGAAGAAGGAATAATAGACTATAATCCATACATCTGCCTCATAACCCCAGCTCTAATTGGCCACACATACTGTGTAAACTGGGAGGAACACGCACGACTTCAGTCGCAGACTCGCATACAAGATTTTACAACATCAGACAGCAGTTAAAAGTGGTGGGGGATACAGACAGGGAGAGCTGGCTGCTGAACAGAACCAAGGTGGCAGCACAAAACACATACGAAGTCTCTTATAAACCTGTCTGCTTCTTCCTCCTCCTCACTGTCACTGCTACAACCATAGACATCCCCAGCCATCACTGCCAGCGAGGCCTGGGACAGCTGCTCACCAGAACATCCCAACACACACTCACAGCCCAGCCAACAACTACAACCAGGCACTGGGACCCTGTGGTAATTGGGCTTTCTCACTCCAGCAGCCAACAACAAGCAATGGCACATTCCTGTCTTGCCACAATGGCAGTTTAAAAAATTGCATAATAAAAGACAGTACAAACAAACATCCCATAGGACCCTTGCTGCTGCATTCAGATAGTTGCAAACCAGGCGATAAACACCAGCCCGGGAACAGACGACCAGAACATGGTCAGGAAAACAGGATGCGCTCCCGCAAACAGGAAGTGACACGGCTCTCTCATCTAGATCCGCTAGCTCAACAACGTGTGGGGAAAATAAAAAGAAAAGCTAATGAGAACAGCAAAGACATAGGTATGGCTGTTTACAAGTGTCTGCCTTCAATTTGAGAGGGAACTGAAATGGAAATTGAGGACAAACAATCAATGCCTCATTATAATCTCACATCATGTACGCAGGCTTGTTTTTATACCCCTGTCAGTTTATTGTGAGAGACTAATTTTGGCTTGTGTTTGTTATGCTACTGCTATTACAGGCTGATGTGTCCTCATTCTTAATTTCTGTCCCAGTTATTTTTTTTTTTTTTGCTTTCTTGTTTATCTTCTGCTCAAATGTTTCCCTTCGTACTTCGAATCTACTTCGCATCTTCTACAGGATCCATGTGAGTTCTCCAACTGTGAAATAGTTAAGCAAATGACATACCTCTCTCATGCTTTATCGGCAACATTATCTTTTTATTCTCATTTTCTTCCCAAGACAGGGGGAGTGTTGATGTCTGCTAACTCAACTCCTACTCTCAGTCAAACCTGCAATTACTGCTGTGTCTATCTCTACCTAAAACATTGCTTAACAAGAAAAATATGCCAATATGCCGCAAACGCTTTCATTTGGGCTCTGAAATTAAACAAGCTGCTTGGAGCCATGTTGTAAATTACCCTGAGGAATGTGCAACTGGGCGCAGACACAAAGAACAGATCACATAGACCCCCTCAATAGCAGAGTACTTATAATTTGTAACATTTTAGAGGTATTTATTATTTTTCAACCTGTTCGTTTGTCCCAGTGGCCCTCTCTGGCCTCGGGTTTGAGCTCTTATCTGATTAGTGTGTCATGTCAGAGATTTGTCACAAAGCCATAACATACACTTTGGCTTTCCGAAGGAGCAGAGGCACTTCCTTGGCATGTGAAGACATGGCCGCATATAGCCGCTAATATGCAGAGGAGTTCAAATGTTTTGTGTCTGTCTGTCTCTCAGTGGCACTGTGCAATAACATTACTGACAGTGCTCTACACACGTGAATGTGTATGTGTGTTTTAGTGTGTGTACCATAATGTGTGTGGCTTAATATTACCTTCATTTTTGGTTATTAGGTTTTCACATAATTTTACACATTATAATTATATTATAACACAAATGTACAAAAAAATAAACAAAACATAACATATTTAATTAACAGAACCTTAATAATAATCAATGTTTTTTGTGCAACAGAATGAGTAACTGCAGATATGATTCCAGGATGGAACAAATCTTTGACTTTGAAAATAAAAAGGTTTTATTTTTAATATGTGCAAAAACAAAAAAATCAACTTTCAAAGGCACATCACCTGGCAGCATTTTTGTGCCGTGCCATTCCTTCAACATATGTTTCCCACAAATCTGTTTTCCATAGTGTGCTTCACATATAGGAATGAAGAGCAGGTTTGCTGGACACTGCACATGATCTGATGCATTGTTTTAGACATTGCAATTTGATAACACTACCCACTATAATTAGTTTTAACCCACATTTGGTGGGTTGACGGGTGTTAATTTTAAGTCCTGTGTGCTCATGATCACTAGCACCTGAGGGCAGGACTGGGCCCTAAACAGGCCTTAATACCTGGCTCAGTGTCCTGCCTGAGGCTGCTGTCAGTGCATGACGGATCAGACACACCTGATGGCTCTATCTCTAACAAGCATCTCTGAATCCTCATCAGAGCACTTACTGAATCGTGATTAATTCCCTCCAACACTGTTGACAGACAAGGTGCTTCATCTGTCGCTGTTCACTTGCATGGCTGGGCCCCAAGCAAAAACAGACAGACGGAGATGGAGCGATACAGACAGAGAGAGAAAGAAGGTGTACTGCAGTTACCTGCTGGTAAAACAAACAATATTGAAAGCAGCGTACTGCAAAGGAGGAAGAACAAAGAGCGTGAGTGATCCATTGGCAAACCTTTCATTTAACAAAGGGAGTACTGTGAGACCAGCAGAGGAGAGAGAACGATGTAGCACAAGAGAGAAAGAAAGATGGAGAAGTAAAGACGGATGACAAGAACAGAGCAGGAGGCACAATAAAGAAAATGGCAGGCAAACAACAAAGGGATTACTGGAGAGACATGACGAGATGAGGAGATGTTGGTTAGGCGGTAAGCGGGGTAGACAAAGACGATCAGCTTCTGACACCTTTACACTTTAATTGCCAAAATAAGAAAATTAGTGCAGGCTCTTTGTGTTTTCTCTTGAGAAAACGGGGGCAGACAATGAGCAGTCACAGACAAAAACACGCATCATGAGGAGGACACACATCCAGATGTCAAAGAGGAAGCCCTATCTCAAGCCTTAAATTGCATATGCAAAGAGGCAAGCTGTATATGGATGGGTATTGTAAGTGAGCAACCTCCTCGCATCAAACCATTACAAACTGTCAGACGCAATACCTACAAATCCATGAGCCCTTTCAATTTTGACAAGCCAAAGAAGCAAGTACAACAAAATAAAACAGTGGAAGACCCTCAACTCCAACACTCTCAACCTAATCAGCAAAGATTTCAAATAGTGCTTCACACTGCTTTAAATATTTCAATATCAACACTTACAGTTAGTTAGCATATTGGCGGTCATAACAGGTTAGTGCTTACTACTCGTTTCCAGGTAGTGACGTGCATGTTGTGCTCGATTGGGAAGAGGGAGGTTGGGAGTATCGGGTGTTTTGGTGGTGGGTCTCTACGGCTGAAATGGAGTAAAGCTGAATCAATGCTAGCTGCTTTATCCCTGTCATCACTGATATCATAAGAAAGTGCTAATTAACTTACTGCAACCTCTGGAACAGCTCTGACCAGAGGGCTAATGTAGCCTAATCGCGTGTGGGGCCCTGTGCTTACTTCCCCAGGACTTTCTCCCTTCCCAGTCAGAGTTAATCGATTGTAAACTGCAGCTGGGGTCACGGCAGCCCGCAACTTCCCCTGCTGACCCTTCCACACCCCCGGGCAGGACCTTAATGGAGCCATGCTCCCCAGAAATCAATACTCAAACTGGGCATGGATCACTATATGAGCCCCCTCCTGATGGGATCTGACAATAGAGCAGAGCTTTGAATGTCTAAATACAAGCAGTTACTAAAATTCACAGGCTGCTGCCTTAATTTTTTTCCCCTCTCCAACTGATTTTGTAAAAACATTTAAGAAAAGAATAAATAGAGCTGCAGCAGACATTAACAGTAAAAAATTAGACCACACATTTTCTCCTCTGATTCGATTTGCTCGTTTTTTCTCTAATCCAGGAGCTTCCTCCAACGCGTGTCTTGACACAGCGCGTGCAGAAGAACACATGTCAGCTACAGGCCAATCTGGTCTATCGAGACACCTAAGCTCTATGCGCTGAGCGGTGAACGACCTAAAAGACAACAGCAGCAATAACCAATAAGACAACCACATTAATTCCTCCTCACCTTGGGAGGACCTGTTTGAGTGGCTGTGTCCCGTTAAGATTAATTCCCGCCTAATACTAATTGGTCCTTCGGCTGGGAGGGCCCTGGGGGAACGGCTCCCTTTGGTCCACTCTCACTGGGGCTCGCCACCATTGGAGGGGTGCTGATGAGCTAGCATTTTTATCAGCCGCAGCATTCCGCCAGAGCTCCCCCAGGGCTCTGCACAAGCTATAATTAAGTCTCACACAATCCATAATTGCTGTGTTTACAATTACTGTAGAAGAGAAACACGGAGGCAAAGGAAGAAGAAGGTAGGTGAGGGTGCACAAGGAAATGGAATAAAAGAGAAAAAAAGAGAAAGGATGAAACTGAGAAAAGAATGAGCCTGGCCCTACATTAAAAGGTGCAAAATTCATATTAAAATCTCTCTTTCTGCTGCCCCATCTCACTTCACTTTGCCTTAATAAGCTCTCAGGGCTGTTTGGCAGGGCTAAAGCCCATCACTTATTTATTTTTCCCAGATAGCCCTATTAATTTTCCCCAGGCCTGGAGTGCTCCGGCAGACAGAGATGTGGACTGGATCTGCCATCCCTTGGGTGCTCCTCGAGGAAGAGCCGTAAATGACCCAAATAAAGGGTACTTTTGAAGGCTGCAGAGAGGCGCCGGCACCATTAAAACTAAATGAAGTGTTTATTAGCCGTGCCGACAGCACTCTAAACACTGGCAGATCAAGGGCAGTTACAGTTAATGTGTCTCTCCAAAGCATTCGCTGTTTGTTTAGCCTCGCCAATGGGCCTGAAAGAACCAAAGAACAGACTTTTTCATGCTTTTTTTCATAGATTTCTCTCACCCAGTCTCTCCCTTTCACACACCTGATCTTTTTCTATATCTTACTTTTCTCGCGTCACCCACCACCCCAACTCCCTTTCCTGTCTTTCCAGTGGGAGAAAGCCTGTATACTGTGGTTTCCTCTTGGATCCTGGAGCCACACAGCAAGGTTAATATAAGGAAGGTGTGACAGCAGCAAAGCACACCCATAGAAGGTAGAATAAAAACAGTAAGATGTTGTGTGTCTCTGTGGAAAGGGGGCTTGTTACACTCTGTGTACTGACACTGTCTGTGGCTGGGCAGGAGACTCTCTGATGGGGGACCAAAAGCTGCTTTTAAGGCTCTGATTGCTCGGTATTCTGAAATTCCCCTTAAAAGTTTCCCTTCCCTCTAATTACATTCTTCGTTTCATTTCAGCTTTTAGACAAACTGCCAGGGAAGCTTTTGGAGAAGGCAAAAAAAAAAAAAAAGAAAAGCTGGGCTCAATTTCACTTTGTTATTTTTTTATAAGGTTTGAGTTTGTAATGAAAAAAATGTGCTGAAATTGGATAAAATGGGGAATAAACTGCCCATTTATCTTCTTTATATTTTCCCTCTAATAGGCAGAGTTATTACGCACATGACACAAAACAGACATTTACATTTACGGAAACACATTTCATAGCAAATACTGTACCTGAAATGGCTCTGTGGCAGTTTTGATGAAGCCTAAAAATCAGTTGGTGAGTGTTATTTTCTCATTAACTCATATTTAACATTTTAATGTGATATTTTTTTCCAAGCTCTCGTATATTTTCCTCCACAGTAATACCATGTGTGAGTGAGAATAATGACACTCATTTAGAGCTGAATTAAAAGTTCAAACAATGAAAGCTGTGAAAACTTTCATATGCCACCTCAAAACGCATACTTTTTTTTTTCCTTCCACACAGATCTCTAATTATTTTTCATAACCTCAAGCAGTGTACAGTAATATCACGGCTTCCTGTTCTAACTTGCATGTCTATGGCTGACACCGTTTAAAGCAACCCTCCACCCTTTCTGCCCCCATTTCTCCTCAACACTTCACTTCTCTTCTTAAAAATGAGCTGAGTTGGATACTCAACAACAGTTCGCAAATGAAGTTCTTCACCAAATTGCAGGGTTTCATATGAAGATTGATGTTGGACACAGTACACTTCTGAAGTCAGAGGCTGCAATTACAATCCAGAGTGATTATCCTTGCCCATTAATAGCAGCAGATAGCATGTCACAATCAGGGATGTGCATAATTAATCAGTGGTTAGTCTTTGTACCCCCCTCTCTCTCTCCTCTTACCCCTTTTACTCTGGGCTATTTTCAATGTAAAACAGGGTTACGGACAATTCCCAGCAGTGTAACTAAATGCACCGCCCAAAGCTTACAAGACGAAGTGAGTCCTGCTATTGACAAAACATCACTGACTAGTAATGAACATAGTGAGGGCTCTAAATAATTCCTAATTCCTTAATTTATCATCCCTACACGTTATCAGAAATACACACCTTCATGTAACGTTGGAAAAACATTCACTTCCACTTGAGTACCGTTTCCAAGAAAACATTATTTATGTTCTCACCCTTTGTTGATGTTTGTGTGCCCTTTTTAATGAGAACAGCCTCATTTTCAAATCTAGCCTTATTTTCCTCATTCTCTTTTTGATATCAAAATATAACCCTTCAGGCAAGGCAAAAGGCAGGGTAGAATTCACACAAATTCAGCTCCCTTTTATATTTTTATTTCTTCACCTGTCCTGCTCTAACACACTGTTTGTAGATCACTATCAAAGCTTTCCTCTCTCTTTATTTGACCTTCCTCCCCAGAAGAAAACCTCAGGCTGATTCCCTTCATAACAAAACAACACTGTCAAACCTAAAGCCCGCTGACTTTCAAACTTTCCCCCAGCATACACAAGACTTTCTGCTCACCAGTCCTCTGGAGAACCAGGCCTTCCATCAATGCCAAACCCAAACTGTGGAGCTCCAGCTCAGTCACTGTGATTTATATAAGTTATTATAGCCCATTACAGAACAAAAACAGGACAAAAACCCACTTCACAACAGAAGCCGGGCCAAACAATGGGACCACAGTGGTGAGCGCTGGCGTACGGGCGGGTGAAGTCCAGCACATGCCTGAGCCGCCACTCACCACACATTGTCTTTAATCTAATTCTACACATGGTTTCGTTTCAATCCGAATCAAAAGCTCTCATGTTAACAAACCATAACAGATCTCCCTTAATCCGCCTGGCAACAAAAGATGGATGCAAGAGACACTCCGCCTCTCCGTCCCTGAAATCACACCTAATTTGCATACAAAATGGGTTGCAAAAAAGTTTGCATAATTGTGTTTAGCATTATGTGGGATGGAGGCTCAGCTATCCAAGAGCAACTTAGCAAATCCTTCCTGTTGCTGCTGGCCATCCATACTCCTGCGTTCTCTTGATAATGCAGGAGCAGACAAATACGGGCATGTCTCTCTCGCATGAAGCAAACTGGAGACACCGGTGCTTCAAAGGCTTGTGTGCTGCAATGTTACTATTCATGACCTTCTTAAGAGTGTGTCCTCCATAAAATTATTATAACAGCTGCTCAGTATGCTTCATGAAAAGAGCAAAAGAAACTGTTCTTTAGTTGACATACATTCTCTAGAATTGGAGCATGCAATAGTGATTGACAAAGAAAAACAACATGATTTATCGCTATATAAATATCTGCTGAAACTGAAATCACCCAATAAATACACAAATAACCATCAAATGTGAGTCAAGATAGTCATTTGTCAGAATGGCCACTGGAACAGTGCACTGGATCCTTTCTACTGTGCATGTATGACAATATGGATATTTCCTCAAAGTTCAAACAAACATCAACAATAGCTGCAGATACACGGACAATATTTCTTCAACCTGATTGAAATCATTCGGATTAGATTCCAATTTAACTGTTTACACAGAAGTTAAATAAAGTGATCCGGTACGATGTGCATTTACATGCCAAAGCATTTCATCAGGATAGAACTTTTCTGACACGCGTATAGTGGTTCCGCCCACTGTGAAGCATCTAATCTGCCAGAAATAAAACAGAAGAAGAAGAAGTGGTTCCGCCCCGTTAATACAATTTTCAAGATAGACCTACATCATGTCTTAGGAACAATATTTGCGTTTCTGCTGTTCTTTTTAATTAAGCAGCAACCTCAGCAGCACTTACTTCTGCCATCTTCAAACAGGAGGAGAGACAGACCAGACCAGTTTTGTTTTAATAGCGCCATGTTTCTCTCCCTCCCAGAAACTTGTTCACATCACCTAATGTTACCCCTACGTGGGGCAAACATGTGCAGGAAGAATATATTTATTCCAACCAGAGAGAAACGATCAGATTAAGCGTTTACATGGTTATTAGGTGCTAATATTTTCCTTTTGAACTGATTATCAAAGGTTTACACCACCCCTCTTAACCCAACTGAAAATTTCTTCCGATTGGACCGGATTGAGCCAGTCTCTTCCGATTGAGGTGGTTACATGAGGTATTTTTATTCTGATTGGGCTATTATTCCAATTATTGTGTAGGATATTAGGGTCTGTGTAAACGCAGCTAATGACAGAGACATGTTCCCACTTCTTGCTCATGCCAAACACAGATGCCAGTCCTGTGATTGACAGATAGGTGAGGGCATGTGCCCAACTGATGCCTCTTAATAAAACCATGTGGGGAGGAGGAGAAGGATTCAAAGATTTAATTCAACTCTCACAATCACAGTGTGACAGCAGGCCTCAGGAACGTGTGCTATTTCCAAACCCACAGCCAAGGGAATTAGTCAGTGCTAATGTGGCCACTTTGCTAGATCAAACAGTGGAGAGTTTAGTCACTGGCAGCAGGACTGGGTAATAAGCATCCAACGGCATGTCGGTGCAGGAGGTCTGATTTGCACAATCTTTATATTCCAACGCTAACAGTAATGATGAGAACCTGACTTGTACATCTGTTCATGACAGCCACCTCAGGCAAAATATGCAAGGGCTGAATCAAAACATAATTCATTATGTTGATATGATGCTTTTTTTTTGTTTTTACAACCCCTCCACCCCCTCTTCCACACACACAAGCAGTTCGTTTTTTCAGGTGATGTGACGTTTGTGTTGATCTATATCTCTGGGATACGCAGTAACTCACCCAGCCTGACTTGCTCGGCCCTGTTCTGGCCCAGGTGCCTCCAGGGGCTTTACCGCACACCTGTGTGTTGAACAGGACTTGAGCTGTCCTGAGCGGCAGTTTTCAATGTTGTCCCTGCCTCTTGGTGGCTTTGAGCAGCAGCACTAAGCATGAAAAAACATAAGCCTTTGCTCTCTTCAAATGCATACATAAAGGCCTTGGTGGATGCTTTTATCATGTTACACATTAGCCCTGCCCCATTCATACATGTGAGTGCATTCCCTCAAAGGTGTGTTCATATCATATGTGTGCAGCCCTGTCATCTGCATAGAAGTGTGCGTACACATACACACACAAAAACACATACACATTAGCATGTTGTCATGGTTGTGTGAGCGGCAGCTGGGTGTAAATTGCACACGGGTCTAGCGTAATGAGGACTGATGGCTTATGCCTGCTGTATATTCCAGGAGGGTGTCTTCTGACAGCTTTGGGAGCCGATAAAGTAATAACTAATAATGTGCAGATAGCGGCGCCACAGTGTGACAACTGTGCTAACGCTGAGCGAGTGTGAGCTTGTGTGTGTGCAGAGTGAGTGAGAGAGAGAGGGAGAGAGAGAGAGAGGAAGATAGAGAGAGAGGGTGGTGGGATGAGAGAGAGAGAGAGGGAGGGGGCCTGTGCTATGGGGGCTTCCTTTCAAGTTTCAAACACAACCTCCAGTGATGGTTTCAAACCTAATTCACTACCTCCAATAAACACACAGGCAGAAAGAGAATACATAAACTGTTTAACAATCACTCACTTTGAAAAAAAAGAGAAAAGAACAGAAGGGGGAAAAGAGAAGGTATCCAACTGGCATTGCTTTTTTATAATCTGTCAAAACTATAAACAGAAATTGAAATAAGAAGAGCTAACATAGGTGTGTAAGAGAAGCACCAGGGACGGAGGAGACTGCTCTCCCCCTCTCTCTTCCTGCAGAAGCGAGTGATTCTGCTCAGGTTCTTACAACGTGGAGACTCCTCCATAAATCATAGTCCCCACTGCAAGAAGACTGAAGAGTGTCTGGCAGTGACAGAAGACTGTGCATACTGCTCCCTGTCTCTTCTTCTCCTCCATCCTCTCTTCCACTACAGCTTTGCAGGAGTCAAAGCCACCGTCTTACTGACAGGGTCTTGTGACTCAGTAGTGGAGAATAGACAACCTTCACAGAGCAAATACAGTAGACTTCTATGTACACTGGAGGAAGAGTTGTGGAGAGCCACAGGGTTAGCAGAAATTAGAGCAAGAACTAAAACCAAAGTTACCATAGCTATACAGTATATAGCATATACAGTATATAGCTACCAAATCAGAAGATAAGGAACATTTTAGTGGTGGACACTGCATACAAAGTAGTAGGAAAGATGCAAGCAGATAGAAACATGGCTGGATTCACTCTAATCAATGAAAAAGCATGTTGTTCACTTTATAAATGTTTCTATTAGAGGAAAACATTTGCAATTGTCCTGAAACCGTATGGCTCATTTTCAGGACATACAACAACAAGCAAGAAATAGAGACTCTGGAGGAAAATAACTGAAAGTTCCTGGCAAGTTTTAAAATCTGTCCGAGTCCAAGTTGTAACACAGGCGCACAGGAACAGAATCAGTGCGCACTGCCAGCTAACTACAGCTAATATCTGTGTTGATATATCGGTTGTTGATGTCAGATGTAAAGTAATTTATATCATTTTTAGGCTGAAAAAGCCTACAGCCATTCACTGCTCTCACTCACAGTCACTGTCTGCGGCTGGAGAGGAAAATTTCTCAACCCATATGAGATGAAACTAATTCTAGCGCCATGGCTGCAATCCACGCGAGCTGTCAGGCCAGATTTTGGCCCTGGTGTTAATCTATTTATTTACAGATCTGTGCGGAACAGTGCAGCTGCACAATCAACTTTGATCAAGTTTAGTTGTAAAACAGAAGAGACATGACAGGAGGTGGAGGAAACGACAGAGCGGGAGAAAAAGAAAGGGAAAAAGAAAGAACGACAGAGTGTGGTTATGTTTCAAGAGGTAAACCACAGGTTGGGTCTGGTGTAGCAGGACTGATCCGTCTTTTCCCTCTGTGTGATTGGGTCTCTCATTAGGAGCCAGGCCCTGTAACCGGAGCCCGGCCTAATGCCTTGCCGTGTTTAGAGAAGCACAGAAACCATTTGGCTATAATAGCAACCTTTTCAAAAACAAACCTCTGAAATGAAAGGCGGCCAGACTTGCAAAAACCGACAGCCGATTATTTTGAAAAGGAGGCAGGGGAGACATGACCATGAAAAATCGTAAACTGCAATTGAAAATAAAGCCAGACACGCTGTATGCACCACCCACTCCCCTGCTGCCATCTTTCTCATTTTCCTCTCCGCCTCTCTTCTTTCCACGGTTGTTCATCTACGCGTCTGTGTTTCACTCACCTTCGTCCTCACCATGAGACGTGTCAAAGGGTTAATTCACACACACACAAAGCCTTCATTCCACACTGATGCTATCACACGATAACCTGCTCTCTCTGTCACTTATCAGTAATTTACTGCTACTTCTTTTTCCCCTTCTTTTTTTCTCTCTTTCACACAAAATGAGCTTGTTTCGCCTCAAGCCATTTGACTGCTGTGGAAGACAAGCACGTATTCCCAACCCTCTGACTGACACAAGGTTTACTGACATCAACAAGTGTTACCTGGGAATTTTCCATACATATGAACACAGTAAAGATGAGTACTCTAAAGCACTGATGTCTTCGTGCCTCAACCTGCACCAGTCACCATAATGAGCATGAAGCTGTGTAGCCAATGTGTTTTCATGTTAATCACCAAAGATGCTTATGGTGGACATGCCTGTTCCCATGACTAAGGTGATAGCAAAGTCAAGGGGTAACTGGGTTTGGGGTCAGGGGTGCTGGGTGCAGACCCGTCCTAAGTTCAGAGCTCCTTGCTCCGGGGGACAAGCCATCAAAGAGAGAAGGCCACCCTGTTGAGAGCAGCAGCCCAGGCCTCAGAGGCCCCACCAGTGACAGCTCCCATGTCACAGCCAGCTCTGCGGAACACAGGTAATGTACCCTGGGGGCCTGCTGAGAGATAAAAACGCACCAGGACACCTGCGTCTGAAGCTGTAATTTGTCTTCTCTCATGTTCAAGGTGTTTTATGAGAGCAAAAGGACAAGGTTAAACAGCGAACAAAACAAGCAAGCCCCCATATTCTTCCGGAAATCCTTGCTCTCTGTCTCCACAAGCTGTTCAGAGCTTATTTTTCAAATATGCCTCAGCACAAATAGAAAGATGTGCGGCATGCTGTTCATCAAACTGAGTGAGGACTTAAATAGTATGAATAATTCCACTCTACAATGTTTTGGGAGGGTAAAGTTAGTTATTTCACTGTATAGCTTGAGTGACATGCAGATCCATCAACTAGTAGGCAACATAAGTAAAATTCAAAAAGTTTACTGGAAGTACTTTTCTGTTGTTGTTTAAGTAAGTGGGTGTGTGCATGTCTATGTGCATGTATGTGTGTGTGTATGGCTGGGGGTGACTGGTGATCCCTGCCTCTTGCTGTATATCTAATGCTGGGGTATTAGTGAGGGTCCCTCCCAGAGGCAGTGACTACACAGGCTCTTCTGAGAAGGCGCTCATCAACGCCCCTGCTTTCAAAGGCAGCTTTAGCCAGTGCCATTCAAAGCAATCAGCCCAGTCAGGGTCTGCCCATCCAGCCCAAATCCCTTCATGGCTATCAGAAGAACTCTGAGCCGGGCCTGCTGGGGGCAAGGCAGAGATGGGGGGTGGGATTCGCTCATAAGGGATTGTGAAAAGGCCGTGACACACGCTTATTCATGCCCCAATCACCCGCAACAAAATATATATACTGTTCATGAAATAAATAATTTAAAAGATAGGAGTCAAGAGATATCCTTCTGCAGAAGTAATGGAACCCATCTTCAGTATTGCACACATTTATGTACACAGGCGTGTACGCAAACAAGCACTCATACACACATGCATGCAGTCAAGCTGCTATTCGCCATGATGGGTGACTCAACCCTCTACAATATTCAGATGCCATATGACATTGCTTTGGTGTTGGGGTGGGATGGCATGGCACAGGACAAGACCCAAAAAAGAAACTACTGAGAGGTCGGCAAAACCTAACTATTTAAAAGTTGGCAACTATTCCAGCTAATGATTAGCTGGTGATGTCAACGGAGAGGCCAGCAGGAGCTTGGCTGCTGTGGCTACTCACTCTACTGGCTAAGCTATTGATTTACCAATGTCTAATCTGGTAACTCAATGGACCTGCAACTGATCAGTCTTGTTGTTTGCATTACCAGGCGACTTCTGACTTTCCTTGGTTGACAATTTGCAGTCATAGGTAGTTGCAAACTGGAGTGGAGTTTATTTAACATGGGATATTTGAGACAATATAGAAACTGACTTATCTACTGCGTCTAACATGTCATTTGCAAGCTCTGACAGGGACAAAGGCTTCAGCAGTCTTTCATCAGTCATTTGTTGGTACTTAACCTACACCAGATGTAGACTGAATTCAGCTGAAACAGGATAAAGTACAAACTTAAACACAGTTAGAAAAAATTCTCAGGTCACTTACAGTACACTTGACATACAGTAAGCAAATATGTTGATGTTTTACTTACTAATGCTACTCCTGCAGATTTATACTGAAACATGATAGCTCTAACGTCCTTTAAAAAGAATGCAGTCCCACTAAATACGGCATCAATAATTTTGAAGATGGATGCAGTGAGAGATAATGAAAGCAAATTGAATTGTTATAAAATAGTTACTGTAAGAAAAACACTCATTATAGCCTTTTGTTTCAAGCTACTGTCTCAGATTATAAATGTAAGCAAAGATCTAAATAGCGTCCCAGCTGTGATCATTTAACAGTATTTATTATACAATATTTGATGTGAGTGAAAGAAAACTGCAACGCTCTTGATTTTGCTGTGGACTGGTTTTGGTTATGTGTGCATGTGTCCAAGTGTGTGTGTGTATGTGTACAGTATCTGTGTGTGTGTGGAGGGGGTTTACAGGGAATAACACTGGGCAGAATTTACCCATGAGAAACAACAAGAGATGCCTCAGAAGTATGTCAGAGTGCCCTCATATCTCTGTGGTGAGGGTAGAGAGGGTACAGAGTGCCGGGAAGGGTCAGCCAATTTTACAGAGCTTGATGTTTTCTATCTGCATCTAAATCCAGTGGTTGTCTTTGGGCAGCTGCAGTGAAATACATAACATACATATTCTTCAGAAACACTGAACCAATCAAAGCATGCATCAGGAGCTAGATGCAATAAATATGAGCCAGTTATTTCATGTTTGAGGTTTTCTCCTACCAAACAAGCTCATTTACTTTTCAAGCTTTGAGATTTATGGCAATTTCCAATAAAAGAGCACAAAGCAATTGTTTGGGTTTTGGACTCAGATCATGATACATTTCAAATATGTATGAAACACAAACAGATGAACAAAGACTTAAATAGATACAGCACAGTTAAGCTCCAGCTGAGTCAAAATGCAAGCTGAGAGTTTTGACTACGATGGGCTTATAACCAATACTGACGTGGGAAGCTCCATACAATATTTTTGGCAATAGTCAGTCATTAATTTTTTCCATTGTCATACCAAAATCTTAAGCCCTAAGTTCTGTGTTTTTGTCTGTGCTTGTTTGGGCATATGTTTTTTTGTAAAAAGTTCAATATACAGTGTAATCATCTGCTGCATATCCAGCTGTCTTTACAGAAATAAATAAAGTTGTTCATAAGGCCAAACCATGAGCGGATAGATGCTGGTGATGATGGAGTCTTGGATGGGCCAGACCATGGATGCTCCCCCCAATTAGATGCAGCTTTCCAGGGTTGATCCACCAGTGTGGAACCAAGGCCTGAGCCTCATCCTATATCTGGCAACCCCACAACTCTCAGCATAATTATCCCAGTAACCGTGCTCCTCCTATGAGCCTTGCTAATCTGTGTAGGCTGTGGCCCTGCCATCAACTCCACCCGGACATTAAAAGGGAGGGAAAAGAGGAGAAGGAGGTGCAGCACTGTACCACGCACAACCTTGCTGCTATGAATCATAATGCATAAACAGAGCAAAAGAACAGAGGACAACTTGACCTGAAACAGGATGAGGGACAAGGGAAAGGGCACAGACAGTTTGGCCCAAACTTTGAAAACAAAAATCTGCAGGGGAGTCTTTGGACTAAGGAGGACTCAAAATTCACCTACTGAGAGCTGTGAGCACTGGTGCTTTCAAGCCCAGGACAGTAGGGATATTAGGAAGGTAAAGGCCCTATTGAGAGCCGAGCTATCTTGCCCTGGCACTTAATCAAAGGGATTAAAGCATGGGAAGCCAAGCCCACAGGTTATCCTCCAGGAAGCATACCAAGTAGTTATCAAAAACACCAAAGTTCAAAGCAGCTCAATTTTCCTATATCAGAAGTGTTTTGGTCAGAGCCCTGAGGCTTGTTTCTAGGTAAAAGAACAGTGTTAGAAATGTTTGTGCTTGCATGTTTTGGAGGCAAGAGGAGTGGGGAGGATGCTTGTACTTCAGTGGAGACCTGAGTCCATCGGGCTCGACACTGTAATCAATCACTCCCAGACCCTGCCTCAGTTCCCAGAAAACCTGATCCGACTGTGTCTCACATTCACACAAGTGTCTCCTACAGACAGAACAGGGTGGGGCAGTGTATTTGTTACAATTAACCTAAACACTTTGGGACAGCTTTCATTAAAGGATATTATTATCTATTAGATCAGCCCGTTTATTGTTGCACAGCTTTAGTCCTGCAGCCATTGTAGCTAAAGCAGGAGTTAGCAACTACTAAAAAAGCACTCTTTGTTTCTACTCACTACTGCAGTGCTTTAGCAACCCAGGAAGGAAAAGGATCAGACAGGAAGTAAGAAGAGTACTCTAAAACAGCATACAGGATTGTGGCCAAATATGTTTACACGCATATGCTATGCATAAGCACTCAGTGTGATGTGTTTAGTGAGATTTTCTTTGACATTTATAATTGGGCAAGCACAGGGTCAGTGGTTTGAAGCTTAATGTGAGGAGTCTGAAAGTGAAAGCATGTGACAAATCTCATGATTCCTTAAAAGTAGCAGTGTTCTCTGTGAAGTGCTGTAGCCTTTACAGTGGCTCAGAAAGACTCAACCAGAATCAGGATCGTGTGTCCCACAAAATACTAACTTACATAGTCAGGTTTGGTGGTTAGGGGCCCGATAAGGGGTAAGGCCTCTCATGCTGAAAACACATGCCTTCATAATACTCTGAGGTGTTATGCAAAAACATACAAACAAGGTGAACAAAAGGAAAAAAATGGTTCTTCATGAGTTAAAACTATTTTGGGACAGACAGTATTAATATTGCACATATGTACATATTGAGGCTTCCAAACTTTGTCATCATATTTTTCAAATACAAAAAGAAAATACTTCTTTGACAAACTGTTGTCAAGAAGTACAGATCTTGCTTCATTAACAACAAAGCCACAACTGCACCAGTCTTGTTAGAACTGACCATGGAATGACCGAGAAGACTCCCAAATAATATTGAAATTTACACCACTAGGGGTGAATACCTATAAACCTTCATCCTGTTTTTCTCTCAAACCACTGCCAAGACTTAAGTGCGACAGCTTAACTTTATGAAAAAGAATATTTACTGTAGCAATTCTAGCCCATACAGGCCTTGTTATGATGAAATCAGCCTGGTCGTATATTTAGCATGTTCATTACTGAAGCCTCTAACCTGCCAGGATCCTGGTATGGCTTCAATAGACAAACCCCATCTGTCTAACGTTAAGAGCATTGGAAACAGATGGGACTTTAATTGTATTTTTGTCCAAATTGCAAAATAGCTACTTGGGAAAGAAGCTAAAATAACATACAAACAACAGCAACTATGATAACAACTGTGCCTGGAATGAAATGAGTACAGTAAGAGATCAAAAACATAAGGCGTACAAATTCAGCTCCGCTCTTTGAAAGGGGATCCCCCCTAACATTACTGGCGCAGTATTGATTTACTCTGCAATTTCGTGTTTCTCTCCCTGAGCCAGCTCCACAATCTCTGTTGAGCAGGAGGTCCGGCAAATAGCACTCATCAGATTTTTCCAAAACATAAAAGATTGATACCTTGCGTCTTTTCAGACAAAATAATAATTGAAACTGGTATTTGGAGAATGGAGAACTGAAAGCAAAAGTGGATACCCAGACCCCTGAGTTAGTTTAATAAACCATAATGGGAAAATCTTGCAGAAAGGGCACTTTTGTTATGGGAAATCTGTATCTTGTAAAAAAAAAAAGTACAGTCTTACATATTAGATCCTTCAGATATAACCCCATGGTTATGTGAATTGCAATGGCACTTGTGCAAAACAAAACTACTCACATTTGGTCTGAACACTGAACAGCAATGGTAAGAGAAACTGGTAAATAGCTAACAATATCATTAAAACTTCTACAGTAATACTTGTTGAATGATTTTCTGCTGCAGACACTAAAACAAAAGACATCATTTTCTTTTTTACAGTCTCTGCCAGCAGTGCAGTGTATCTAAATAGCCTCCCTTTCCTAAACCCTGCAATTTTCAGCAATGGACGAAAGGGAAAGAACAGATAAACAGGCTTTTTTTATATTTCAGTCCAAATCACATCAAGGTATAAACAGTGAGCCCAGAGCACATCTCCTATTCTTTTTCAAAGTAAGTCCCGCTGTTCCATTTCAAATACCTCTGGGTTATGGGTCATAATGCTGCTTTCCAGCTTCTGAACACTTTTATTCAGGCATCCTACTGTAAATAGGGGGAGATTCAACATCAAATATCTCTATTCCCCATACTGGCCCTTTCGTCTGTTATGAGTAGATGTGTGCTTTTGGCTAACAAAGTAATGGTTTGTGCTCCTCTCTTACCAAACTCTGAATACCAAGTGACAAAAATAATTGAGGCAAGTGTTGAGTGTAGTTCTGCATTAAGTAAAACCCTAAATAGGACCAGGTATGAAATCAGTTGGCAAAATAACCAAAGCCTTAAGATAACATAAAGCCAATATATGTCAGGAAATTAAATTAGTGTTAGCTTATGTTATGGCTCACAGGTCCTAGGACCATTAAAGAGGTAATAAATGTGTTATAAAGCTCTTACAAGCCCCTAAGGCCATTAAGGGCTGAGCAGCAGAGCTGTTTACGAGATTGTTTATTACAGACTAGGCTTATCATCATTTACCACGCAGAGGTGGCTAAAACGAACTCTATAAATAGCAGATTCACTGGTACTAGGCCAAGCTAAACAAGGCTGCTAAAACAGGAATATATAAATTGTCACACATGCATCCAGTGGCAAGGTGAGGCAAAGAGAAGAGGAGAGGAGCAGAAGAGAAGAGAGGAGGACAGCGGAGAGAAGAGGAGAGGGCAGGTGGCTTCATATTGTCTCTATCCACCACATATGTCCCGTCCACTGCTGAGCTGACAGGTAGGGACACAATGTGTTGACCCGAGGGCCTGTTAGAGACCTGCAAGTGGATAAATATAGAGAAGTGGGAGAGCATAGGTGTCTTAAATGACATATCTAATGATGCTCATCCTCTGCAGTTTTCTCTTATAGTCCAGAAGAGGCTTATGAAAACACAACTGCTGTGTGTGCCGGCGCCACCACGGCTCTAACTGCTCATTCTTTAAAGTAAACACTGATAGTAGCACAATTGTGTCTTTTATTGTATCTTTCATGTGCCTCGACCAACACCCCTCCATCCTCTTCTACCAGTCGCACATAAACATAAACAACCCTGTGCCTCATTTGGATTTGCAGTGAATGGGAGAGATTCATATTAAGCCTTTGCAGCTGTGTGTGTTCCATTTGCATATGAGAAAACAGTTTCAAAAGGCTTGTCTATAATGCATAAGAGCCTTTTAGGCTGTGTTTACTGCAACACTCTATTCCTCCCACTGACAATCTATGCATGGGTTTGCATCATTTTGTGAGACATGCCAGTTTTGAATTATTCAGTCACTCATCTCTGCCACAGCACCACATTTAACAAACACATATGCACATTCACATATAAAAAGACAAGAGTGGTCTACAAGGATACTACAACAGCACCTCAGTCAGTCCCTTTGGAGAGGAGGGAATCCTATTACCTAGCCGTCAAAACCTGTCAGGCCCTTTTCCCTATGCTAGGGCCCCTGTGTTAACGGGGCATAGGATGTACACCACCAGTCCATTTAGAAGCTGCCTGCTCTGTGTACGTTAATGGGCCTTGGGCCTTGAGTGTCATGAGCAGAAGAAAACACAGTTCAATTTCCCTTCACAAGTGCATAAAACAAGCACCTCAACTGTACCAGCCCAATGCATAATTCACTGCCGGTGATGTGTGTCTTAAACGCTGCTGAAATATACATGGCGGCATATGCAAATTTGGCAGTGCTCTCACATGCTGTACTTGCTAAACAGACAACAAGAGAATAGCATGCCACGCAGAGAGCTCCTTCTGGACACAGACAGTATGTAGTATTGTATGTAACTGTATGCGTGTGCGTCTTGCATATAACTGTATGTGTGTGTGTTGCAGGGGTGTTAACTGTACATAAGGTCTTAATTGTTTTGGGAATGCAAGATGCTTCTTGTACCCTTAAATGTCCTCCACCCACACTGAGGTCTTTAAATGATGTATTTGGATTTATACGAGACGGAAAAACACAGAAATAGCATCTGTCACATTGAACACAGGAAGCGACATAATCCAAACTTGGTCAAACGGCCCCCCCCCCACCTCCAAAAAAAAAAATTCAACTTTAAATCTCTCTCCATGAAATTTAGTAAAGGGAAAATTAAATACTGAGCCCATACATTCTGAGTGTATTTTTAAAGACATGTTGAGATATTTTATAGTGAGATTTGTTTTTGAGCCAGCATCTAGTGGCCAGTAGAGGAACTGCAGCTTGTATTTTCACTGTATTTGCACTGGCGTGGTGTGTGTGTGTGTGTGTATGTTGGTAATTTTTTTGTGAAGGGATGTTGATGAGGGAGGAGGAGAGGGCAGACTGGTGGTGTCAGATTTTATAAATGAGGGAGGAAATGTCTTTATCCCAGGTTTGGACACCCCCGCCACTTTCCTTAGCAATCCCTCCCGGTGTGTGTGCATGTGTGTGTGTGGTTTGGACCAGGCACAGGCTCAGTCCGATTCCCAGCAGTGTATCTTTAACAGGGCCTTCCTGCCGGGCTGCCAGCCTGTTCCCCCCTGACGGGACAACAGCCCAGCTGACGCCCCCACAGCCTTGCCAACCCACGCCTTCGACCCACAATCTGCTCCCATGATCCTGATGTACAAAAAACAAGAGCAAAGACAATAAAGAAGAAATAACAAAGAAAGGAAAAGTACATTTTCTTCTTTCAGAAAGTAGGTGTAATCAAAATGTAGATTTCTAGAGGAGCTAACATTTACTTTATACTAATAACCACAATCACAGATTTTTCAGTTTCTAGCCTGCATGTCAATGGATTGTTTACAGAAACAGAAGCATGCAGAGGAAACCCACACAAACAAGGGGAGACCATGCAAACTCCATACGATCAACAGTTTGAATCACTGAGCCATCCAGAACCTGGTATATTAAACTAACATTGTATCTGCATGTGTAGAGCAGAATTTTAATCAAATTGTATAGTATTTGAAAAACCTGTGACTACAGACAAAGGATGAGATCTCTAAAGGAAAAAAATACAGGGTAGCAGCACACGGTAGTAAAAAAAAAGTAGTATCTAATTAGAAAGAAAAATACAGAATTCATAATAAAGGAATGTAATATCTGACCATTTTCTAACATATAAAATAATGCAATATCTGAGCAAATAATAAGTGGATGGGTGGGAGTTGTAACCGTGTGGTCATTAAACTTGACATTCACTGAGCTGCTAATGCACTGTGGATGTGCTTTGATTTGACATTTATATTGTGGTGGCTTAAGTTTTTCATAAGCAATATGTTCTCTTCTTTTTATGCCAATCCGTCTTTTTTCATTTTCTTATAAGTTTATACTTCTGCTTAAACGTTTCTATAATGAAGACAATTATTACAAGTTTAGTAATAGACACCATGAAATTCCACTAGTGAACTGCATCTTTTTTCAGGTCACAAAATGTAACTAGAAGGCAATCCCAGTCACTGATTGCACAGTCAGTTGCTGCTTTAGTACATTTTAGATTATAAGCACCAATAGAATAAAAGATGCAGTGCTTATTTTCAGTTTGCGCCTTTGCATATGTAAATCTGGCCCATAGTGCACATGTGCAGCTGCCAAAGCTGTGGTGTCACTGATGTTCACTGGTGTTGAACAGTGTGTTAACAGGATGTGTAATGCGGTGCGCTGGTCCTGTGCTGCAGCCAGGGCTGGGTGGCAGCACTGTAGGCTACAGTAAGGCGGTTATCATGAAGCAGTTATGTAGCTGCTCTGCTGGGCCAGTCTAATTACAGGAGAACAGCGTGCACCAGTCTGGGCCTCCAAATGGCACCATATGCTTTCCTAGACTAACCGGCTGAATAAATGCCATTTACCCATTCAGGATGCACTGCGTCTGTGTCTGGGAATCAGTCATTCACACTCATATAAAACCATTCACACCCCCGAACACCCCACCACCCACCTCCGCCATATAAAACTCAGCTGTTGGCGATTTACGCTGCTCACCCCTCCATGTATCCTCACAAAGCTTCCTGTTCGGTTTAAACATTTACACATCCTATTGTAAGTTTGTCAGAGCGTCTCCTACACGCACAGACATGCATAGTGATGTTGTTAATTGGGTCCTAACCAGTTTAGTTAACTGAAGGGATTTAGTTAATCAGAAACAGTATCCAAAAAGCCAGCTACAGTATCAGGGTGTAGTCAGGTCCATTGGTCTTTTCTTCTGTGATATGTGGTGAGCAAGCAGTAAACATGGTTGGTAATCTGACAAAGGTCACCACTAGTAAACTGGTCATGGAGCAGTTGACCCAAGAGGAACAACAAATAAATTAGTAGAAATCTGTTTAATTTCTCATTTGGTCTCTTTTATTATCATGAGTTTCTCAAACATGAGTCTCCTGGGTACAATGATTTTGGTTACATCTACTGTCTGGACACTTCAGCTTTGCTGTCTAGCTAATCTACTGTAGGCTTTAGCTGCTAGTAAGA
Organism: Euthynnus affinis; assembly: GCA_029490765.1. Taxonomy (NCBI): domain Eukaryota; kingdom Metazoa; phylum Chordata; class Actinopteri; order Scombriformes; family Scombridae; genus Euthynnus; species Euthynnus affinis. The sequence goes on from CM055839.1 coordinate 20,577,339, forward strand.
GCTACTGATGTAGGTTTTTGCAAACCAATGCAAATACTGTACCTCAAAAACAGTATTTAGACAAGTGCCTTTTTTAAAATTAAGCGATGGAAACATTTTCAAGGAGTGGCTCAAAGAGGATAACATTTTTGAAGTGGAAAAAAATTAAGATTATAACCTTAGAAAAAATAAACAGCCTTTTGTGTGGCATTATATTTCTTCTTGTCTATCTCATTAATCGTGTCACATCCCTACCCCAAGTATGGAACTAGTTACTTAGCTTATCATGTGGTAATAATACAATTTAAAAAGCCACTGATACAAGCTAATTTTGATGCCTTTTTTCATTTGGCTTTGATTTGAACATCTAGTATTTCCCAACCAACACTTGCTGGCAAATTTGCAATCACAGTGTCACTGATAACAAGAACATAATTCTTTGTGGGTGCAAAAAGCTGACAACATTTGTATCATGACCTCTTTTTTTTGGAAAAGCTCCCTGTATCATCACTAGATAGACCTATCACAAATCATCGGTTTGTTAATGAGAACAGCCTAAGCAGAGTCACTCACAGATGCCTATCGAGGGCAGAAAACAAAAAGAAAATGTAAGTAAATATGGACTGTAATTAGTATGACAAGGTTGAAAAAACAGATAACACACCGCAGCAGCCCGAAGGCCTTCTCTCTCACACATGCGCACGCACATGGAAGCGTGCACATACACAAGATCTCAGCTATATGCACAGGCACACATACACACACACACACACACTGGGAACAAATCAAATGTTTTAATCAGCTTGCTACAGCACATAATGAGGATCCACTAAGCCCCAGCTATCAGCTGCCATCGGCCACTTACTTGTGCCTTCAAAGAGCTGATTTTTCACTTCGTCTACAACCAACTTAACACAGTAGCTATCTAGAGTGAATGCAGTCTTTGCATGTGCAATAAAACCTGAAAAGTGTAAGTGATGTTTCAGTGAGTGATATATATGCTGTAAAGCAAGGAAGCAATTATGTGCAAGTGGACGAGACAGTGCAGCCTATAGGGAAAATATGTGGGGGCTGATTACATCCTATTTGTCACCAGTGTGATTTACTGCATGGAAATACTAGAAAACGGTTGTCTAGGGTCTTAGTTGGAGAATACATGACAGCCAATGATATGCCACGCCACACCCTATAAATCTTACAATACATGCAATGACCTTACATACCTTGCGTAACCCAACTCACTCATACACTAACAGATACAGTGTCATATTTACTTCTAGCCTTGAGTGCACACACCTTGTGATGTAGCGCAATGTGCACCTGGCCTAGCCACACCTACTGCATAGCACAAGGCAATCACATGAATCAGTCAAGTCAGTTTAAGACAGACTAATTTCCACAGAACTGCAGGTATGTATGAATTCTTACTCAACAGTCCAGGTGTGTGTGTGTGTATGTGTGTGAATGTGTGAGGTATACGTGAGGAGATGCACAGAATGTGTGCAGGTGGGCCTCCCAGTGCAGTTTATGGCCTCCTGGCATAGCTCTGACCTCTGTGAAGAGGATTCACAGCTCCAGCCCACCAGCTGGAGAAGTGATGACCTGAGAACTGAACGAACTGAGAGACTCGTCCTCCTGTCCTTGTCTCCTTCCTGCCTGCCTGCTGCAGTTTGTCCTTAGTGGGAGACATGCAGAGCTGGGTGCACCTGCCTGAAGATACCAAGCTGGATGATTCCCTGTCCTCCTTCAAATCACTTCATAGAACTCAGTAGTTTAGATATGATGGAACTGCTGGATTATCATTAATGTGTGAACATATTTTTAAAACTAGCTTTTCTGTTCTTCTTCCTCGCTCTGTTAATGTCTCACTGTCTTCAGTCTTTTATTTATTCTTTAACAAACAATGTATACACTTTTGTGTATATATTTAGATATATGTATGACAATGGATTTATAGAGATAACTAATGAGTTAATGTCAGTAAATGTTAATGTTATTCATGTATGGGTGTATGCGTGTACTGTATGTACAACATAGAAATCCTGGGAAATGGTATACATCGAATGTAAAGGTGTATGTGGGTTTATGTTTTCATATCTTTGTAAACATTGAACATTACTTTTTATCACTGATGTTTGAGCCAAAATTATGACTTGATATTAAGTTTTATTTTGATTAATTATGCATAAATGTAATGAAAGATGGGGAGTTGAAATAGATTCATTATAAATTATTGGAATTGTGTTGACAAATTGTTGTTGGAACGTTGAATGTAGACATTCTTCTTCTGACAATCAGCTGATTGAGGCAGTAATTGAACCAGCTGGTATATAAGAGCTCTGAGCTGTTATGAAGCTTCTGTTCCCTGGTTTGTAGCCATACATTTTTTTGACCACTGGGTTATGGTAAATTTAAATTGTTTTTCCATATCTTTTATTTTTGTCCTTTAATATCTAGTATTCTGCACCATCATTTAGTAAGAATCATCTAATTTGTTCACAAAAAAGAAGGAAAACATATCACAACGAAAACCGAATGAGAGGGAAAATAAATATGATAAAAATCAAGAACTTAGTGGACTGAGTGATGTTTCAGTGCGTTGACCCAGACGCATTCCAAAGAACAAGAAGAGAGCAAATATGGTGATGGATAATTGTCCTTTTAATTATTATTATTGTTACAATCACAAATTCAAACAAACAGTTTAGTGGATGAACTCACGCATACACTTTTACTACTATTTTTCAAAAGAAAGGCTTTTGACTTGAAGATTGAATTTAAGTTTACTAAAATTAACAACTCAATTAAACATTCTTGCACTGCATAACTACATGAAATATTGAAACAACATTGTCCAAGAGTGTGGCTCAACCAGACAGAGAAAATCTGTCCCATCTGTGCCAGAGGTTGCCATACATGTCAAACCTAAAGTAAGCTAACTCGAGCCTCTGTAGCAACATCCGGTGCAGCCTGCTGTAAAATAAATGACGTTGTTAGCTGCAGTCTCGCAGGTGAAATGTGATGCTGTTACAATTATTCTAATGCCAGCATGCCAGAATGCCAGTGCTACCAAATGCTGCTGTCAACCCAGGGGTTTAATTAGTTTGGCACGTGTGCCACTTATAATCACCTGCCATTACCAGTTCTGGCTGCATCTGCTTACACGTCTGTCAGTGGTGGGCAGGCTGTGTATGTGTGTATACTGTAGGTAGGTGGGTGTGTCGGACGGTGGGTTGGTGGGTGTATATTTTGGCAACAGAACATAGCCCTTAACCAACCTGAAATCTAGACACAAAGGGTTCATTGGCACAAGTTCTTTCTCTCTACAATCACACACTGTATATTGATATATACACATATGGAGAGAGACAGAAATTATGTCTACACAGGTGTCTCTTTGTAAATGTATATTAAACATTTTTAGTCAAAGTAGCTGTCAGGTAAATCCAGGACAATTTTATTAGTGGTACAGACTTGTCAGCCATCCGTCTGAACAGATGCATTGTGAAAACAGAGGGGAGCAAGGCTTCGTAGTGTCAAACTGCATTGAGAATAGAGCTACACCTCAGGCTGAATACATCACATTGTGATTTCATGAGAGCTGGAAGAAGAGGAAGAAGAAAAAAACTTCGGGGCGGCTAGTGAATCTCAGCCCAAAACAGGAGAAATGGAAGTTAAAAGTGAATCGTTCACTCCCCCTGGCGTAACAGTGGCTACCTCTAGGGCTGGAGGAGGAGGAGGAGGAGTAGGAGGAAAAGGAGGAGAAGAGGAGCCCCCCCTGGCACTCACAGTCATGTGACCGCTGAGCTCAATATCTGAAGGATGGACCTCAGGCTGTGTATTTAGTTATCAGGTCATGAGCTTGTGTGCCTGTGTACAGGTGGCTCCATACGTTTGTGTGTACTGTATGCAGAACATATACATGTTTTCCTACTGACAAAACAGCAACTCAGCTCTCCTGATTCACCTACGTCTGCTGCAGCACAATAGCTTTAACTATCCCTATTCTTTCCAGAAAGTTCCCATTTAGCACTAAACCAAGGCTTCAATATTGTGCCGCCTCAAAAACATCTGTCGGGGACTTGTGTGGCTACACTAATTACAAATATCTGCAGTAATCCGGCGCTGATAAGAGAGTCATTACTCCACCAGACATTTATCACTATGGGATTGATGACCCATTTCAGAGGCAGCCTTTGTACGGGGAAGTGAAATCGCTGATATCCCTTTTATCCAACATCGCTGCTGAAACCATCCATTTGTCAGGAGGCAAGCTAGTTAGAATTGTAATTAACAGCTATGGACTTTGCCCCTAATAGAATTTTTGCAGGAAACTGCAGATTGACATAGAAAGAGACGAGGGGGGAGTTTTACTGTGTTTTTCTTTTCTTACTAATTGCCACTTGGAGTGGCTGTCTGTCGAGAAGAGCTGCTCTACGCTCTGTCAAGAAAGTGCCACAGCAGCACTCCAGTTTTTCCAAATGCAGAATTTCTGTACATTTGTAAATATGTAAGCATAGTCATTTAAAGATGCGTATGCACAAGCGCATTGCTTCAATGCAATAATCTGTCACAAACACAAACGCACATTCATAGGTCAAACATAAAATATGCACTCCCCTGCTCGAATACATCAGTTATAGGCCTCCTCTGACTCTTTTTCATACTCAAACACGCTTGCACACCCACCTACCCACACAGACACGCACAGAGTGGAGCAGCAGATGATCACAGTAGGTAGGGACTAAAGGTCTGGCCACCTGCCGGCCACGTCCCATCTCTGTAGCAGTAATGAACAGAGACAGCTTGGGGACCGCCCTGTGAGCTTGTCCCCCCTCCCAGTCTCCCTACTTCGGGGCAGAGCTGGGGGCCCTGAGGTGACAGGGACGCCAGAGATGTTCCACACACTGACAGGCAGGTCTTACCTGGCCAACCCGCTGTACACATTGGCCCAACGACATACACACACACACATATACACACACACGAATACACACGTACACAGGGACACAGGAAGATACACAAAGACGTGCATGCGTGAGTGCTGTATATACGTGCACAGTTACTGTTCACATGAGTTCATGTACATACCCATATGCACAAACCACAGCACACACAGACACACACACGCTGACCCGGTGTAATTTCTCCAGCACACGGCTGGTGACAGGAGCAGCTGCGGCCGCTACGGCAGACAGATGAAATTTTCATAACTATCTCCTCCAACTTCCATCCTCACCTTCAGGATAATTTATGACCTGCCTGCCAGCCTTGAAGAGACAATATGCTTGCTATGAAATGAAGTGTTCCAGCGGCGTAGGTTATAATTAACAGTGGAGGGGAGAAAGATGTGTGTATATCGGGTGGGAGGGGTGAAGGTGGGGAGCAGCCCAGGTGGGGTGGTTGTGGTAGATGGGGTGGAGAAAATGGAGAGGGAATGAACATGTGGTGTGCATATCTAATGTGTATGTGTGTGTATGTATACATCACATACTGGACATTACATTAGTTCTGTTTTATTAATGTATATATTAAATAGCAAAAACACTACCCAAACCACAGAAAAATCTGACCTTAAACAAGTACCTCTAACAAATCATACACCAAACACTGTGAAACTGTATGAATATCTGATATGCAGTTTGTATGTTTACTGTGGCCTACATTTACCACACAAACATTTTTTCACATGTTGAATATTTCAGCATAGCAATCCTAAATTGGCACAGTTTCAATTTGATGTTTTAAGGGGAATTGTTATCCAACCAATAACAAACAGGATTTAGATGAGATAAGCTGTAATGACAGTGTATTTTGTGAGCACACCCTCCAACAACACCATAATGCTATGTTCTTGTCATTTGTTTCTCATGCCTGCCACACATTCTCACCCAATCATGCTCTATCAGCTCTCTAGGATAATGGCTTTGACCAGAAAGAATGTCCTGGTTTTCCTGACTACCATTAAAACAGGCCCAAACCCATTCCCTCTCCCCCTCTCCTTACCACATTGTCTTTTCCAAACACAAATCTTGTTTCCATATTAAAAAAGGCAGCACTTAATGGGTAACTGTCTCTGCAACAAGTGTGTTGAAATGTCTGTGGGACTTTTAATGACATTTTTTAACTTTCTTTCTCCCTTTCTGTACCGCATTGCATTGCCAAGTCCTAGCTGTGAAATAGATGATTATGAAATGACTGTTTCCATTAAAAACTGTAAGCAATTTAACGCAGTTGTGACTCAGTCATGGATAAGCAAGGAAACGGAACAAAGAGAGAGAGAGAGAGAGAGAGTGATACTGATTCCTGCAAGTTGCAAGTCTTCCATCCCCACTCCTAACCACAGAACGAGAGAAAGCATGTAGCTCAACGGCTAATTACTGACTTGTTTGAGAACCAGGCAAGATAGAGGTAAGTGCATATTTACACGGCTTGAACTTGTTTGTACAGTAAGTGGAAGGTAAAGGAATAGCATCATCAGTCATCTTGTTCAAAGTGCATTCCTGCAAGAATAAGACACTCTCTGATGTACTTTCCAGCCTGGGAGCTAACTAGGATGGGAGGACGATTGCTACGGCAACAGCAGCTGTGAGGTTCTGCTGAGGTCAGGACATGTCATGCATAACTGACTGATTGCTAAACAGGGGTGGGTGCATGAGAGTAGAATTCATAATTTACAATCAAGCACATACAAGTACACACCTCACAAACACGCAGGCCACAATGGATCTTGCTGCACGCATGTAACCGGTCTAAGGGACCACACAGACATGTTTTAGATAAAGACAGACAAATTAGACGACAGAATCTCAGGCTAACCACTGCGCTTGCGTTAATTACAGACTGGCCGGTGATGAAAGAGACAGATGACATGTCCTTATTTGTTTTCTCTTGCAGCGCCCTAAACCAAGTAAACACAGCGATGCAGATGACAGCAAACAAAGGTGGTACACACAGAGAGACACACAAAGATATAGAACATGGTTGTGGGATGAGAGTTCCACCCACCATACATAGGTGTTTGCCCACCAGTGCAGCAAAAAAAAAAAAAAAAAAAAGAGAGAAACAAGGGCACAGCCAGCAAAACCTTTGGCTGGCAACTCATGCTGAGGAAATCAGACTGAGCTAGCCCTGTCTTTTCCTCTTGCAAAACAGGACCACTGTTGTGGGGGTTGATGTAGAGGCAAATATGGGGCTGCTGTCTGGAAGATCTGATTAACCTGTCACCTCAGGTTGCAACTTACATCGCACAGGCCTGGTTGACAAAATGCCCAGACAAACCTGCTGCCAACCAGAACACTGGTTTATGATGCCAGCCCAAACACCACTACTACCCTCGCTAATTAAACCTTATTAACAGCTTGATACAACCTTCTCTTAACTGTACCCCACAAACCCTGCTTCCCAAACCCATCCACATGATAGGCAGCCAGATTTACAGTGAAAGAAAGTTAAAGAATGACACGTTGCCTACATTTTAAAATTTCAGAAAGCCCTCTCAATCACTTGTGCAATTACAGCTGAACAGATGACAGCTTTGCTAGAGGTCATTGGGACCCTGTGCTCAGTAAAGCCTTGAGTATATAAAAAGAATGAGTTGTCTTTGGCATTATAGCAATCCCTGCAGTATAGCGTCTCCATTTCTAAGGCTTAAGGAGGTCATTGGCCACATTAGACAAGGCTGTGGTCTGTCCATCTTCATTGTGGGCACGACGCTGACAATCTTTCCAACTCCCATCTGGGACAGGGGACCTCCATTGTCTCCTAACTCTTTGCTCCACCCCTGCTAAGGAATGGGGGCGGGGTCTGTCAGGCACAGCACAAAAGAAATGTCACCACTCCTGGAATGAAGTGCCAGCCTACGAAGGTCTCTCTCCTCCTTTTTTCTGTGTCTCTATGCATCTCCACAGGGGTGCAACTGGTAGCTGACAACACTGGTGGGGTCATCCTCGACTGGGCACAGTTTCAACTTCGGCTTTCTGGCCCCTGCTGGCCCCCGTTGACCCTCAGTTTTGATGACAGACTGGGCCCTTTGTGTAGCAGCGCCCTGTCCAGGTGAGGACAAGAGAGGATGACAATGGCAGGAAACATAAAGCCGATGGAGACTGCGAGACGGCCCTAAGGGTCATGGGTCAAGCTGGACAGCTGAGTGATGAGTGCAGCTGTGAACACGTGGACCTCCTTCTCTGTCCTTTAGCCATGTCAGCTGATGTAGCCTTTGTCTTGGGATAAAGACCTCACTAACTCTCAACAAGTTAGAGAAGTAATAAACACAGGCAACAGATGTACTACACCACAGAGTGTACAGCTATTATAGTGACAACCTAACGTATACGGTTTCAGTAAACTGCATGTAAGCCTATAATTAATTTAAAAATTGGGATGGCTGTCATTTTAAATAATGCTTTTATTTCTTAAAAATAACAAAATACAAACTAATGTCAAAACTACATGGACAAGGCATTAGATGCTCTCATGGATACTAAACTTTACCTGTTGTAAACACTTTCAATATCTTAAAATAATCTAATATTAGTATTAACATAACTTACAAGTTGTCATCCTTGAGGGAAGAAAGGGGGAAAGAACTGTTACACAAGTCAAGTTTATTTGTGCAGTCAAATATCATGTACAATGTCTCAATTAATATGAATGCATATGATGTATCCTGGCTGCCACTTTCTCAGATGTTTAACTCTTTTCAGTAGCAAACTTATTTTCGTTTTCTCCCCTCTCTAATGTGAGGAGCAGGTCTGTGACATGAATGAAAAGGCTATTTTAAACCTTGTTATGTATTACCCATGCCTATTAAACAATGAACACACTGCCCCCAACTACAGCGATGTCTTGATTCACACATCCTGAGTCATCCCACTGTTTCCGATGCCAAAGGTCATTTGCTGCCTACTCTCCTACCGGCCCACACTAATAGATGGGAGGACAAGGTTTGCCAAGTCAGGCACAAACCCTACTTGGATCATAAACACCTCCCTCCACCTGTCTCCACTCCTCTTTTCTCTTGCACAGAGGTGAGTCAGGTTTGCACTCTGTTAATCTTTCACTACAGGCCTCCTTGCTTTTACACTGGCCCGCTGGAGAACAGAGGAAGGGAATGAAAGAGGGCTAGTAAAGGACGAGAGTGGATAAAAGAGCAGGAAGAAAAAGCCATAGAGAGGGCCAGATGGGCACCTTCACAGTCCATTTATCAAACCCAATGTGGCCCTCCCCTCCCCTCCCCGCTGCTCTCATGTCCTAAACCCCCATGTAATTCTGTAATGATTTTCATTATCATATAATGACCTTACAAAGCCTACAGCAGTTTGCATGGTCAGTACAAAACTCACAGCTGTTCCCTTCAGTGTTTGCTCGCTGGGTGTGACAAAGCTTTTTTTGTTTAGTTTTTCTGTTGGTCGGAGCAGTGACCTCTAGGCTCTGGAAGGTCAGCATGAGGTCACCTCATCCAGGAGGGTCAAAGGTAGCCATACTATAAGCATACAGTCACGATAGCATCACACCAAGTAGCAACTGTAAGTACCATAAGTTAAAATATAGCAATTTTCAGAAGGAAACTATGGACGATTGTATTTGCACAGACGTGAAACAAGATATATGCATTTTCAAAACCTAATAATTCCAGTACCTAGTGTTTTGAATCTCTATTGTTCTGGTGCTGTTGGGATATGCTATTCCCCATCCTAATGGGCCTGCTCCCTGGAGATTGTGCCTTGCTCTTCAATCTGTACTTCCTGTGTGGCATACTCAACTGCTCTGCTACGGTACAGTCACCCACCCACATAATAATCCATCTATTTCCAGGGTACTCACGGGGCATTTACCGAAGGGACACGGAGGGCAGCATCTATCAAAGAATTCACCATGTGCATCAGGAAACCCAGTTACCAGAAAAGCTCATAAGAATAAAAAAGATCTCATAACTTTGTTGGCTCAGAGTGAATGAATGGACTGCTTCTGCTAGCAGGGCGAACTGAGGCATCACTCACTCTGAGTGCCTATAAGTCACTTGTGAAGAACCACTGGTCACCGGGTCCAATTTCTCTTTCTTTCCTTCATGGTAGTACTAAAAATGCCCTGGAGGCAGAAAATGGCAGCTAGCAGGTCCACGTTCCAGTGCACAGAGTGCTGCTTTAACTGGTGTTTAAGAAACAAAAGTCAGCGAGAAACTTAATCAATCAGTGCTGGTTGTTTATGTTTATGTGCCTCTAGCAAGAGTCATCAATCATGCTTTTTTCCATCCTCATGTGCTGAATGGAAACCATGGAAACAAAAGGCAGTATTATGATAAAAGCCTGCCTGTTGCATATTGTGTGGAAACCTAATTAGGACGCCTGATATAAAAAGGAAGCAAAATGAATCAGCAAATTAATTTCAAACGTCCTATTTTGGTGAGTGCTTTTATAAAAATAAATGAGGGTTTGAATACATCTGACTGAAGTGAACAAAATTTGCCTTCTGTGTGTCTGATTCTGTAATATACTCTATCTTTAATTCAAAACATTGACTTTACCTCTCCAGAGTGAATTTTAAAAAATACAAATTTTTTTCTTCCTTCACAAAGAACTCATAAGCTGCGAATCTCTAATCAGAACCAGTATGTCTCACTTAACATTGCACATAGCCATGTGTTTAGTTTTGTGTAAATGCTATCTGTTGACAGCTACTTGACAGAATGACCCCTGGCTTTTTGTAAGTGGGGGCGGTGGGGGGGTTAGGGACAGGCATTTAATGTGTGTAAAGGGGAGAGGAGATATCGGGAGCAGCTGGAGTTCAAACATATTGTGTGGGACGCTTGCCCTCCTCCAAAAACTAATCTAATCAGTCTTTCACTGCTGATAGAGTAAACGTCTGTCTGCTCCCCTGACAAGGACTGAGCATTTCCTGTCCTGGTCTGTGATACTGCTTGTCAGGATCTCAGGGTGGGCTGAGCTACATATAGGGATAAACATAGTGAGAAGGTGGTAACATTGCATTGTGGGTGGTGGGCAAACCCGGATGGTGGGGGACAGTGCTGATGTTAGCCCCGGGGTGGGTGTGGCAAGATGGTTTCTAGCTTTCAGCACCTGCAGCTGGAATGCACTATCAGAGCAGGCCCTACATCAGAGCTGTGAGGCGGTGGGCATCGACGCAGAGAAGCAAGGTGTGTGGAAACAGCCTGTTTACAAGGCTCATCTGGATGGGGCATAGCTAAGGGTCAACTAGAGGGGACAACTCAAAACAGAGGGGCGCCATGGAAAGATGAGGGCCATACATTGCAGGAAGTTAACATATATCTTTCAAAAGGAAAGATGTTGCTTTCAGGAATTTCTAGTCTGTGGATTCAGCCCCTGGCACTTTTGCTTTCTTTAGTCTCTGGATCATGTCTGGTCCAAAGAGTGTGTGTTTGTGTGTGTGTGTGTGTGTGTGTGTGTGAGAGACACTGAGGTCAAATCTGTTGATAGAGACAATAAGCAGGGAAACATATGTGACCGTAGATCTGGTTTACATGTGCATGCCAGTGTTTGTGTGTGTCCTTGCTAGTGTTGAGGGAGAGAGTGATTGAGAGAAGGGGCAGCTAAAATAACACAAGAATTGTGTGTGTGAGGCCCGACTTTATCTGAATGAATGGCCAGTGTTCTAATCCCTGCACTCTCTGCCCTTATCTGGGAGGAAGGAAGTGACTGGGCTTATCCAAGGCACACGTGTCGTTGTGATAGGTGTGATAGCTGCCAGGCCCTAGGAGCACAAACAAACACCAACCACACCACTGCATATCTGTGGAATTCACATCAGCTCTTCAGAAGGAATCATTGTCATTGCCCTCCCGCTGAGAGTGGGACTGGAGTGATGAATACTGATTATTATGTTTGTTGATGTGATCACACACAATTAATAACTACAACTCATCCTATGGTGATTTAAAAGAACATGTGTACACTGCAATTGTATGCATCGTACTCTATATCAATGCTTTGACTTAACTACCTGTTCCCATTCACTTGAATGAGAAAGTATGTCCAAATTTTTGACTGGTACTGTAAAGGAAATGAGAAGTATCGTGACTGTCTACATGAAATATTCTCACTTTGTGATTTGGGGAATTTAGGAAACTAAAAAAGCAACAATACAAGTGTGCTATGCTTTAACAGTAAATTTATTTCACTCAAAACAATAATTTGTCTGTATTGTACTTGTCCAACATGAATACAGGATTCAATAATGAGTTACTTGTGTAAAATCAGGACCATTTTTACATAAGATGTGACATAATAAGCGGTGAAACTCACATCATTGCTCATTTCCAAAATGAGTTTGGAGTTAAACTTTTATATGTACTGTATGTCGCTGATGCAATTCAGTTTAAGACAGGGTTGATGCTCAGTAAAGTGTCTTAGTCTCCCTGTCTCACATGTCTGTCAGAGATTTATTTTTCGATGTCCAGTGGAAGGAACAAAGTTGGTGGTACAATGTGTTACCTGTCTCTCCATGTCTGTCTTTGCTGGTGTCTGTCTGTCAAGGCAGATAGCAGGGTCTCTGCCATCTCCCTCCTGCCCTCCCCCGCTTGGCCCTCCTCCTCCACTGTAGCCAGGAACAGCATAGTCTGAAAAATACAAGCAGAAATAAAAAATACAGTAGGTGGATCGAGTCTAACCACATTAAACTATGTGCAAAAGAGAGTATGATCCGGACCACTGAAAATGACATAACAACAACACAACTATAATCATTTAATTTTCCATTTGCAATACAAAATAACACTGGGGCTCATGCAGGAACATTTTCATATTCTTATCCTATTCTCTCACTTTTTGTCTTAGAGACTTGCTCATATAAGTATTCCAAGTCAGATTCAACATCTCTCTCAACTGCACAAATTTGTCATAAAGGACTTGTCACCTGTTCATGAGGAGGTGTGTATTTGTGAGATATTATCCATAATCAATGCCCTTAAACTTACACATAGGGCTACCCGTTCTGCTCGGTTTGTAAGCAAGTTTCATTCAAAAAAAGGAAATGAGAGGCTATTGGGAGGATGTGACAGTCATGGAGATACAATCCATGAAAAATGTTAGCCTATACAGTCAGTGATGATGCAATCTCTGATACAGCAGAGAATGTTGCCCCTGACAGCGACCTGCATAAAGGCCCTGAGGCAGCTGTCAGAGTGAAATAAAGTTTCCTAACAACTGAACTCTATAAGTTGTCATGCCAAAATATGCCAATGAAATCATGAAATCGAAAAAGAAAAAATGTTCACCTCTCAGCAAATTGGCAAGCCATGATGATATGGTAAAACAATATTCATTTTGCATTAAGTTTATTTTTGTTATGTATTTTTATTTCTGAAACAAAGGCTGAAACTGAAGATTCATTCAGATTAAGGCATTATAATTCTTGAGACATGTCTGAGAAAGGTGGACTATATGACTCAGATGACAGGTCTGGACCACTTGTACATTTTGCTCATATCTAAAAGAAAATTCTATGACACAACTGGGTAATGCCACAATTTCATAACTTCTAAAAATCACTTATATGGGCCATTTAAGAACAAATCTGTTCATACACGTGGTATGATTTCATTTCCTTAAAACAGTCGTTAAAACGATGATGGTTGGTTTACTTCTCACTAAATCCTTGAGTAAGACACATCAAAACTATTTGGCTCTTTCAAATCTTCTCCTAAATATTAAACTACATGAAAGCAAGCGGAAAAAACTACCTGAAGCAACTCCCTCCATCCTTGAGTTCCTATCTTCACTTTAGAAATTACACAGCTCTGAGTCAAGACTCCATTATAACATCCCTGGGATGGCATCATACAGTAAGTCTAGCATAAAGTCAGTTTCACATCAGAGGATGGGCAAATTACACCCAATATTAGAGTGTGAGTCAATTAATCACGTCCTGCACAGCACAGTGTAATGTGTGAGTATCCCCCTGTTGAACATGAATTACAGGCCGGCTTAAAGTGTGACGTGGCACATCAGTGCTAATCTGAGACATCCTGGCAAACCTTCGCCTCCAAGTCCTCAGCAGCCTCTAAGCTGGTTGAGAGGGAGTCAAATGAAAAAGGATCTGGCAGCCCAAATTAAATGCAGTGCTGTCAGCCACACTCAAATCCCTCTTTTCCCTTACCGTCTCCCTCTTCTTCTCTACCCTTCACAGACTCTCTCCCTCTCTGAATATCCTTAAATGTCTCCCCCTCCTCCTTCTCCCAGCCTCTGAGAAGTGATGGATCTGTAACTCTGACTGACTCTGACGCCTTGTTAAGAACAGTCTCTTCCTGTCACATCCACCAGTCAAGCACGTTCATTTCTTCCCATTAACAGTCACTCGCCTCCCCAGTCATCCAACCCTCTTTTCAGAAAACCCACAATGTAAGGGAACCTTCATTTCTTCTCCTCTCCCTCTTTTTTTAATCCCTTTCTGACAATCTACCTGTCTGTCTTAATTCATGTGAAGAAAGGTTTGATTGTCTGTGTGTGTGTTTCCAAAGGAGAGGAGTGTGATTTGCAGACAGAGTAATATGCTTACTCCCTCCACACCACACAGGACAGGTGTCAAAACATGTGGCGGCGTGTGACTGATTACAGCTGACTCGGAGGAGACACCAAAGATTACGGTGACCAGGAGGAAGCAGGGCCGGCTGTACTCCCTATGGAAACTGTACCTTTCATTTTGGATCAAACCCTGTTCTCCTGGGATGAGTGACAGGCTAAGAAAGTGCCAGAAAGTGCATTCAGAGTGTATCACTATCTCAGCTGGTAGACATCATATTGCCATTGCGGCCCTGCAGCGCAGTTTCAGTGTTTCAAGCACAGTGCTGAAGAACAAGTGATTTGTAGTTGATCTCAAACCTGCTCTGACGTCCTTCTGAGCTTACTGTAGTTCCTCCCAAACCTGGCCTAGGAACAGGCAGTGCAGTCCAATGAGCTTATTCTAACTGTGCTAACAAAATACAGCCAGTAAAGGTCTAACAATTCACCAGATTTACTGTCATATTGACTAGCTTTAGACAAGTCTATAATGCTTGTACATCATTGCCAAACACCAACAAACCCTGAAGTCTGCTCACTTCTTTCATTAAACATGTTAAACACACCAGCTTCCGCTTTTAGGGAGTGTATTGGAAAGCCTTTTTTATGTCTGTTCTAGGGTCATTTTTGTAGTGAGTATGAGTGTACCTCTAATATTGTGAATGTGTGTTAACAAGCGCTCTACCCATGAAAATGTGGGCATGTGTGTTTGCGTGCCAGAGTGTGTTTGCGTATGATCTTGTGTTTAGAAGACCCAGTGCTGAGAGAGGCCTTCAGGTTTAGCCCCAGGCTGATCCCCAGGCCATTTAGACACCCCACTGGTTGTTTACTGGTCAAGCCTGGCCTCAGTCAGCCTAGGCCAGACCACAGCCCTTTATCTCTGAGCCAGTGTTAGTGCTACTCAGCCCCCTTTTTCCTTCTATTTACCCCTTGATGACAGTAGCTGTCCTCAGCCTCCATCTCTCTCAGACTGATGCTGACCACAGATGTCCCCCTGACCCAGGCCACATCCCGAGGTGAAGAAGAGGACAAGAGGGACTTGGGTACCCCCATTCTTGGTCCCAAGACCCCAAACTTAACCTTGTCTATTTTACTACGCATAAACATTTCCGGTCCTGTGCAGAAGAAGGGTCTGCAAACAAACACACAGCCAGACTGAGGTGATATTTTGGTTGGTAGAGAGCTGGAGTGATGATAGTGTTCCAAGGGAAGGCTGGCTGGAGGGCAGCCCGGGGCAGCTTACTAACACCCGAGCCAGGACTGTAGCTTAACACCAACAAACATCTGTCTATTCCATCACATAACAACATGTCACTCATTCAACATAGAATAATCAAATGGGAAGATTGATCGTTACTGCAAACAGTGCAATATGGTGTACATCCCTTAAAACTTCACAGTATAGCAACCACAGGTCACATAATAGCTAAGAAGCAAGTACTCAAAGAGGGGAAGCTTAAAAAAAGAGCATGCAGAACTGAAGGTTTACACTCCATAAAACAGAGCTACTAGCTGACCACCAGAGTGTCTCAGAAACTGTTAACACCCCATGAAATGCCTTAGCTGACTTAAGACCAGGACTTTCAGGAGACCCAGAGCACTCTTAAGCTTACTGGCACTCTCTTATATAGGAAACCATTTATGCCTGCAGGCCACAAACACTTATAAATACCAAAACGTACCCCCCTTATTAACTATTTTAACAGAGAGGGGTGATTTCTAAACCAAAAAAAAGATCATCCAGATGAAGAATAGTTAACTAAAAAGGTAGGTGGGTTGTAAACAGACACAAGTAAAACCAAACATTCCCCAGGTTTTGGCTGGTGGCTGGTGTTAATTTTCCACCATGGTGCCTTCCCTCCTAAGTGCACCTCTGTCTGTTAGACTGGCAGCCTCCAAGTCTGTCCCCTTGCCACTAGCATGTGTAACAGGCTCAGCAACAGGCCAGCAGACTCCCCTGCCTCCCTGTGTGCCAACATGCCTGTGTGCCCATATGGAGGCAAGCATGGCTCTGACTAGTAATCCATCCTCCTATTTGTGACTGTTGAGCCACCGCTGGGGCCTTTAACTCATAGTGATGGCGTGCAAGCACTAAAAACCTCCATAAATTCAGTTCTATATTAAAAATTACATTTGCAGCAATAAGCTGCAAATCTAATCCAGATTGACTTACTCTACAATGAGAAAATTGTGTTTGGAAGAAAATCATGATACCTTTTTAAACTGCAGAAGAGACTGTTGACTTCTGACTACTGTGTCAACACATAACTTGAAAACAAGGCCTTAAAGGGTACGTTAAATGACAGACATGTCTTATTCTAAGATCATGACATTTATCATAT
The DNA here is from genome assembly GCA_029490765.1 of Euthynnus affinis. Lineage (NCBI taxonomy): Eukaryota > Metazoa > Chordata > Actinopteri > Scombriformes > Scombridae > Euthynnus > Euthynnus affinis. The sequence goes on from CM055839.1 coordinate 20,594,194, forward strand.
GAGTATTTAAAAACAAAGTTTTCTACATGTTAAGTCAGTAAATATGGGAGATTCATGAATGAGGACCAATTGTGTGACTTTTTGTGAGAACTATACACCCAAATAGACTTCACACTACAGTACAGGTAATGCTTATAAAATTGATTGATTATATTAAAATCCGACATTGATAATCTTTTCATAATCTGTCATACCAAACATATCGTATGTAGCTGTTCCTGATTTTATGCCATGAAAAAGAGAAAATGTTTCTGTTTTAGATGTTGGTAATTACCAGAGTGGCTAAACTATTCAAGATCAGGGGGCTTCAACCCTAATCACCAGCATGATGACTTTGTTTTAGTTATCAGCTAAAACACTAATTAACACCTGATAATAATGGCAGGTGGATGACTTTGGGCAATCCTATACTAATATCCATGACAGAGAACCACTTTTTTCAGACTATAGAAATAACATGAGATAAACTGAATTTCTAACAGTCCTTTTGTCTGTTCTGCGTTTTCCTCTCGTTACTCCCTCACTTCCTTTAGCCCACCTGCAGGGCTAGCACATAAGCAAGGTATCTCAAGCTTTAAGGTTCAACCCTTTTCTCCAAAACTCCAGACACTCCATTGCAAAAGTCTGCTCACAGCTGCTCTGACATCTGATTTCATAGGCCTGGGGAGTGGGAGTTTGGCAGCCTCTTAGCTGTCTCCATCTCTTTCTCCCTCCTAATACAAGAAACCAATATCACTTTGACCGCTAGTGGAAAAAGGCATCAGGCACCTTGCTCGGGGTAATGGATAGCTTCTGCTCACTGATATAAACAACTGGGGAGTTGTGATCCTCCCAGGGCCAGTTGCAGTCTGGACAAGGGATCTGTGTGTGTTTGCAGCATGCCACCGCCAAGTTACTTTGCTCTTGGGGGGTGGGGGGGGGACTCTCCACCAGTGGAAAATTATATTAGCCCAGGAAGAAATAAGTCCAGACCACATTCACTTTTCTGTGACATCACACTTGCAGTCATAAAAAGTGTGTGTGTGTGGGTGTACAAGTGTGCTTTTTTCCTACCGTCTGTGTGCTGTCACATGATTACAGATGGCTCAAAATTGAGGCATATCTGAAATTAAATTTGTTCAGTTTCCATTACGTAAGATTGGTTGATAAAGTGTGAGCGTGTGTGTGAGTGTGTGTGTGTGTGTGTGTGTGTGTAGGGGAAGAGTGAAGGGTGTCAACCCTGCTGGCCAGGGCTGTCTTCTAGACCTTGAAACTGCACAACCTTTGATAATATCAAAGACGAAACAGTGAGGAAAATGGGAGAAGAAAATTCTATAAAAAAATTTCTCTTAAAGATGATTCAAGAAAGTCTTCTCTTTGTATGTCTGTGTGTGTGTGTGTCTTTTGAATTACCTGTGCAATAGTGGGCAGTTAGACTTTAAAGGACCCTTTACAATGTTTGCTCTGGACACTTCTTTACAGTTACTCCAGAAATGAACATTTTACTATCTTCTATAATAATGCCTAAAATAGAAATTTGAAAATAATAACTGCAAACATATAACACTGATTTATTCATTAATACTACTCATCAGTAAGAAGTGCTGTAACTCCTAAAACCTTTTAGAATCTCTGGACAGATCTCAGAACAGATTCTATTCAAAGCCTATGTAGATGTTTACATGATAAAACAAGGAAAACAACATCTAGAGATCCCTAATTTTACTGTGTTTATGTATGAGTGTGTGTGTATGGGTGTGTTAATGTGCTCTCGCAGTCTCCATGGTGATAGAAACCAAGGCCTTTCTGCCAGATTGACCCTTGCAAGGTCGCGGGCACCATCAATTATGTCAACCAGTAAAATGGGCTTCGCTACACATAGCAGATTATATGGAGTGTAAAACATTAGAAAAATGTGTCTGAAACATCAGAGTAACATGTTTGAAGTGACAAAGGGTTGGGGGGATAGAGACACTCCCAAAAAGGGAAGACCCCTGACAAGGGATTTTGTTTGAAGGCATTATAACACAGTCAAGTGGGCAGGAATGCTTTCTATGGCCCTAACGGCAGTCCATCTTCTGGGCAGAATACAAGCAGGATGGAAGGACATATGCTTTCCACAGGGTCAACTGAAGCAGAACTCACAGGCTTTTGTGGTGCTCCCTTTTGGTGGTGAGAAGAAAAGGCAAATCTGTTGTTGGGTCGCAGTCCCAATGGGCCCACAAATATCACATAAAAATTCACCGGCCTGTTTCTTGCAAGGCTTTTGTCCCTGTCTCATGATAAGGAGTGTGGATCCAGTTGGCCTTAATGGCTAAACCACATAGTTCTTAGTTTGAATGAGCTCTCCAGCAGTATGGAGTTATATTTGTGCCTCTTTCCTGAGCATGTTTTGGGACATTTTGAGCACAGAAAAATATCTTTTGCAAGAAAATAAAATACATTTTGTAAAGAAATAATTATCACGCAAAGAATAATTAAATTTAATAGTTGTGTGTTGGCTAATATCTGTTTAAGGGAAAAATAATAACCTCCCTTTCAGTCAGTTATACTCATTTGCCCTCTCTCAGTATTTCACACTCACTTACAATATCTGTCTTTCTCTCTCAACATCTCTGGACAAGAACAGTCTCAGGCTTGCCTGCGCGCTCGCTCAACTTGACAGTGTTACAGTGTGCCACAATTCCAGCCAATCTGAATATTGGAGTGGGTCATTTCTGATTGGCTCTTTTGTCTCCAATTGGATTGCTAGTAGTATTATCTGTTACTAGGGAAGCGCTGGAAGAGGGAGGCAGGCACACCATAACCGCACATAATTCATTTATACATATATATCTAGTTTTATGAAATTTCCTCTGTATAATATTAGCTTGCAACCCAGCTATCTTGACAGCTGGCTAGCTAAGTTCTGCTAGAAAATACAACAATAGTTAACTAAGCTAGTTGACTAACTTGATGATTGCCAGCTACACAGACAAGCCATTATAATTATTAATGCACAGTAAAAAATAGCTTTAATTGTGCCTGTAAATTTAAATCTAAGATACAATTTTGTTGGAGAGCATGTGCTACATCTTGTTTTGAAGCATGCTAAAAGAGTTGCTGATAGCAATTAGCAAATTTCTTACTGCAAATTTCAGATTGGCTAGAATTGTGGCACACCGTAACACTCTGTCAAGTTAAATGAGCGCACAGGCAAATCTGAGAGCGCAAAGACTTTGCAAGCATACAGAGCGGAAACACTGAGAGGGGAAGTGAGTAAAATTGAGTGAAAAAAGGTTACAGTATGTGGATAATAGCAAACACACACATGTATTGAGCACAGAATAGATCACATTAAATCATTCTTTGCGTGATAATTATTTCTGTACAAAATACATTCTATTTTCTTGCAAAAAATCTTTTTTTCTGTGCTCAAAATGTTCCATTGCACACTCCGGAATGAGGCACAAATATAACTCCATACAGCAGGCTTGGACAGGGGACACACACTTGTACAAACCACTCACTGGCCTGGCAAGAATGCATCATCCATCCATCACAAGGAAGCTTTGAGAGGCGGTTTGACTAATTTGGGACAATGAAGACAGAGCTGGACAGAGATGTTTGCGATGAGCGTGACACTCAAGCACCTTCTGCTCTGTTAAAACCCCCTTTCTCTCTTTCAGTATATGAAAGCTGAGTCTAGATTCTAGCTAGATAGCAGATTGTGATCAGCACCTCACTCTCCTGCCAGTAAAAAGCTTTTTGCTGACTGGGGCCAAAGCCAGCCTTTCTAAACCCCAGAGTTACAGCGGAACACACACTGCACCGTACTTCAGGTCTTCAAAAATGCTAAACCAATAAAAAGGGTTTCCATCCATCTAGGCACGCTTGCATAGAGGAATTTTGTTTTAGTGGGGGAATGTGCCTGCAGGGGCTGAAATGTGCCGCTAACAAAGTTTTGATTGTGACTACAAGAAGTCTGAAGCGTAGTGATTCTTCAATTTTTGCATCTGGCTGAAAACCATGGAGTTGCTGTAGTAAAACTAAACAGGCCTTCTTATGTGTCTACTTTGACATCAAATGTGAAGGGCCAATGGAGGTACAGTGAAAGAGAATGACTACATCTAAAGTAGAACAGATTGAGATCTCTAAATTCCCTCCCATATAAATACTGTATACTATAATAAAGGCCATGAGGTTCATGCAGTAACAGTCACTGACAAACCTTGGTTTTATGGATGCATATAGAGATGCAGGGGAGGGAAAAATGTTCAACATGAAGAATAATTACATCTATTTTGTTTGTACTTTTATTCTGGCAGCTCACTCTAACATCTAATTAAGTTTTGAAGTAATCAATATATTGTCTGTTGCATTATGATTTTGTTTTGTCCAATCTAACATCAGTTCTACCTTATTGATCATTCAAAGCACACTGTATTATGTGACATAAAAACAGGAGTGTCTTCAATCCGCCGTTTCCTTTTAGCTCAGTTGTGATTAGAATGGCAACAATTCTCTCCACACTACATGGCTATACAGTAATAGACAATGGCACACACCATGAAGCAGTTACATATAAGTGGATTATGGACTCACATATTCCATAAAACGCTGTCTACTTCAATCTGGCAAAGAAGTCTCAGACGCTCTAGCAGTTTTTACATTTAATACTGTATGTACAAAACAGGCAGTATATGATATGAAAAGAATTCCACTGTGGGGTGCATGTTAATATAATCAAATTAATTAAGGGGAATTAAATGTGGAAAAAAGTAACATCATGTGCCTGATTATTGTATCAAGAATCTCTACTGCATTGTGCTGTATTTTAACACCAAAAAGCTGTCAAGTTCTTATTTTCATGACATTTATGTTTTCTTATCATTTGTATTCTGGGTTTAATCTTTTAACAAAAAAAGCTCATGAATGAATCTTTTGATCAGAATACAGCCTCTGAAGACTTGTATGTTTGTACAATCCAAAAAATAATAGGACTTAACTTAAATGAATGAATCAAAAAACACTGGCTATAATGGTGGGTTAGTAAAATATATTAAAAATACATATCCTCTGATAAATGATCATTAATGTTGAGTATACACAAAATGTATGGTGAATAGGGAAAATTTTATAAGATATGACGGTGACATGGTGTTATTACCGGCTATCAGCTAGTTACCTCTACAGGTTATCTATTATTAATGGAAAAAAGGGGCATGTTAAAGTAACTGATGTGTTTCTAAACACACCTGATTTCCCACACATTTACACAATATACTCCTCCCCCCCACCACTGTGTTATGTATGTATGTGTGATTGCTCCCCACCCAGCGAGCCTGATGAGAGCAGCTAAAGGGTGTTTATGAGACTGTTAGCCAGGAGAGGATGCCGCCCTGCAGCTCTCGCCCAAATAAAAGAGCCATTTATTACATCCAACATGACCCTCTCATTACACACAAATAGGAATTAATGAGCGCTATATCTGGCGCTCCCAGCGGAGCGAGGCGGGGCCCGCTAAAGGACTAGCGTTAATTACACTGTCCTACATCTCGCCCATTTAACACCACCCATCAGATCACTCTATCTGCAGGGGAAGGATAGGAAGGTGGAAGCATTTCACCACCTGGAAGAATGGCCACTCTTAGTTTCGCCAGTGTGGTACAACCTGAAAATGTGCTTGATGTTTGTGAGTATAAAAGTTAAAGCTGCTTCTGTCTTCCATTCTGCAACTTCTCTGACATCTCAGTGACCTGCATATGCATGCATGAGGCTCACAGTCAAATTCAAACAATTTATAATAGCTTAGTCATTCCAGTCTAGTCTATGTAATACATATATATATATATATATATATAGAGAGAGAGAGAGAGAGAGAGAGAGAGAGAGATAAATATAATGGTGTATTTTTTTTCAGTTTGGTTATGAAAACATTTTACTCACCAAGTGTATCAATGACATGTAGTGACGCAGCAACACTGGTATGGCTTAACAATAGAGTACACAGAGTATCTGTGTAAGTGATCCAACAGGTTGAAAACAAGTCCAGTGAAAACAAAGGAGAACATTTAAGTGATTACTCAAACAATCAGTTGTGAAAGTCAATTAGATCTTGCACAGCAACTTCTTGGTTCAGCAAAGTTTTCGTAATTACCGAAGTTGTGTGTGCACACTGATTTAGAAAATAATGGACAATTATAACGGACACTTTGGCTGTGTTTGCTTCTGGTTTTAGATGCAATGAAAACACCTGGAATGCAAACTCAGAAATAATGCTTGATAGTGACATTAAACTGGGTATTTTCTGAAAATCAATGTTTCTTGTTAGAGTTATGATCTCAGAAGTGAAACTGGTGAGTAAAATGTTAACATAACCAACAGGCATGATGGTCAAAACTACTACAAAAACAGACCTCGGGTTGTAAACAAAAGGGGATCTTCCCTTCAGACTTCACCAGGGAGAGAATCTGCTTTACCAGAAAACACACATATCAGGTTTGATCTCTGTTGGGTTATCCTCTTTATACTGTATATGCCTTGTTTTGAAAGTTGCAGTCAAAAAAAAACCAAGGCATGGAACTTCCCAGAATGCTCTGAGGACCCATACTTCCTCCTGACTGTACTCACATCCCTTTGTCTACAGCATCAGCTTTTCATTTCTTCCTTGTTTACCTTCTCTCACACACTCTTGATTCCAACTTAAATCTTTACCGTTATCTCTTTCTTCCCTTCACCTCTGATAATGCAACACCTTCCCACCCCCCTCTCCCACCCCCCTCATTTCATCTTCCCTGTTCCACCTCCCTACACCCTCTTTATCCCATAAAACGCTACAATTATCATCAACATCTTTTTCTTCCTTTTCTTCGCATCTCTTCAAGCGAATCAAACAATTTTACACCGTCTTCCCATCAGGATCACCCTATTCACTCGACTCATTGTTTTCGAGGAAGGCTTTATGTACTTAAAACCCTAACACGATAGCTGCTCTAGTGATTTTGAAGAATTAGAGCTACTGAGGTATTAAGAGGTTGCTATTTTTCTGTGCTAGTTGCAACGTTCGAACAAAAAGCTGATTAAGGATCAAATCTTCCCCAAACTGGAGACCTTACAGCCTAAGCCTTCTTCAGAGATGAAAAGATGAAAAGTGTCATTTGGTATAACAGGGATATTTGAATTTGTAACTTTGAACCTTTTTGTGTTTCTTTTGTTTTTATTGTGTGTACAGCATATATCACAGGTCAGGTTTTTGATTTATATTCTATTTTTTCCCCCTTAATTAGGTTTTTTGTTCACTTTGATGACCTATGGTTGGGAAAGGCAGCCTGTGATTAGGAGCTGTACAAGTAAATGTGAAATGAGTTCAGAGTATGAGAGCTCTATTTTTGTTCACTCTAGCTTAAATACCTCAACACCACATCTTAATGTGTGCATTTCTGCACATCAACCCAATGAGAAATGTTGAACAAGTGATGGACAAGCTCTAGTCATGTATTCAATATTCAATAAGACTAACATTTCACAAGAACAGAACATAAATTGTTTCAGGGTTTTGTTTTTTGTTTTTTTTTGCTTTTAGTGACAAATCAATGTGGTTTTCTTGTGTCTGTGGAAATTTCCTTTTACTCTGCCGCTTTTACATGATTGCCTGCAAGAGTAAACAATTACACCTGGATCAAAGAAGTGGAATAATTATATGTCAAGTGCCGGTTAGTAGTTATGTCTCCAGTCAACTATAAGAGGGGCAGGCTTTGCTATAAGATGTTCTGAAATCTCTCTTTCATCTTTTTTATACTTTCTCCCCCATCGAGGCACTTCAACACACACACAGACACACATACAAACACACACACACACACACACACACCCCTTCCTTGCATCTCTCTCTCTCTGTTGGTATGACACAGGAAAAAGCAGGGCCCTGCAGCCAACCCCGCCGTCCGCACTGAATGCGATTAAGCTGAGCAGTGATTAATCTGGGCTGCCCCATAATTCCTCTTTACCACTTTAATGGATGTTATCTCCCCTCCTCTGAAGGCTTATCTTGCTGATCGGGGCCAAGGATGAGGAGAGAGGGAGAGGAAGAGGAGGGGGTAGCTGTGGGTAAGGGGACAAATCAAACCAAATCCATACAGAGGTAAGTAAATGAATAAGTAAGTAAATAAGTAAGTAAATAAATAAATGCAGGGATTGAGGGAGCTACTAAGCGGATAAGGCAGATCAGGCTCTGTAAAGTGCTCATTTGTTTTCTAAGAAGACGAGACAAGCCGCCTTCAGAGCCTGCTGATACAGTAAAAACACTGTCAACATCACAATTCACAGACAAACAAAATAAATTATCCAAACCGCTGTCAATAAATTCCCCCACCCCCTCACTGTAAAGATGAGGGGTACTCCATACTGTAGCTGACAGTTAAAAACTAAAATACGAGGGTTTTTTCTGATGAGCTCATTTTGTTTCATAAACAGTGGTGAAAAAACAATGGTATTGTTATATCTGTGGTTTTCACATTGTGACATGACTCATAGGACTGACACAAAGTCAATGATGGCTAAGTTCCTCAAATACATTCCAAACTCGGTCATCCACAGCGCAAAACAAGTTGGCTCAGGTCAAAGTCTATTGTAGGAATGAAAATGCAAACAGCCTTCCCCACCTTCGCTTTCCGGACAATGAGCTACATCCTGTTATTGGGAAATAATTACACATACGGTATATGAGGGATTGTTTTAATCATTTAAAATGAGGAGGGGCTCTGAAAGGAATGGTGTTCAAGAAGAAAAGATGAGCTGCTGTCAGGTTTTGTTCACTAACACACAGTAATACATAGAGAGCAAAAGCAATTATGATTTGAATGTGTCTGTTCATAGACTGTGGCACTGTGTGAAACCAAGTCCCACTTTTGAATATGTGTTTAATGAATTTTAGTTTTTGTCACTTAAGGTTGAAAGAACAGAATCTTGTATTAATGTAATAGCTTTAAAATAAATCCATGAAAGAAGGCTAAGCAAAAAACCAAACTGCAAAACTGAACCACAGCTATAGTTTCTTTTAAACTTTCCTAAATGTGCACTGCTGTATTTGCACATACTGCATGTTAAATAATGTATTGAGGCCTGTGTTTTTTGTCCTTCCAGGTTTGCGTTCATGTATATAAATGTATTTGGGAGACACCAGCTGAAGAGTGACAGGGTTAAACCTGTTCATAGTTCTTTTTTTTCCCCTGTTTCAGCTTACAGCGATGTGGCAGTGAGATTCTGTCATAGACAAACCTCTGTGGGATTCTATTCACTACTAGTGTACATCTTTAGGTACAAAGCTGCGGGCTGCATTGGCTCCAGGTAACATAAACGCTCCCTTCAAGCCGCCGCGTATCTGCCCATGAAAATTCTCTAAAGGGGTTTAAGCATTTACGCAGAACACTATCAGGCACTGCCGAAAATTCAGCTTACCCTGTTGAATAGGGACTTCAAAGAGAATTGCAAATACCTTTGCACCGCTACATTTTCTCCCTTCTCTCTTTCTCGCTCTCTCTCTCTCCCTCTTCCTGCTTCTTTTCATTTTATATTTCCAAACACAAGCTGCTGCATGATGTAAAATGTATTATCAGCCATATATTTCCTCTTTAAATGAATAATAACAATAATCTTTGAGTAATTTCTTTTTTATACATCTCCGTCTAAATAGGGCAAAGCAAGCAAGCTAATATAGAGCCGCGGGTAAACAAGGCTGTGCAATAATGAACGCGTGGATTAGGCCTCTAGTCTATGTTGTGCGATAAGGAAAAACAGCTGCTACTATCCAGGTAACAGCACATATTGACTGTCAATGAAGGATAAACTACTGTATAGCTGCACATTTACTTCCTTCATTCACACTGTGGACACAGTTTACAGCCACACACATACATATCCAAACACACACAAACATATGCAGATCAACACACAAACAAGCCCACATACATGCAAGCACATGAACACAGAGGCATTCCGTATGTACCGCATATCCATCAGAACCGCAGAATATTGGGATATAATAAATGCATAAGCCTATTTGTGCTGTATAGAGCTCAAAATGCAAAACAATATGATGAATAAACAGTGTGTGATTTAATGTAAGAGATAATAAATGGCTTCATAATGAGCAATAAAAATGGTCTTAAAACACTTTACTGCTTAGTTCACACTTATAATTAATCTGGGTTCCATGTGTGCATATAAAGTGGGTATAAAACTCTGCCCAACTACGCAAGTAAAACAGTGAGCGAAAGAGAAAAATTATTGCTGGTAAACATATGCGACGTGATTCAGCTGTGGCCTCTAGCTTTTGAAATGTGCTGCCTTTTTCCCCCCACCTGGACCAGCACGGCAAGCTCTCCAAATAATGCATTACAAAAAATTGCTCCCTGAAATTATTTACGGTGAAACGCACAACAGAAACCATAACATTTATAATGTTTTACAAAGCCATCAAATAAGTGGAGAGGGGATTAATTGCCCCGGCCCGACCTTAAAATAATTATTTTGAGCAGTGCAACTCTAAACTCCAATGAAATTGATACACTTTGATAATTAGATTCTTGGCACTGACCCGCTGAAGTCAATAAAGGTTATTAAGGCCAATTGCTGTCTAAACGCATTACGGGCAGGGTAAACTGTCCGTCGGAGGCCCCTGCTACTCCAGCGCCAATATGATAATCCGTTCTCCGTCCTGGGGGTTTCTTCCCTAGCGCCTGTGTCTCCACTCTGCCATACAAAACCAGATTGGATTCGCTTAACCTTTCCAGGACTTTGATCAAATGAGCACACAGCAATAACATTTACATTGACCCCCCCCCTCCCTCAACCCAACAACACACACAACCTCTCTTTTTTTTCTCTCTCCTCCCTCTCTCTCTGTGTCTGTCTCTACAGACTGTCCCTACAGCTCCATCCCTCCCACTCCAACCGCTCCTCGGCGCTCGCCCTCCACACGTTAGGTCAATAACCTAATCAGCTATCGATGGCGACCGGGCCAGGCTGTGTATGATTGCGGTGAAACCCTCCTCAGCAGCCCAGATTGTTTCCAAAGACTGTTATTAAAGCGAGGGGAGAAGATGAAATGGTCACCAAGCGCATCCCTGCAAATGCATGCACGCAAAAGCCAGATTCTATTATAAATCAGAGGTAAATTTTGTCACACAATGAGGAAAAAAAAACCAGACTATGTAATGTGTATATATATATATATATACATATATATATGCATGCGTGACCAAACCGTCAGAAAACAGGGAGTGACAGGCTGGGTGAACAGAGTAGAAGAAGACATGGCCCCGATACCACTTCCTGTTTTGTACATCTTGAAATATACAAATATATTCAACTGAGTGGATCCCATTTATTATGAAAGTAGATTAATTTCCTTGATATGTGTTGAAAAGATTTCCATCTACAAGGCTCGTTCTCCTGTCAAATGAGGGAGAAAGTGTGAGAAAGAGACAGAGATACGGAGAGATAGTGAGGAGCGAGAGAGAACAAGAGAAAGAAAGAATGTAAAGTGAGAGAGAGAAAGAGAGGAGAGGGAGGGAGACGGAGTGCATTGAAATCTCTTTGCATCCGTGGTGGCTTTTGAAGTTGTGAGATGAGCAGCCACAGAAGTCAGGAAAGTGACAAATTAGGGAAAAAGCTGTAGTGTGCAAGCAGAGCTGCTAAATCAATTAAAGTCATGCCGAGTGCATACATTAACATCAATGGCACACACATACACACACTCACAGACAGACACACGCGCACACACACCAACACACACAGGACAGGAAGAAAAAAAAAAAAAGGGAGATGTGCTCATGGGCTCGTCGCTGTCGCTTCTCCCCCACAGTGAAAAGAGGAAAGATAAAAAATACCACACCGGTATTTAAAATATTCTGCATAAAGCCAAGACTCCCTGTCTATTGTGAGTTAGACGGAAGCTATTCATTGTTGCTAGTTTAAGGAAATGTCACTATTGTATGATAGCCATGATAGCAGAGTCCTGGGGGAACACAAGGCTGCAAGCCAGGCAGGTTTAAATGGACTTCAGCACCCTAGATCACAGAGGAGTGTAAAACCTTTAAGTTAATGTCCTTCTCCCACCCTCCAGAAACAACCTTTACCTTACATATGGTGCACCCCCCCCCCCCCCCCCCCCCCCCCACACACACACACTACCACACACACACACACTTGAAGATTATTCAGACGCCTGTCTCTTTGTTTCTATCAAGGAAGCACATTCATGAGGTACCAGTTTGGAAACGAAAAAGAGGCAAGCAAGCAAGTGGACTTGTTTTGTTTCGGTTCTTTATTTATTTATTTATTTATGTATTTTATCAGAATGTCATTCAAATGGAAGGATGAGCATTTGCATGACAACAGGCTGAGGAGCAGAGAGGGAGCCCCAGGGAGAGACAGTATCCATAAACAGGAGCCAGTCCCCCCCATATTGCAATATTCTTCATACAGACTAACAAACGCATACATAGCCCAGCTCATCCCGCAACCCTGTGTGCTAAATATGACAATAAAGAGAGGAAGCCTGGCTGTTTGTATTGCTATTTTAGCAGGATAAAACAATAGTCTGCTTTATTGCTACAGCACAGTGCGTGGTAAAACACAGTGTCATTTTATAAACCCTATTTGAAGAGACGTATTTTTGTTATTTTAAAATACCCACGGTGATATCAAATTTGACAAAAATAATGCTGTATTAAAATATACTCAGGAAGGAAAAAGCAGACAAATCTAAATAAATAAATGGCAAACAGCATCAGCATACAGCGCTGTAGGTCACTCGTATTTCACTAAATTACACTATACTGTCGATTGCCAGCTTCAAAATGTAAAATATATGCAATAAAGGAATGTGTGGGGATGCCTACATAATTTAAATAACTCAAGAGTAGTTTAGAGAAAATGTGTTTTAATCTAACTGTAGAAAAGCCACAGCTATCAAAACCCTCAAAAGGAAAATCTATAAATCACATCTATAAAGTGCTTTTCATCAGCATATCAGAGGTCGATGCATGTATGTAAATATTGCTTGTGAGAGCAATAATGTTGTCTTTCATCACTATAGTGAATCATTACATTTATGCATTCAGCAGTGTATTATTTTTGTAGCGGTTCAATACGCCTTTCGGCAGAAGAAAAGCTTGCTTTTGTCTAATTTGACACTGTCATTAATTTGAAGTTATAATAGTAATGTTCTGACAAAATCATGTCAAAGTAATTTATAAAAACAAATATAAAAATGCAACATACAAATATAATTCTTGATAATACATATATACTATATAAATATAAGTATTCGTTTTATTTATCTTATCTCCTAAAAAAAAAAACAAAAAAAAAACAAAAAAAACTAACATTTTATTTACTGTATTGTGTAAAGTCTGATGCTAAGTTCTCCTGCATGACAGAAATCCACATGTGGACACACACACACACACACACACACACAAATATACACACACAGTGGATATGGTTTGCTTGTCCATTAGAAAGAGATGGAGACACAGCAACAGAAAAAGAAAAAGACCTCACATTTCACTGATGCCCTTTTCTAAATACGGGTCCAAATCACACACTTCATCTGGGCCCGGAGGTGGAGCTCTAGATGAGTTTAGCCCCTGTCTACGAACCTACCCCCCCCCCCCCCCCACCCCCCACCCACACCTCCCTCCCCCGCCAGGCTGTTCGACTGTGAGAGAGAGGGTGAGAGAGAGACTATGACTAGAGCTGAGCGGTGTCGGCAGCAGCAGTACTGTTCTCCTCCAGCCCCTGTCTTTATCCCCGCCTGAGCATTAGATGTGATTACTGCTCAGCGCTCGACACTGACAGAGACAGAGAGCTCCCAGAGACAGCAGGAGTGGGTGAGAGACATAAAGAGACAGTAGGAGAGAGAGAGAAAGAGGGAGCAGAGAGGAAAAGAGGAGCACAGCTCTTTCGTTCCCTCTGCTGCTGCTACAGTGATACAAGAGTGCCCCCTGCTGCTTCTGGTGTCTGGGTGTTAAACACACGTACACATACATGAACACACACACTCTTTGAAATCTAGCTATGCGAAAAGGACTGCGTAAAACCTGCGGGGAGGGAGAGAAAGCGAGACCAAGTATGTATCTGTGTGTGTTTGTGTGCTATTTAGATACAGTGCTGTATGTGTGTGTGTGTCTGTGAGTGTGTGTGTGTGTGTGTGCTGCACATATGTACAGTACAGAGCTGTGATTAAGGTGACTTAATTATGAGTCTGACATTACTAGGTGATTCCTTTACAGTGGTGTCTAACTAATAGCTGTGTGCCCACGTTCCTCTCTAATAAAACTTCTGTGAGACTACGATTAAACACACAACACATCCTTAATAATGCGTCGCGGTGAGAAGTTAGACAATCCATCATGTTATTTTAAACACACCCTCCCTTGTGAGGAGCATTATTGGACAGCAGATCACTAGTGTAGTTTGTGTAAGACACACGAGCGGAGGCATGTTGAGCATTTAGAAAGGTGAAAACCCTTATTATTAAATGACAGACATAACTACTCTAGTCATGAAGCAGCCCATGTTTTCGGGAAATGGTAAAAAAAAGTTATTATTATTATTATTGCTAGTAGTATTATTCTAATTTTTTAGGAATATTTTCTGGTTATTATTTTATTTTTCTGGATATTTTATTTTATTTACACTATAAACTATTACATATTACCTTCCAATATATTATTAACATCAGAGTCATCGTTATTATCAGTAAATATGATTTTCTATATTCTCATAAGAAATAGATTTTGTATATTTGAGAAAGTGTTTACATCTTTGTTTTTTGTTGTTTTTGTTTCCATCTATTTTCTAAAAAAAAATGGAATGGCATCTATCTAAAGTGTGTTTGTAAACTTGAAAAACAAAAGCTGAAAAGAAAAGGTCTACAAATGTAAAATGAATATATATTAAATTTAAGCACTGAAGCATTAATGTAATGTGAATCTGAGTTGATAACATAATAACTGAACTACGGAGGCTGAGAAAGCAGAGTGTGATGCAGCCATGTGACCTGCAGTGTTTCTGAGCGGCCTTACCATGGTCTCCATGAGCCTCCAGTCCTTTTCCAGCTGCTCCATCGGTCTGGTCCACCAGCTGCAGAAGCGGGCGTATCGCTGGCCCTGAAACCAGTACTGTCGCAGCCACTCGAACTCCACCTGCACACACATATGCATACACACACACACACACACCCACCCACACACACACATCAACAGGAATACATTTTGAGTTCAGACAGATATTTTTCCAAGCAGTCCCAAAAGCATTTAACCTGCAAAAGTGACAAAAGAAATTTATACTTTTTTTTTCTTATTTTGGGATTTAAAAAAATACAATTGTCAAAAAATACTCACTGCTCCTTAGTGAAAGCAAAAAAAAAATATGAAAAGGAATGAAAGGAATGAAATTTAATTTATTTAATGTTACTGTAAGTTATGAAATTATCATATGGAACTAACATAAAGTCATGTATGTCAACAAACTATACTATATACTATTCTAAACTATAAAATACCAGGAGAAACTTTGGGACTTATTTGACAGTTCTTGTCCCAAATGCCAGCTTTGAACAGAAAACCAGTTAAAAATTATATCATTTAGGATCTGTAAAATGCAAACTGTAGAAGTGCATAAAAATGAACCATCCCTTTGTCACCCAAAAGTTACTTAACATTCAGTACAAAATAATAATAATATAACATGTTTTAATTTTGCAGTGAGTCATCACCTGAGAGTAGCTGTCAGACTTTTCAACTAGCAAACATCACATTTTTTAATTCAATATTTCATAATGTTCACTGCCTCACTTACTGCCTCACAGTATTTACTTCTTTCTTTCTTTTAAGTTAAGTTCTATTTGAAATTTAAATACAGATCAATTTTGTAAAATAGTAAACATAAATAATTAAAACAACAGGCTAAAACATCTAATATATTTATGCATGACTCTGGGCAAGAAGACAATACCAATACTTCTCACTTGGAAATGTATTCATTGCTTTTAATTGCTGCACGTTTTTTGTGTGTCGTAAGATGATTTATGAGTACTTTCTTTTTTTCTTTCTTTTTTTTTTAATTTTTATGAGGTCTCTGAAACGGAAGATACAATCATATGGACATATGCAACCATATAAATGTTGCTGATCTCAACACAGTAATCACACCCTTACCAAATACAGACAAACAGACATACAGTACATTCACACACAAATATGTATGTCTATTTACACACACACCTTCCCTTCCAGTCAGCACACCTGAAAACTCCGCCCTCTTCCTCCTCTCCTCATTCTCCTCCCTTCTTCCCCTCCACTCCAGCTCCCTCGCTCTGTCTGGAGATGACAGTCTCGGCTGCCGAGCCGCTCCCCTCTCCTCCACTGGGAGTGTTTTTGTTTCCTGCTCTTTTGAAGTGCTGATTTAATCCTCGCAAGGATGCTTCATGTAGCCAGGTGTAGCCTATCTATTTCTACGTGTGTCTTTTCGTTTGCATTTTTGTGTTAGTTAGTGCGTCAGTGTGTTGGCGCCCTTGTATGTATCTGTCTACATAGTTGTGTGAGTGGCTTTGTTAGCGTCTGTGCATACAATTGCCAATGCAAGTGTGTATGTCAAAGATTGCCCCAATTGCCGCCAACTTAAATGCAAGACACTGTGAGTTGCCCTCCCCCAAAACGTCCTACAAAGCATCATCCACCCAAAACAATGCATGCTCCATTTCATATTGACGTAGACAATTGTACAACACAAAATGTACTTACATACAAAGGAGTCGCATCTCGAATGGGACTGCTATTGTTCCTTTTCTCAAAACTATTTTGTTTACAGTTCTTCTAACAGAGCATTAGCCAGTGTACACAGCAGACCCTTTTTAAAGCTGTGAAGTCACAAATAGTCGCATCAAGGTTTGAGCGGATGAGTGCTACCCAAAAGGTCCTATTAAATAAAAATTACATTTCTGCTTTAAATAAATATATTTTTTTGCAATTTTATTTCACTGATGGATCCTGCACATGTTATTCCATTCATGTAGCACAGTTTTTTTTTAGGTGAGACAAATCCACGACTCTTCTCCTACCCTGTCTCCTTCAAATTACATTCATATACAACTAATTTGCACTGGCTAATATGTTTTGTTGGATTACAAAATATATCACTTCTTGGTTTTGGGGTCTTAGTTAAGTATTCAAAAGTCAATGCTGTCAGTGACTGGAAACAGGAGACAGACCCCAGTCGCTGCTGTCAAAGCACAGAACTTTTGTGTCATCCACCCTCACCTGTGCAGCACAACTTTTTGATGAAGTATAAGAATGTGACAATTCCTGCATTGGTACAGGTGGCATTATGTGACTTCCCAAATTATTAATCAATGCAATGTTGTATGTGAGAGTAATTGTTGAGGTGTAAGAAGTCCAAATATATTGTAGTTTTAAACTCAAATCAAGTACACAATATCCTGGTTCCAGCTAACACAAGTGCCATGGAACAATATGCCACATTGAAATTTTCTAGTGTTCATTATAAAGGCAAGCCACCTACCATCCAGCAACCCAATCTAGTTAAAACAAAGGGCAAGAATGATTTGCACAAACAACTTGAGTAAGGTCTGTCTTGAGTAGTAGCTGTGCACAGAATCATCCTGCCATTTGCTTCCAAAAGGCTCTGATCACAGCAGGGATGACATGCAAGGACTGGGGCATGTCAGGGAGAATACACAGCCAGTGGCACTGCTCAGCAGCCTTTCAGTCACTCCATACAACCCACCCTTCAAAGAAATGTCATCCTTTATGGTCCCTTCAACACTCTGCAAATCCACTCCCCTTCGATCACTACAGCTCAAACACACAACAAAGCCTCCGAGCCACCGATATCGGACGTCCTTTTCTCTCTGTCTGTCCCTCCTTCCATCTCTCTGATTGTCTGCCTGTCCTTTAGTGAGAAGAAACCAACCTGTGTCTCCACTTTGAGCTGACATGGCTGCCTGTCCCCCACTGCGCAGGCCAGTGGCAGCCACAAAGCAGGTCATCTAAAACGACTGAGGAGTGCTGGCTATGTGGCATTTGGAGTTTGGCCATCCAGCTGAGAGCTACCAAGAGGGGAACTCTGACTAAATGCCACCTATCCGGGCAGACAGATCGAAAGTCTGTGTGAAAGAGAGAGTGGTTGTTAGGGCTAGTTTTTCTCTAAGACGGCGTGGGGGTGCGAGAGGGGAGCTAGTGGCTCCCCTGCGGCAGTCGCTGTCATCTCTCCAGGTGATGGACACACTAACTACACATTAGCCCCACATTAGTCGTCCAGCTGCCCACCATAGCAACTCTGGATTTAAAGCGAAGTAGCCGCCTTTTTTCCCATCTAATGAGGCACAATTTTTTTTCTCCACACCTTCACGGTATTCCCTGAGCGAGCCCAATCAATTTCCGGGCCCGGGCCCTGAGGTGGGAGCTGATGAGAGTGGGATCGATCCCACTCTGCCGTCCTCTGTTTACCTTTCCCGGCCTCCTCACACATCAGCCAGGAGAACTGGTCCCCCCAGCTCTCTGTGAGCGACCAGTCACGCAATTTACCCTCATCACACACTTGCCCGAGTGGTCACGCACAAGCTAGGTTATACTGTACATGCACACATTGCTGTACACATTTCCATTTCTATCTATGTCCAAAAAATAGTAGTGTTGAATTCTTCTTTCTCTCCTGCAGGCCAAAAATACAACTACATGTGCTCTTGCTGTCTACACTGCCACTGAAGAAGAGCTCATCGATATCAGTGTAACTAATATCATTAAATAAAATTATTAAAATAAATTTAATCTTTGAAAAACAACAGTGAATCCCTTATGTGTCATTCTGCAGAGCTCAGAACAAGTGAAATATGTACAATGTTCTATCTATCCCTTTATTTGTGTAGCATTTCCAAAACAATTTTACAAAGTACATAAAAACCATTAAAACCACAATAAACCCCTACGATCAACAATAAAAATGTCTCACATGAATTAAAAAGAGTGTTAAAGGGTAATAAAACTGGCAAATCCAAGAGGAATAAAAAGTACAAACTACAGGCTGCACAGATCTGCTAGCAAAAATATGTTTACAAGATTACAATGATATTGCCAGCATAAACCCCTCAGGTAAGTGTTTCAAAGCCAGGCAAAGACCTGAGAGCCTGGGGAGACATTTTGGCCAAGAAAACAGGACATTTGGAAGGTCACACACCTGCTTCCTCACAGTTTACTTTCTGCCAGAACATGTGGGAAAATCTTGTCCCTCCCTTCAATATTTACTGTGGGGGGGAACTAGCATCATTAGAGGGGGTCCCTCAGGGCACTCTGTCACACACCCACCTGGGAAGTGACACAGTGGCTTTAAATGAGACAAGACGTTTGCGTCTGGGATTAGCATTTCAAAGCCAAACATGCACGCGGAGGCCGTGTGGCGATGTTATGTTAGACTAACCCCCCTCCCCTCCACCGCCACCTAAGACAGGAGGTAAGATTAAAAAGAGACAGTGAGAGGGACCACGCTTAACAAACAGGTGGGAACTTCAGTTTTCTTCATTTCTGTCTCTGTCTCCCATCAGCTCCTACTTCAACTCGACATCCCACCCCATCCCCGAACACTCATACTCAGATGGCAGACGCTCTGCTTCATCATCGTCAGACCCGCCCACGTCCTCTGACAAGTGTCAACCTATACTCACCGCCCCACAGCCTGCCCCCCCTTTCCGTTGCACCACGTTACACAATATCTGTGGCACGTCAGCCGGTGCTAGCTTGCTGTTTAGCACTTTTAAAGGAAAGGCCCATAAGGCACTGCTCAGGTCAGGCTGCCTGCGCGTCTCAGGCTTGTTCGCTCCTCGGTCGTCCATGTCAAACACGACCTGTGCAATATGCACCCGCCAAGCGCCAAAGTGGGCCGCCATCATAAATAACTCCACCAACAATACATCATTTAAGTGGGTGTTCTGCTCTCGTGGGCAACTCCAAACAAATGGCCACATCGATCATTGCGAGTGCCAGGTAGGGTAGGCTGAGCCCCCGAGAGCACCCCCCCTTACTTAAACACTCACACATACATACTCGCACACCTGCTCTTTTATAAATAGCATCCTGTTTTCCTAAATAAACCTGCCTTGCCCTCCTAGTGGGGGCCTATGCTTGGTAATCCTGTGGCGCTATGCGGCAAGCTAGCAGGTGTTGCTAGCTCAACTAGCGCAGCACTCCTCCTGACACAGACAGCCCTATTGTTTGGCAGTGTTGAATAATTAATATTGTCTACAACCTTTAAACAACCTTACGTCAGGCTCATCTGTCATGGCGTCCCGCTGAGGGGCCTGGGTGCTAGCGTCGGCTAGGATGTGCGCTTTGAGCCCAGGAGTGGAAAGGGGGAGAGGTGAAGTGCTATATTAACTGTTGGCCTGCGGCAAGCTAACACAGGGGGCTGGTGGTGCCCCTCGCGGTCTTCTTTGACCTCACTCTACCCCTCAATACCCCAAGCCAGCATCACTCATTGTTGTGACTGAAAAGGGGTTAGGGAGGGGAGAGGGGCATGACTCTACCTTTAGATAACATATGGAGAGGCTATTGCCTTACGATCCATCACAGGCCAGGACAAATGAGAACAACCTGGATTTCTTATCAGAGACATTTCCCTGAGTAGAAACAACCAGGTAAGTAGAGGGTGGAAAGCTGGCAGGCTCCCATTCTGCCGTTTACAAAGCTTTAACCTGCTATCAGAGGACTCACAGCATGGTCTGTAAATCCCATGATACAGAGGAAATAGAAAGGGCATATCAAACCAGGATTAAATGTAGTACTGCATGTTTTCTGATGATCAATTCTTTTGAATTCACCATATTACACAGGAAACTTTCCAATACCAATATTTTGCCATCGTATTTGCTGAAATTCTGTATTGTCAGATTATTTTACATTAATCCGATGAGGCCAACACTTAGAAGTAATGTAAACTTAAATTACATCTATTAGTGTCACTGTAATATCAAAATTGGTCTTGACTATAGTACTACCACAGATTAGTACATCAACCAGAGGGTGTATGTGTAGTGTGCTGCATGCAGAGATGTGTATATTCATGCAAACTCAAGAAAGATTTGTTCAGATGAGTTAAATTCTTTCATCACATATTTATCCGTGTTATTTATTAAGAATGACTGTGCTTTTGTCCTGATGAAATCCTGTCATATCTGCAGATGGTTCTTAGCTGTCTTTAACCTCCTTGGAGTACCAGATGGGTGAGGATTACAGCATAAGGACAATATCAGAAAGTGTCAGGCAGGTTCATGATCGCAGAAAGATATATTCAAACTTTCAAAGACTGCTATTGTCTAAAGTTTTTTGGCATTTATTCTGCTGTCCAATGTGGCCAACTACAGTCATCTGGTGCAAAAATAAACAGCAAATATTTCCTTATGCTAAAAAGTTAAAAGTTAACTCCACTGAAGACTTAACAGTGTTAGTTCAAACACATTTTATCATTCATGCACACACAAATTAAATACATGAAAATTGCAGATGTACAAACACAAGTGCTATCATTAAAAACACACATAGAGATGAAAACACACCACCATGTCCCCACCTCATTGTGAATCTCCTCACAGTTCTGTAGCGTGGTTGGCCGCAGGGCCAGCAGGCTGTGGGAGCCTGTCTCTGGGTCAGTGTGCAGGTTGGACAGGGCCTCTTGGCACCGTGACTGGATGTAGGTCAGGGTCCCACTGGAACACTGACAGGAAAAGGAACAGACCCAGTGTTATACACGTTACTGAAGTGTAGGGTTTAGCTAAAGGTTTGACCCTGAGTATCAAAAAGTTTCATATAAAAGGTACTGAAATGTACAAGAAGAGGTCTTGATGATTAAACCTCAAATTTCTCTTGAAGCATCATGATCCATTGCTGTCAACATCATGCTTTTTTGAATCAATGTACATATTAAAACTTTTTAGAGAATGATTGTATGTTTGTGATTGAAATATTATTTAGGTATTATTTCATAAATAATTCCCTATTTTTTTTTCTCATTGGAGAGTATCAGTGGATGCTTGTTTGAAAAACTTTCATGAAATTGAAATTTCTTTCCACTCATAAGAGATTGCTGAATCCTTCCATCTCACTGAAAACATGACTCTTTGAATGTTTTTGTTTACCAGACACAATGTTGAAGCTTTTCCCTGAATGAGCGTGTAAGTATCAACAGAAGTCCTCGCTGAAACCAAAGGGGACAGTCGGGATGCTATACAGCATTTTCACAACAAATTTGAAACACTGTGTTTTCCCTTTTAAGGCTGGTGGCTTCTCACCTCGGCCACTCTGTGTGTGGAGCTGAAGCGTGCAGTGTCTCCAGCTAGGACACAGTGCTGGTGGGTACTGTTCAGATCATCTAGTAAATACAGGAGGGAGAAAACTATCAGAACATGCTAACAATACCACCAACAATCATCAGAGAGCAGCGAAGAAGAGTAAACAAGAGAACAGATCAGAAAAAGAGAATATTCAGTAGTAGAGAGTAGAGGAGAGCAGTTAAAAGAGAGTTAATATTTTATATTGTGGTTTTAATTAATTATAATAAAGAATAAAGCAGACCATAAAAAGAAAAGAAGTGATTACAATAGCAAAACAGATGGAAAGCAGGGCGTGAGTGAACATGACAACTAAATCATGTACTCTCAGACAGATTGCGCTTGGTCCAGCACCGAATCAAATAGAATGAGCAGCATTGTACTATAATTTTAATTACCAAACAAAACCAGATCACGCTCAATCTGTCAAGATGGAAGAGCCATACCAACAAACATTTGTCCAATATCACAGGAGCTTTACAAAGAGGCCTTACTGCTGTTTCCTGTGCATCCCTCCATGTGTTTCTTTGTGTGTATAGATGTTTCTCAGCTCTGCCATTATTTGCCTCATACCAATAATTAATTTAGCCATGACAGAGCTGTCATTCACAGCACATGTGCATATTTACACCCGCCTTGAGCAAGAGTACACCGGCTAATGCCTGTGATTTGAAAGTCAAACAGCCAAATGCTTTGGGAGGAAGATATTATTGTTTGGTGGAGGAGAAAAAAAAAGATGGTGACAAACAAAACAACTTGCTGGTGTTTTCTTCACCCTGATGAGATTGTGAAGGATTAGGTCTCTGGGCAGAATTACTCTGCGTCTTTAAAACTGTTTATATCCAATAACAAATTATCTCCATCAATCTGCTCTTTTCTTGGCGCGTCTGATGCGTCAGTGGGATCAGGAGGGAGTAGAGGCAAACTCGATAACTGTAATAAATATTTATCTTTCTTTCAACCCCTGCGCCTGCTGCCACTTGTCCTCCTTTTCCAGGAAGCAGGCTTTTAAATATATTGGGTCAACTCTTTTCTCCAGTCCCCCTGTGCATTGGGAGCTGGAAATCTGATTATTGAACAGGCCTGGTGTCAAGACTTGCATTGTTCTTTTTTAACCACTGAAATTCCATTTGGGTGGAAATGATGGTGATTCAATTTGCCTCCAGCGGCTTAGACATTAGCAGTTCAAAAGGGCCACCCGGCGACAAATGGTGCTGAAAAGACATTATGGTGTCTGTGGTTATACACCATTGTAGTTTTCTTTTAATACCACAAAACTACTTATCATATGGTATATGTCACTAAAACACTGGAACAATATATTTTAACACTTGGTTTATTGGTGGGTGCTCTGTGTGTGTGTGTGTGTGTGTGTGTGCATGCGTGTGTGTGTGTGTTTGAAACGGGAGGGGTGGCATGTCCTCTCTCAAATGTAAACGCAAAGGACTGCGACCTTTTGCATGCGTGAGAGCGCGTATTTTTGTGCACGTGAGTTGTGCAAATTTATAGGTGCGTGCATATGTTCGTGGAGTGTGCCAAGTATTTAATTCAGGTAGACCGACAAAGCAACAGACAGCCAAGGCCTGTGTGAGCCGCTATCGTTGTGCAGCAGTTGGCCTCTCAAGGGCGTACTCACCAAGTGGAGCATAAATCCCCACTGATCCGCGACAGTCAAGTCCCATTAGAATGGTCTGCACAACAGCCCATCACTCTATTATCATGGCTGGCCTGAAACTGACTGTTCTATTGTAAATCTTATCCAGCTAAAGGAGGTCGGCTTCAAGCCCTGTCAAGCTGAATATTAGGTACAGACATCGCTGCTCTCAGAAGAAAACATAGCAGCTTCAAAGAGTCAACTTCAGGAATTCATTAAAACCTTCCTTTTTCTTGCTTGTAAAAAATAGATTCCGATTGACAAATACTTATTAGTGGCCATTCTAACAGATAAATAAGTAACCCAATCAAACTTTACAATGTTAGGTTAGATAGATGTGTTAGATACATGGATTTATACAGCTTTTGATTTGTTTTAAAGTAATTTAAAATATTTAACTGTTCATATTTGGTGCAACTCGTGTCAAAACTTCATCATCCCAGTGACTTAACAGTAACCACCTAATAATTACCTGTTAGTATAATTTCAACCTTTCCCACAACCTAATGACGACTAGGAATTGCTCTGAATTAACTGTAGAGGCAACATATGGCAGTGCAGTGTTCAGTGAAATACTGGGGCAAGTATTGTATACATCAACAGTACTTATTAGGATTTGCTTGTAGCTAAACAAAACCGTCTTTCAAGGAAATGTACTTTTTGTAGTTTTTTAAATATTATCATCAGACTTGTCCTCCTGAGCTCGAAATGTAATGCAACAAAATCATCAAAGAAACGCACAGAAAGAATACTTTCAATACAGCATATTTCCAAAAATGTATTTGATATAGGCACGGCCTGTAGATCATGTCAGTTACATACTCGAAACTCCAAAGCCCTGACACGGTTTTTAAAATTCCTAAAAGCCGAAAGCTGCTTTAAATCTAAGCGGTGTATTTATGATTTGGCATGTATGCAGAGTGCACAAGTAGGGTTTCAGTGTCTTCATAAAAAACACTGACAGCACATGTTATTGTACACCAGATGGATATACGTATTTGCTGTTCAAGCAATAAAACCACTGCTCTTTTATCCACAGTGCTGTCTAATCATTAGGTCACATACATATATTATCGCATATGTAGACAACTAACAGATTAGATAAGAAAATAAAGAAATATTAAAATAAGAAAGTCTATTTACATATTGATATATCAGGTAAAGTCATACTGTTAGAAACCATGTCAGATGAGGCACATGTATGACTACACCCACTACTGGCCTACAGTGGACTTAATTATTACCAGGCTTGCAGTACAAGGAGATTAGCAAAACCTAGTTGCAGAAAAAAAATAGGAAAAAATAAATAATTCTGTGATTTTGCATACAAATAGGGGTGAAATAAAAAGGTAGTTAAAAAGTTCTAAAGGTAATTTAAATATACAGAAATACTTAACATGTTATTTTCCTGTATTGGTTAAATATTACAAGGAATATTGAGTAGACATTACCAGGTAATGTTCAAGATTAATACTTTCATTCCATTTAAATTCTTTTAGTCCACTGAGGAACCATCATTGTTTAAAAGAATAACAGGCAAAGCCAGATATGTTTTTAGGAGAATTCTATGTGAAAGTTATCTACATCTGTGAAAATATTAATTTAGTTCATCTGTAGCTAATAAAACACATAAATCAGTTATAGATTTTAGAATAAATGAAAACAGAAGCGTGCATCTTTCTATACTTATGTGAAATCATTACGTCATAACAAAAAATAAAAAATCCCCTATCCATCCAACTGGGGGTCCAAACTCCTCGTACATCTGTACACAAGCTTCTGCTGTGATGTGGATAAATGTCCTCACACTCAGAAAATATGAGAAAGCTTGGAAGGGCCCACGGGACTGAAAAGAGGAGGGTGGAGGTGTCTGCTGCAGCCAAAAGCATTAAGCTATGATTTACACCCCTGTGACTCGCTGTCTGTCCTCTCCATAGAGACATAGTCAGCACTGGGTCACAGGACTTCAAAAAATAACATTTGGTTTTCCTAACCTCTCTAATGCACACAATTTCATGGAACCTTAAAGCTCTGTGTTCAGGCCAAGTAGCGCCTCACACACACATGCACGCACACACACCTCAGCTCTGTTTTCTCCTGCGGAGAGGGTAGAAGAAGAAGAGAATAGAGCAAGAGAGTGAGACTCAAGTGCATCCTGCTGGCATGGGTCATTTGGGACAAAGTACAAGAAACACTAAAACACAGGGCAATAAAAATGTTCCTTCCTGCAAACTCAGACATGGTGGTGAATGTGGCAGAGTTGTGTGAGCAATGTGTTTACATGTGCGTGTGTATGTGTGTGTGTGCGTGAGTGAGTGTGTGTGTTTATAGAGAAGACTCAGTACCTCTCATGTAATAGCAGTCTCCAGACTCCAGTGGCAGCATCAGGCCAGGTGTGTGAATGTCCCAGGCTACCTTCAGCCCAATCCTCCAGCATGCCTTCTCACTGCTGCTTCCCTCACTGCTCTCACCTGTCAGTCATACACAGCCCAACTCACTGTAAGATTCGCATTTTGCATTTATATTCATATTTCAGGCGCTGGGTTGACAGTTTCACCCAGCATGACTTAAATTGAGTGTAAAAGTGCAATGCGCTTTCACTTAAATTGCTCGCATTTTGATGACCGTACACTTGTTTCATCATGTTTTAATATCAGCTGATTAATATAACCAAGATATGTGGAAAAGATGTAAAAGCACCAAGTGATGTCTGGGTAATGCAGTGCAAAGTATAAATAAATAATATAAAAATGCAGGACTGCCACTTTAAAGAGTAGGGTGAGAAATGATTTAATCCTCCCCACCCAAACAATGGATGTAAGATGTATGCCTTTGTCTCCAGAAAGTAAGAATCACTTAACAGCAGAGCAAAGATGATATGTGTTCCTGTGATTATATTGGCTGTTACCACAGGATCTTTATGCTATCATTATGCTGTGCAAGAGGAAATTGTTGGATAAAAGCCCTTGATGTTGTTTAGTGAGTGTGTGAGAGTGTGTTATTGGATGGTAGGTATCCTATGATATGCCTGTTTCTGAACCCATTCACTGTAACCACCTCCCCTGTTCTTCTCTCTCCTTCCATTCTAACATGGCATACTAAGAAAACAAGATTTAACTTGGCTGGCCAACACCCTTCAGTAAAATCAATACTAAAGTCTTTCTGGGCCTCTCTGCCCCACAGCTGCCTTTTCCTTTGCTCAGCACGGATAAATAGTAACTTAATTTCCAGCCATTGTGCTCTGAGAGCCAGCTAATGACAGCACTCCCCAAGGCCTCTGGAATGGTGGAAGATCATCCTCTGTGCTGGAAAACACTCAGTCGTGGCAGATTCCTTTGGATCAGCGCAGCTGGGAAAAACACAACTGAACACTTCTCTGGCTGAAGCAGAAGACAAGGTGAGGCAGCTCAAATAGAAAAAAAAGCATCTCAAAGAAAGTAGGAGTCATACTAAATATCTACTCTCTGTACATCTAAGATTTCTAATGTGCTGTGTTTCTTTCTTCTCTCAAGGACAATGTAAGAAGCATGACCTTATTGTAGAAGTGCAACATTCCTCAAGGTAACAATTTCATTAGCCTGGTCCTGAGAGTCCTCAGAGCCAGCCACTGGAATAACGCTCTGTGGAGCTCTGACCAGACTTTCCTCTCTAAAGTCTGGAGCTGTGGGGTCATTCGGGACTAGAAAAAGACACAGCTGCTAAGCACGGCAAGGTGTTATGCCACAGTGTTTGAAGCCCGTGTTCACAGGGTCAGAGTTGAAATGGCCTAGAACAAATCATCGAAGCAGACCTCTAGAGCAGGTGTTTCTGTTTAAGAAACCCAGATGAAGGAAGCCCAGCTGTAAAGTGTGTTGGGATGTCAGAGCAGTTGGCACTGCACCTGTACGATACTGTAAAATTGCAGTTTCAAGATACAGATGCAGACCGTGTAGAGATCCCACCTTCTACTGTTCTGTATGCTTGCGAAAAACTACAGCTGCACCTTTATGTCCATCCACAACAGGAAATCACATTTTTCTCTTCCTTCAGGAGCATGGAATGGTCTAGACTTTTATTTTTAAATGCATTGATTTGGTTTGATGGTAAAGAATGTTCTACAATATAAACACAAGACTAAAGCAAGGTGTAATGTACAAAGATGAGTTTTAACAACTACTACTGCTGTAAATTTGAGTATTATTTCTACAGTGGATGAAAATGTATTTTCCATTATATTGTATACTATATGAACTTACACTTAGTGTGAAACTGAAAACAAGAAAACATACAAATTACAAGGACCCTTCTCAGATATTTATAGTTTTTAAAAAAAAAAATATAACACTTTTGACGAGGTGGTACCTTTCCTATAGTTGTTTTGCAAATGCTCTAGAAGGCAAAGTTCTCCTCTCTCTGAGATGCTCTATCGGCTCAATCAGCAAATACTATCAGCTCTTGAAAGAGTGCACATTCCATAATTAGGAGACATCGTATTATCCATACAGTACAGTCTAGGAACACTTATCAGAGCAGGGCTCATTATTCCATATCAGATAATTGCACATCGATCATTTCTTGGGGAAATGATTTAGATGGGACGCGGTGTGTGTGTGATAAGGCCTGTTTGTTAGACTGCGCCATTGAGCGCGTGTTAAGAGCTGAGATCCAAATGTCTGTGATCTCCCAACGCACGGTCGGCGATAAGGCTGTCAGCAGCAAGCCAGTGATGACATTTGATAATGCCCTGACACTATCACATAGATGGATCTGATGCTTGCCTCACTAGAGGCCATGTCTAGAGCTGCTACAGCGCTGCTGTAGGGCCATAATACACAAGGTTAGCTGCATCTGATCCACCATAAAGCAACTGAGATAAGCTGATGGGATATTGAAGTTAAAGAGAAAAGGGAATCCTAATTTCAGAGACAAAATGCCAAAGACTAGTAAGAGATACTTTGGATTAAAGTATTAAATAAAAGATTCAAAGGTGTTACATATTGACATATCTATCTATCTACTGCTACTAACTACTGTTATCCAATTAGTTATGACAAGAAAGCAATTTCAGCTTTGAGTCTTACCTTTGTCATCGTGACAGCTATAGCTGTAAACAGCCACTGGTGAATGACTGATCAGGTTCTCATCATGGTGCCACCCTACCGCCATTTTCCCCATGCCATAGTATGGCTCCTCTTTGAGCTGGCTCATAGCTGCCGGGTCCATGTAGTTGAGTAAGGTGACATTGAATTTGACTGAATCGGTGCATACCTGCTGCGGACTGGGCTGGGAACAGCCCTGCCCGCTGGCCTGTTCCCCCTTTTCCTCAATATGGTAATCTGACAGGCTGTACTTGAGTTGGGCCACAGGTTTCTCCTGGGCCTTTAGTCCCACAGGTTCAGTCTGTGTGCCACTGACACCCTTGGGTGCCCCGGCGGGGCATTTTCCTTCACTTTGTTCCGGCCCTGCTGCTACACCCGCTTCAGCTGGTTTTACCTGGGAGGTCTCTCCCTCCTCACTGCTATGTTTGGACTCAGTCTCCCACTCCCCTTCTTGTTTTGACCCAGAGCATCCTTCTTCACTGTGTTTTGACTCAATGTCCCACTCCTCGCTGTGCTTGGACTCAGTGTCCCCCTCCTCACTTTGCCTGGACTCTGAGTCCCCTCCTTCACTATTCTTGGAGTCTTCACTGTGTTTAGACTCTGTTTCCCCCTCTTCACTCTGTTTGGCCTCTACCTCTCCCGTCTTCGCACATTGTGTTAGCCTGTCTCCCTCCTTCAGCTGACAGACATCAGAGCAGAAGAAGGTGTTAAGCTCCGACAATGCCTTGCAAGCAGCCCTCAGGTCAGGGTCGCAACAGTTTTGTCCTTTAACCTCGCTGTCCTCGCTGTGCCAGGGGATAGCGAAGAGCCGCGTGTCCAGATAGCGATAGGTGTGGCCCGGCTCACCCAGCAGAGCCCGTGACACAGCAGTGAATACATCTCTGTCACGGACACGAACCAAATCCCTCAGGAGGCAGCCCTTTCTTCTCAGAGTGAGTAAGGCTGCCTGCACGCGGCCATGGAGCTCAGCAGGCAGCGAGCAGGATCTCCTCAGAACCAGGCCAGTGTAGCTAGAATCCCACTAGGAAACAAGACATTCTTATAATGACATTATCATCATATGAAAATACAACAAATCTGACTAAAACTGAATTACAATTCATCTTATTTGCCAATCTTGTTTCTCTCTCTGATTCTGAGCAAACAAAGGCAGTTTATAGACCCTTCATATGTCCAGAGATCATTAGCATAATCTAGAAATGTCAATGTGTCTGGAAATGACTCACCAATTGTTGATAGCCCCGGTCTGAAGGTCCCAGAAAGGGGATCTTCTGGTCTCCCAACTCCTGCAGTAACCTCCGCCTCTGTGAAACACAACACGGTAAAAAAGACTGAATAGCAGCAGGAACCTACTGCATATTGCTATTGAGTATTTTTTTGTTATCAATAATGTTTTGTCTTTGTTATCAATAGCCTCAGAATTTATTTTCTATTCATAGATATTCAGGATTTAACTTTTTGGGACATTACCAGAATTGATTGCAGAGGTGGTGTGTGGGGGAAAATGTATATGACTAAAGTTATAGAAATGATATAAACACTAAAGCACTGTGGTTAAAAAAAAATAAACCTATGAAGTCACTGTCAAATTCACAAATAAAAATGTATGCATTTACTTGGGTGCTAAAATGTAAGAATTATTACACTACTTCCCGGGATGACAATTTGTGCGTCAGTGCTGGCTTGTAGGATGGAGTTGTAGGGCCAACATACATTAACTCGCAATCTACAACTGTTATATGTAGTTTGCAGTTTGCAATAATATACAGTAATAGACTGTAGGGAATGACAAAACCAAACAGTTAAATCAAATCATACAAATTGAATCACCAAGGTATTTGAGAGTCAAATTAGTGAATCAATTCTAACAAATAAATGCATTCAAAACTGGCTGAGATATCACAGCAACCTGGTAACCATTTTCATTGACGTCTCACGTTTTTATGATTTTCAGGAGGCTGCCGAGGGGTTTCTTACAACCTTTTAAAAGATGCCCTGTGCCATACAGAGCTCCTTCAATAAAAACACCAACCTGGTGGAGGGATCAAAGTACCTTTCATTGGGCAGCATTCCATTCTGACCCGTAAATCCAATGGCAACTGGGATAAAAGCTATACGTATGCCCAAATAAATTTCACAACTGTTTCCCGACCCTGCCTCATCTTCGCCTCCCGTGCTGTATACTTGTGTGAAGGTGTGTGTACATGGAGGTGTGGTGACGTGTATCTGTGTGCGTATGTGGGTTCAGAACCTCATACTCATGACCCACAGGTGCACACACACAGACTCTGCATGGTGTCTCAGCAGCAGGAGAAGGAGAAATGTCACCGACATGCCACTGCCTTTTTACATCTTTAAGAGTTTTGCGTGAATGGCCTGTGCATCAACCACCAAACAGTTGTGATAGTTTAAGGAGAACCGACCCTGTATATTTTTCCGAGACATTTACAACACAGGTCTCACATTTCTTCAGCCCTCATAATGCCGAAGACCTCATGTGGCACGCTATGGGGAATATGGGAACCGGCTGCCAAAATATGTCCTGACTTTTAGAGTGAAATAAAATGTCCCGTTAATAACATTAAAGCGCAGGTTAAAAAAGATGTGTGTCCCGACTCGAAAGGGGGCTGGATCAAAAAGAGGACAAACAGTGAAAGTATGTACATTAAAGACAGGAGGCGGAAAAAAAAACAGATCACGAAAACAGAGGCAAAAGAAATGGGAGGGCATCAGACCTGACAAAGTTTGGTGAATTTACCTTGAGGGCTGAATCTTTACCTTAGGCTAAACAACACAACACCTGCTGAAAGTTTTCTTAAAGGATGCACATAAGTGTACAGGCCTTCCAAGTTATTCTGGAACAAACAAAAACAGACTTGCAGACAGTTGGAATCTAAAAAACAAAACAACATGCACTATTCATGGCCAGACTGCATTCAAAGGCTGTTGGAAGAAATTGACAACCTGACGCACATTCCATCTCATGACAGAAGCTCAAGATATCAAGGTGAGGCTCTGGGCTAGTGTTGTATGTGTATGCATCTGAGTGTATCCCTGTGTGTGTTTATCTATGTGTTGCTGTGTGTGTCTGTGCAGATGATATCCTGACATCCACCTACTGTGGATATGTGCATGTGTGCACATAAGTAAGATCATTACAGTCTGCTTTATTCACAGTGTGCAAACCAATGCTGTGTACAGAACTGTGCCTTCAGATTGTGTGTGTGTGTGTGTGTGTGTGTGTGTGTGTGTGTGTGCGTGCGTGTGTTTGTATTTGTATAAGGTTCCCATAGATACACACATATACGTGCCCATCCTGAAGAACGCGCAGCCAGGGTAGCAAGCATGATGCCTCAACCCCAATCACACACAACCAGGGCTGTCACACACATGTCAAATACATCAAGCTACTCAGAAATTCCACAGAAAAAAAGAAAGACACAAAGTTACCGGAGCCCTCTGAAGCAGATGGACTCTCGCTGTATCAGAGAACCACTGTGTCTGTCTCTGTCTGCACCTGATTCTAGAAGGAAAACCATGAGGCGCAAAAAAAAAAAAGGTCTGCGTTTCCACTCAAACCCAAGAAACGAGATTACCAATCCCATAATAACACGGATGCTTCACGGTAGCCATGCCAACCGTCTGCGCTGAGTGATATATCTGATGTTTTTTTTTTTTTTTCTTTTTTTTAATCTCTCTCTTCCTTGATGGGATTATTCCCTCAGCCGGACTGTTTATCACAGAAAAACATATTAGGTAGAATAGAACTCAATTGGTTTGCTTTGATCTTGGCCTATAAGAGATATTAAACTGTGTACCATATATTTATTAATTTCATTTATTTCCCATCTGTGACACTTCAACGGACACTTTCTTCAAAGCGTTCTTTGCAGAGTAGATTAATGTCCAGTGCTTAGCATCAATAGCTGAAAATAGCCAGATAACTCTGCTGCTGTAGGGATAAAAACACTTCCAGTCTGAGTTGTGTCTGCCCCCGAGGGTCCACTGGAACGTACCGTATGTGGTAGGACTGCTGAAGGAGGACACGTGAAACTCTGCAGGCTTAAGTTTGGCTTATGCATCATAGACTGCAGATAAAAGCTACAATGTAGAGAAAGACCTGAAGATGACTTAAGGAGAATTGTCACCCTGTGTGGTAGCACTCATAGTATGCTTTAC
This sequence comes from Euthynnus affinis, assembly GCA_029490765.1. NCBI lineage: Eukaryota > Metazoa > Chordata > Actinopteri > Scombriformes > Scombridae > Euthynnus > Euthynnus affinis. Next base: position 20,627,471 of record CM055839.1, read on the forward strand.
ATATGATTTGTGAGGTATCTATATTTTCTTTTCAGGGTTCAAAGTAGGGCAAGAAGTGTACGTAATATCTTCTTCCAAGACCTCCAACCAAAGGAGGGCAGTGCCTTCATTAATGCAGGGGCTTCAGAGAGCAGACAGACAGAAAAGTTCTTACACAGGCCTGATGTAGCCTCGAGGATGACGTGATGAGAGATAGCTGTGTAATAGAGCTCCGTGTTTAGACAGCAAACCATTGGTACTTGTGTGACACCCATTTCAGAACTGGTCCTCCTCTGCAAAAGTGATGGTGAATCAACAGTTTTGACAAGTCGGCTGTAAAACGTCCGACTCAAACAGACAGACTACCCGTGTACATCAAAGGCGCTTCCGTCCCGGTCCATTTGGCACCGGATCGCAGAATGTAGGGAGCCAGTGTGAAGCGACTCAGGGTACAGAGAGGGGAAGGGAGTGCCTACCACCACCCCCAGAACACTTCTACACACAGGTGGTGTGTTGCACAGAACGAAAACAATGTCTGCGGGAGCCTTCAATTCAGTTTGAAAGTGGAAAAAAAGTGACAAAAGACATACAAATTGGAATAAATTGAAGAAAACATGCAAGGCACTTCAGCTAATTGGTGATCAAGGCTTCAGTAGTATGCTCCATATTAGTCTTTATGGGTCTACAGGGTACGCCTCTGACTTGAACTACAGTGAGATAACACAGCACCTAGGTGCCATCACACACAAATACCTACACACACACACACACACACACACACACACATCACACATGCATAGAGAGCCACTCCACTTCTGGTGCAGTGTTTCTTGCAGGTTTGTAGCTTTTAGAATACTTACATCACTAGCAGGGGTAACAATCTAGGAAACACACGTTTCAACTTACTTCACAGATCAGATCAGTTTTTTCTTCACTAAAACAACATTCAGAGAAAAGAAATTAACCATTTCTCTTTGCTGACACTTTGTTTGCAACCATGTGGCATTCATTTATTTTAAGAATACTAGCTGGTGGTTTAGTGACTCAGTGTGATGGCCAACTAGGCAAACTGGTAAATGACTGACTGGAATGTGTGGGAGTTGACTTGAAAGCGGGGGTAATGTGTAACACCGTGTCTACACGCTCCTGCCCAGGACAGACCAATGAATATGAATTGGACTGTGAAAGCCAGAGGCCGGTCAGATGGATGTTGCCAGAAACATCAAAACTACAACAAAAAAACAGGCTTTCAGCTACTTTTCTGTTAATATCTGAAGATTTCTGGATTACCTATATTATCCTGAAGTACTAGGTGTAACCCTGGTGCCAATGGGTTAAATATAAAGTAGTCCAAGCCAGCATTAACCAAATGGACCAGATGTTGCTATGCCATTAACCACAGCATTTTTTTTTTTAATCAATGAACTAAACATTCTGTATACATTGACAGACACGTTCAGCATGTGTTCAGTGGGGGTCTACAGGTAGGGTAAGCGATGACAAATAGCAGACAGGCTGGCTCTGGCCCGTTAATTGTTGTTAGAGGCTGAAGGCTGCGTTGTTCATTTCACCTCGCGACAGGTCAGCGGGGGACGTGATCATTAATATCAGAACATTTCCATCCATCTACCTGAACAAGAGGCCAGTCATTTAAAGGGCTGGCACTGGGCAGACCTTTCACGCCCTGTTTATAACACTGATCTAAGCACATTAAAAAGCTGTGGGGGACCACTGCCAGTCATTAATTAGATTCACACACACACACACACACACACACAAACACACATACACATACACGTTGTGAGCACCTTTATTGGCGCCCACTCACATTTCAAAAATGTCACACGTATGAGATGAGGTAGACTTACACGCAACCGGTGTGCTTTTTTTAACTAGACGTCAGGAGTCCTTTCCCATTCTCTCTTTGTCAGTTGTGTACAATTTCTAACACGTACACACACTTACTTAAAGCTGCTCTTCCAGTCATCCCAGGGTACGTGTAATTCTGTCAGGCGGAGAACGCGTGTGCAAATGCATGCGAGGGAGAAAGAGAGTGAGACGGAGATGACGAAAAAAAAAGTATCGGACCTCATCTGTTTTTTGAACTCTCCCACTCTCCATCTCTTTCACTGCACCTGACAGGCTTACAGAGAGACCAAGGTTTCCAGATCAATCATTCAAAAGTATTTACAAATGCACAAAGCCAGACACGGACAGGTTGGCACATGGCCACTCTGTTAAAGTGCTTTTCAATGTGTCTGTGGTGTCAACATCTATTTCACACTTATCTACACCTCAAAGGGGGAAAAAAGATGTTTCATGTGACCTTTAGCAAGTGTCAAATCTGGAGAGAAGAAGAGAGGGAAAGGAGAGAAAAAGAGGAGGGCGATTTAAGAGATCTGTCGATGTATGCCTTACATAACCTTTTTATTTATCCGGGAGAGATTGACTGAGCATGCTCTTTATCAGAAACATACTGGCTGCTTCACACTCACATATGCAATTTCACACACAGGAGCTGGCCGGTACATCTACAGATTTCTGGTGGACAATAAAAAGTTTCTCTGATCTTTGCTGGAGCAACTCCCGAGCTAAGTGTCTTGTTCAAGGGTATCTTTGAGCTTTACACCCAGCGCAGGATTCGAACTAGCAGCCTTGTCGTCACAATAGCGGTCCCGTTTCTATGAACTCCTGGCTACCACCACCAATATGCAAGAGCCATTTTGCCTTAATTGTTAGTTTGCGGCCGGGGCCGTAATGTTTCCATTAAGATTATGTCGATCGAGAAAAGCTTTTTAGTTTTCACCTTCAAATTACAACATGCTTTCATGAGGTCAGCTGTTTTCCATGTGGAATGGCCGGTTTTAATGCAGACCCAGTCCCTTGGTATTCAGGCGGGGTCCGGTTCAGCAAGGGGAAAGTCAAGGGAAAAGAGTGAGAAAATGAGGAAGGGAGAGGGGTGGAGGGAGGGCGGAATGGGAAGAGAGAGCGTTGATTGAAAGACTGTGATTAGCAGTTTTCAGCGGGGAACCAGGGCCACTGAGTTGTTCTAACAGGGTTGTCGCATCTCGAGGTGCAGTCAAGGAGAAGTCAGTGCTTTAGAAAGCTCCCTCGATTTCTCCATCACCCCCCTCCTCCCCTCCCTCATTCGCTCTCACCATCCAGCCACACTTTCCTGCCCCTCCAAAAAATCAATATGGCTGTGCAAAGTGCAGCTTGGCCCAGGGGGAGGGCCAGCTAGCTGTAGGGGCTGGATGCAGGGCTTACAGGGAGGACAAGAGGCGTCCTCCAGGCCTGTCCCACAGGCAGTGTCAAGGACAGACCTGAGGACCAGAGGACTGAGGCCATCAGATTGCCCTTCCCCTCTGCATCTCCCTCTCTCTCTCTCTCTTTTTCTGCTGCCCAGGCTTGGCTGGCTCAGCGGGGCAGAAGAGATCAATAAGCAGGTGGAGCGTTTAAAATCCCCAGCTCTGGAGGCTGACATTACGCTCCTCACAGTGGAGTAGACCAACACATCGCTCAGGGCAGAGCAGCTGGATGGATGGATGAGTGGGTGTATGGCGGTCGCACCTGGTCAGGTCATTGAAAGGTTTGTGATTTGTGACAATAAACAATTCAATAGCACTTACGTGGTCATACACAGTGTCTGAAGGGTGTAAAGCCAAACTCCTCACACACACTACCATTGTCTCAACATGACACAGATCAGTAGATCTCAGGCAGTTATAGACTTACACACTAAGGTACTGGATGTCACTGTAAGGCAGTACCTCAGTTACTTCAGGAATGATATCCTTACTTATAGAATACAGCATCAAAAGTGGCCTCAAAAAAAAGAAAGAAAAACTGGCATATACTGTCTTTGTCAACAGCAGTGTTCCTCATTTCCATACAGTAGGCTTGACGAAGAAGCCTATACATGATGTGGATGAAGCATGCAAGGAGGATTTCAGTCCTGCCGCGTGTCTCCGTGTGTGAGTGACTGATCACAGTAGAAGTGGCTTGTGTCTCTAATCCAGTACCACTGTTAGGCAGTGCAAAGACCCGGCTCTATGTACCGCAGCACTGGCTGATCAAACCCATCATGTGACAAGCAACCTCTTCAAATGACGATGATTTCCCAGCTCTGTGTCCTTTCAGCTCCATATTAGATCATCTTCTGACACTACCGAGTCTGGTACTTCATCTGGGATAAAGATGATGTGCAATCCAACCCGAGGGGCTGGGAGTCAAGGGTAAACGAGGGGCTAAGACAGGGGTAGTGTGCCGGATTGGATGACAGCTGTGACAATTATCATGTGGTATATTATAACCTTATGCTAAACATAAGATTTGATACTGTATGTTGCCTGACAAAACACTTCAAGGCTATTTTGCTATCAAGTTACAACTCAAGCTGTACGTCACATTCGCACACAATACATAAAAATGAGCAGGAAGAAGGAAATATCAGAAGATACAACAACATACAACTTATCAAAAACAGAGAGGAGCTCATCCTCTTTTCCCCAACAACTGGCCTGAGCTGCACATCCATCAAAATGTGACTTGTCGTTTTACTTTTCTGATATATCATGTTTCTTCCACTGACAACTATGACAAACTCTTGAATTATTTGTTGAGTCCTATGCTTTTTTTTTAACATACTATTATCAACAAGCTAGAGCAGTGACCTGTACTTAAAAGCTGACAATCACATAAGCCACTCGAAAAACATATGGCTCAAAACAGATGTGGACTAAACATCTAGGACAGGTCTAATTCTATCTCATATAGTCTTTGACCCAGATAAACTGGCATTATGATGTGACCTCAGATTAATATTGAATTAAGGACTGGAATCATTTGTGGCTGTTTACACGGCCATCAGCCTGTCTTCCTGGAATCCTGAAGCAGATAAGTTTTCTATAATGGCATTAGCCAAATCCTGAAGTATAGCAGACGGCACTTGTCTTGCTTGAGAAGCCACCTCATTTCTTTATTTATTTTTCCTTCACTCATTCTGAACAAAGGAAAATATTCTACCAGGAATTGAATGGCTTAATCCTCTTTTCACTCTTCCCAGTAGCTTGAATGGTGACAGATTAACACGCTGGAGGTTTACAAACTCAGCCATTTGAAAATGTAATTGCTGGTGGCACACTGCATGCATGTGTTTAAGTTGAAGGTTAATATTAAAGCTCAAAACACACACATACACTCCGGTCACAAAGGGATGTGGCCAGGTTGGGCCGGACCCAAGTCACTGAAGCCCGGGCACGACGGACTATTCTGTCACGTACGTATCAGGGAGTTGCAAGCTGTCCCAAACCCACGCTAGGCGCCATAGTTACTGTTCACTTCTGCTAATTATTACAGCCAATCAGAGGGGTTAACGGGGCGGAGCCTGGCCAGACCATGTTCTGGGGCATTTAACAGCTGGCAGGAACGGAGGTGAATGCATTACACACTGTCCTCATCCAATAAAAATAAAACACCCTGACATCTGAGGTGTACTTAGCACAGAGGGGAAGAAGGCATGGAAGGAGGGAGGGGAAGAGGGTGGTGGTGGTGGATGGGGGGTGAAGGGGAGAGAGGATATAATAGCATGATGTCCAAGTGCCACCTAGTGACAACTTTCCAGCTTCTCCCGTCCTCAAAGCTTCGAAACATCAGTGGTAGGGATGGACAGAAGAGGGCCCAAATCTAGGAGGAGCAGGCTCTGTGGGAATAATTATATTCAACTCAAAAGACAAATTCAATATCAGTAGTGTATTGTTCTATTCATTACATGACACCACAACGAAGAGAAAGTCTCTTCAAAGAACAACTCAACTCAAACTATAACACGCAGTACAACGATGAAATTCTAAAACGATGTATATTATAATTACTTCACATCATGTTTCCAAAACCCAGTCAAGCAAAACTTCTATCGGCCTTCCTCAAGTGACCCCCCGCTGTTTGTTCGGCTCCGGGAGCAGGCCTGTAACACTGCACTGGTAGGCTGGTGGCCCTGGGCTCCTAGGTCCCCTCCCCTCATTAGCCCAGGTATAAATCACACTCTGCCAGTGCCCAGAGGTGAGAAGGATGAGAGTGGAGGTGAGCTTGAAATAATGCTTATGTCACGACGGGTCAGCCCTCCATTATGGCCGTTTCAAAAACTATTAATCTTGCTTGTAGTCAGTGGCCTAGAAATAATTACTTCATCTAACCCATGTAATACAGCATGACCAGCAGTCGAGCCTGGTCAATTTGAGGCTGGTGAGGCAGGATGGGGGAGAGAGAGAGAGAGAGAGACAGAGACAGACAGAGAGAGAGCGAGAGAGGGGAAGGGGGGACAGCCACAAATTACCAGGCCCTCTCTCTCTCTCTCTCTTCTGCTACTGGGTGACTGATGTCCTGCTCACTTCAGCTGTGGCCTTTTACTTCCTCTCAACACTGATTTAGATAGATACACACACATACACACGCCCACTCTAAGAGGCAGATGATGTACCATTCACACATATGTACACACGTTAATGAATGATTCAACACTGTCGCGTCGAGCGAGGGATGCACAAATTATTTTAAACAAGGGTTCAAAGCCCTTTCAGAATGAGATCTCAGAGATTCAGATAAAACAGAATTTCATTTGTTTTAGTTAGCATTAATTACTTACCCATAGAAAATAAGGTCGACCATTGGCTACTACTTAACACGATGATGATACTACATAAAACTGAGCAACAAGTTTTACCATCTTAATGTCATAATCATGCAAATTAATTTGATACGTTGTGCCACCTGCTATCCTGAGTCAACTTTAAACTCCTGAGTACACCTGAGCAAATAGTGACAGGAATGTATTTGGGAATCTTATATGTTAAAATGACATTGCAAATATTTTAAGTTATCACTCAGAAACAACTTTGACAGTCATAAAATTACATGAAGGATTTAACATTGTAGCATGCGTCAAGATTTTATGATCTTGCACATCCATACCCCCCCCCCCTCCTCATTATTCCTCAACAGTGCCCCCTGTAGTGGCTCCACACCTGCAGGTACTTTCTCCAGTGTCAGTCCCAAAATCATGGCAGACACAAACACAATAAAGACAGCTATTGGAGAAACCCATACTGTGAGTAAACACAGGAGCTAGTGCAAACTCAGCCTCTATGAATGTTACAGGAAGTATGTATGGAGTGACATAAATAAATGCAGCTCTCCAGTGGCTGTCACAGCTGGCATTGCAGGTGCAAATTTAATTAGTCAAGGTGAAGTCTCCCTTGTTGTCTGAGAAGGGGGGGTTGGGGGGGTCCTCACCATGCACGATTGTAAACACGCGCTATATCCTAATCAGGTGTCACCACTGCGTTTGATCAGCCCGCGAAAACTTGTCATGAATCCCCGGCAGAGAGTGGGCCGAGGGGGAGAACAAAGGAAAAGAGCTGTCATGAGAGAACAGGGTGGTGGTGGTGATGGCAGTGGCGGTGGAAGAAGAGAGTTTGCCCATTAGCAGTCTCTGTCGCCTATCTCTCTCTCCCGCTCCCCTTCTCATCTCTTCTCTTCTCGTTTGCTTTATTTCTCTATGTGGCTACCTACAGTACACACCTGACTGTATCCAGTCGCACTCAGCTCTACGCCTGTACATCCCACTCTAAGGAAATCTCAACCACAGCTGTCACACACACATGCTTCACAACCGCCAACAAAGCTCCCAAAAGAAAACCCCAAAGTAGTACACTACTTTTATTTACCCCCCCCCCCCTCCCTCGAAAAAAAACACACACATGTACAGAGATACAAGCTGCACTCGTTTTGTTTTTATCAAGCACCGCTCTAAGTAGCTGGGTCCTCCTGTTGAAAAACCTGAAGAACTAGAGGCAAACACGCTGTTCTCCTCCCGCCCAGCACCTCCAGGCTGCACTGAGGCAGTGCAGGAACACACGCGCCATTAGATACTGTTTACCTTTCAGTTTGGGTGATATTGAATACATTAGCCAATTGAACCTCATAAGAGACACAGGCGAGTGACAAGGCCCAATCGTCTTTGCGACTACCATGGTAACTGAGATTACAGGCTAACAAAGAGCAGACAGGGGGAAAAAATATTTAAAACCCGAATAGTGATACATAAATTAATTAAAGGACAAAAAAACAAGTGGAGAATTAAAGTTGGAACATCTGTCAGCGACTTAGCTTCCCAACGTAATACCAGTGTTAGAACATTTATACCCTTGAAGTTAATGATCCCCTCTTTAATTGACAGTCAAGGAAAACTGGCTGCGGCAGCATCCTGCCGAGACACCGATAAGAGGCCCCCTTCCCCCCTCCCAAAAATAAAATAAAAAAAACAGTTTAAAGAACCTTGGCACTAATCCCTATTGTCATCCCAGCGCAGCAGAAGGACTTACAAACACAGATAACTCCGCTGAAGCTGTCTATTTCTCAGGAGTTATGGGGACAGCCGAGCCGCCGCACGTCTCAAATCAGTCACTCAGATTAGCCCAATCCCTCTGTGCTGTCAGTCAGCCGAGACACTAGCCTGTCACCGCATTTACATGAGTCCATCTCATATATGACAATGCCCCCTATATATGACAATGGCTGAGAGGAAGAGGGGTCCACTCAACTCGCAGATAGCGGGTGTACCGTATGGCTGTTGTTGGATTAAGCTCACGTAGTGCGCTGTGCTCATGTCTCCGCTGACACTCCGACAACAAGTTTAAGGAGTCTTAACCATCGCTGTTTTTCCATAGCAGAGAGAATGTGGGAGATGTATGTCAGATGAGACACGCGCATACACCTACACTGACAAATACACACTCTGGGATAAACTTCAAAAAACTTTACGACTGTTGTCTGAAAAACCACGAGCTTAACTAGTGCATGTCTTCCCCCAAGTTGGCTTCAAGCATGACTTTAATCCACCTACTTCACTTAACATTATGATGCACAAAGAATAAAAAGGAAAACAACATAAAACTAAGTATGTGCTAAAGAAAACATCTGGATCAGTCTCCATCTTGAATAAACACAATAATGATAGTGATTAAAAGGCTAACCCTTAAGCCTAAAAAAAAAAAACAACAAACTAGATAAAACATAAACTTTGGGGCGTCAGATTTATGAGGGATTAGTTCCTGCACAGTACGAGTTTGTACTTTTAAATGAATGTGTGGTACTTAAAGGCACCTGAGAGCTCACAGTGTGCTGACTGCTTTTTATGCTTCTGTGATTCACTCCTCTTCAAACAGTCCTGCAACAAATGACAGTGGATGCCCTCTACATAACAGGGCCAGGGCAAGCATGACACAAGGGTTGACAAGTGAACCCTCAAACTCCCTAACCCTTACCCCTGCCATGGCACGCGCACACACACACAAATAGCCCTGAAAACAGCCCTGACATGACCGCTCGGCAGCCCTTCCTAACCCCTCCTTGTGTTTTTTCTCTCTCCATCTCACTGGAGACAACCCTCAATTCAGGACCGTTTTAGCCAGGCAAGTGGATGTGACCCGCTGCCCCCAAGTCAGGCTCATCTGAATAAACAGCTGAGGAAACAGGCAGAGGAGGGAAAATCTGCCTACATTATGATAGGAGAAAAGAAGATGGGATTCAGCCAAGGGGCTCCTTTCTTTATGCACGTTTGATCAAGTGCTTGACAGCGCCGGTGGATGGAATTACGGACTGTTGAACAAAAAGTTGTGGTGTGGGTGTGTGAGTGTGTTTGTGGGCCTGTCTGTGTATGTGTGGTTCAGTCTGGACAGCTGGGTTTCCAAGGCCTGACAGTGTTGGGCTTGTGACAAGCCTGCTGCACCACACCACCACATACAACGCGCAACCCGCCCATCGGCCTTCGCAGTCCATCACTCAGGACGGCCGAGGGAAGTGCCGTGAGAAGAGGTCAGACGTGGAGGAAAAGAGGGAGGGAGGAGTGAGGAGAGGAGGATGAGGAGTAAGAGGAAGGAGGGAGGGCTGGTCAGGGGTTAAGTGTAGAGAAGACAGCGATGAAAGGCAACTGTCATGCACCAGTGCTCGCCCAGGAGCACCTGTCTCGAGAAGAACATGCAAAGTGTGCCGGTCACGTCCTGACAATACCCCCACTTCTTCTAGACACACACAGACACACACACACACACATGGAATCAACACACATACACACACACGTACAAGCTCTCAGGAAAGGGCTGATGCTCCACCATTGGAAAGGCATCGCCTTTCTGACAGCATGCCAGTCAAGCTGTCGTTGACTCCTTCGCATATATGCAAGGAAAAGTTAGGCTGATGAAGAAAAAACACACAGGGGCTCAGAGGAAGAATCACTGAGACATGAACAGACTACCTGAAGTGAGCAGACACTTCTCAAAGACTTGATGCAGAGTAAATGCTGGAACGAGTGATACAAAAAGCTTCATGAAAAAAATATCCAAGATAACTAGGACACCTACTCCAAACTGAAAGTTGGTCTGGTTACATCACAAGGAGTAAAAAGAATTTTTCAAAAGCACAGTTTTTAAGCTTATTAGATGAGCGAAGAAGACACATATGAGTTTAAGGGCTAATGTTGTAGCTAGCTAGCTACTTTAGTAACTGAACTACATAGAAAATTGAAGGCTCTGGCATCATTACTCTAACTTTAGTTATTATGTTTGTTTTTACAAGTAGAAACTGGTGGTTAACAAAGAAGGCCAACTGTACGTCTAACACTGATGCTAAAACCTGGGTCTGGGTAAATAAGGCACTTCCTATGTTCAGCCTCCACAACGCAATAAGCCAAATGCCAAGTATTTTAACACACTTTCATCGCCCGCGTTTATGGAAAAGAACTTATGATGTACAAATTAACAGTTACTATTTACAGAGCCTTGTGAACCTGGTCTCCTGCAGCTTTTGTGAATGAAGGGTTTTAGACTTTCCATTGAAACCAGATGTTGGGCAACACCGTAGCAGTAGGCACTTTTATTTTATTGGAAAGGTGAGTCATTACAAAGGAAAATAAATTTACAAATAAACAGCATGAAGACTGCTCAGTCCTGTACAGGTGGCTTCGCGTAGTGAAATCACTTTTATTGGCGTTAGCTAAATTTAGCTACAACCAGGCCAGCTATGTGTTATGGGTAGCATCAGTTTTTACTGACATTTTTGCTTTGGAGGCTGAGACGGAATATATCTGATACAACATTACCGCTGTAACTGTTAATCTTTCCAATATCAAAAGTGCTAAACAAGATTATTGAAGACATTCACCGCTTAGCATTCACAACAATAGCTGTCGGAACAGGTACAGAAAAGTAGGTGCCCCTACACACACACACATACATGCATTCAAAGACAAGCTCAAACTGATACTTCACATTTACACACGTCAAACTACACAAAACCACACATAGTGCACATTCACACTCACACCACCAGAATGCCAAATAAACAGAAATGGAAAATAACGACTCCCCTGGATCATACCCTCGAGTGGCTAATGAACCCCCTGGAGGCTCTAGCCTCTGTGTATGAGGTGAGAGGGTCATTCCCATGTTTATTCAGCACCAGTCCAATGAGCCACCACCATCTATTGATTGAACTGATTATTCTATGTCTCTCTTGTGACGGGACACATGCATGACAGATGAACCCTACTTGAGCAGGTCACATTCGATGCAATCTCATTGAATCTGACGGCTGATCTGGTCGGCCAGTTTGCATGATCCACATCGTGGCCTTGTTTGCGAATACGCTGACATCTGTGGCTAATGCCTCAACACTAATATGAGGTGCTCGGTAGGGGCTGTCAGACACATAAGCTGTCAAGGGCTGTTTAAACAATCCTAGTGACTGCTTCCATAGGAGAAAACCATCCTGGTGGTAAAATTCTAAACATAGCAATACAGCAAATGTTTTCAAACCTAAATGTTAGTTTGCTCACAGAATATTTCTTTAAACAATCAAGTTCCTCAAAAAAATGATCTTCAAAATTAAAAGTAAAAATGAAAATCTATGTTTTGGTTGTCCATGTCTGCATTTGGATATGTATGGATATGATTCAACAAACAGACCTCAGTGAGTAGGCTATATTTACATTTGCTAAAGCAGCAGCAGATAACTTGAAAATGTAGTCACGTACAGTAGCCAGCCAGTCAAAGGTGAATAGATGGGAGCCAGTGCTTGGAGGAAACCTCTGCAGATGACCCTCTCAGTTACAGTGTGACTCACTGTGGTGTTCAATCACAAAGCCACACCAGACTGCGAAGCCTAGCATAAGGCCATCTCTGTTTTTCCATTTAAATGTTTAGTAAGATCACAGGTGCTCTTAAGCACATATGGGAGTCCGGGGCAGACCATCTTAGCTACGTGCTCTGAGACAATGCAGGCGAGGCTGTAAAAATTGATATCCTTCCAGATGTAAACCAAATGTAGACATCATGAACCTTTAAAACGTCATGCGTTCAACAAAGAATGCTATAAAAAAGGTGGTAGGAAGTGAAGGAACAAAGTGAATGGTTTCTCACATTTATAGTGAGAAGCTAATCCAGCCCTTACTTGGTTAATGACAGAATGTCATCAACAGAGAACCATCTCATGCATCATAAACTGTAACTTAGTGGGTCATTTTATCGTCAGGAAACAGCTCGCTTACATTTAAACGTCACCAGTCACGGGACATATAATTGGTGTATTTAATAATCACACTAGAGACAAAGAGGTGCAAAACAATCCCATGTTTCCATTACTGACAATCTCCTACACTAGTGCTTTTAAACTTCACATACATTTACACAGACAAGCATTGATACTACGCTGAAAATGATCTCATCCCTCTAATACAAGTTATGACACTCTTGTACCAAAACAATACAGGAACATAAATTCAGCACAGTTTTAGTGCGCTTGGTTGAATTAGTTAAAAGAGAGGTTTGACTAACCAAGCTGATCTGTAAACACCTCAGTCCAAATATATGAGCCAAAGACCAAATAGGCAAGACAAGGTAAAGACATGTAGAGGAAAAGCTCAGCCGCAGACTAATCAGCCCCCTCCAATGCTCACACAGCCGATCAATGAAAGACCCGGGGCCTTGGTCCTGCGCTATATTACACACCAAAACTTCATATTCATTCATTGATTTTACTTTTCAGAATAGTATATCACTGAACTCCGATGGGAGCGGAAAAAAAAGAGGCCGGGGCTGAGGTCAACCCTCGTGTGGACGGATGTTTGCACAATATTGATGGCTCACGCTGAAAGAAATGACTAAATATCTGGATCAATAGCTAGTTTCCCTAGCCACGACAGGTTGTTCCAGATGGAAATATATAAATACATCTTTATGGCTCCTGGAGTGGCTCTAACGAACAGGGCTAAATGCCCCCCTTAAGGTAAACTCTTTGATTAGCCAAGGCCAAAGGTGACTAGAGGGGTCTGCTGATGCTAGGATGCCACACTTCCAATGGCCTGAGGATGCTAATGCACACAGGGGCCCAGTAAAGGAGCCAAGGATATGACAGGTCACAGGCCCTGGGCAGAGTGCTCTGTGTTACCTGACCCTCCTATTCATTTGTAATGATGATGGGCCCAGGCTACATCATTCTCTGTTATGTTCACATAAAGCCACTATGTAATCAGAACAGGAACTGGGAGGTCCACTAAAGTTAGGCCTACAAAATCAATTTTGCACATCTTCAGCCACATGAAGTGAGAATGAGGTAGAGTTAAAGATGTAAAGCACTTATAATCAACCCAGGCCAGAATTCTGGTGAAAATCCTGCATCTTGCTGCTGCTGCTGATGGCACACAAGCTGCTCACTCTTATTTACAGCACTGCACAATCACTAAGAACAATACCCAACCTCACAGTTTCCCCTGCTCCACAGCAGCCACTGGGGCCATAAAGAGGGAGGAACCACCTCATTGCCTGCTTCTTAATTAAATGAAAGCTGTTAGTTTCATTTGCCTCCTTTTTTTACACATTGAACTGGCCAGCCCACTGCTGAAGACCTCCCAGACACCATCCCTGCTTGGCCCTAAATCATGACTGGATAAACGGCCCAGTGGGTCCCTGCTGGACACCCAGCAGCCGCCCAGCGGCAAAGCAGGAGCAGGGCATGTGGTGGATCGACACCTTGCCAGCGATAAGCAATTCTGTAGAGGATTAGCAGCATGATAGCCTGATCAATACTGTGTGCTCAGGCCATTAGGAATGCAGCGAGGAAATGACCCCCTCCGGTAATAAAGCAGGGCATCTGGGTTCTCCTTCATTTGCCAGCTCCATTAGTGTAATGGTATCATTATCTGCCACAGCCGTATTTTTCTGAGACCTGGCTTTTCCACAGCTCGGCCAGTGGGGGTCTGATGAAGCTGTGAGAGCCCCCATGCCGAGTGTTCCCCTTTCTGCTATTCTACACAGAGCCTAGGTGTAAATCCAGCTCTGCTGGAGCTTATCTGCTACCCTGCCTTAGGTATCCGTACCCATGTTTTATGTCAGCACCCAACACTATTTCTCCATTATTGGCTCATTAATAGAGCAAGCAGCATGTAGCTTGGGTTAAGAGGGAGAAAAAGATGGCTGGCAGAGTGCAAAGCTGCTGAATGTGCTGAATCTGACACCCCCCTCTTGCTAAAACACAGGGGCTGACATGACAGGACGTCGGCATTAGTCGCCATAAATCGTTTCCTTTACACTAATTCACCAGCTAACATTTTGTGGGGGAGAATTGATTAACCATGTCTGGATGTGTGGCCACATAATCAGCTTTTACCTTGCTAGTTGTTAATTTAACAGAATTGCCAAGGGAAACACAAACCATTTTAATGAGTGTTCAGAAATTAAATACCCTAAACAGCTTGCACTAGGTGCCACAACCAGAGCAAACCAATGAAGCTGATCTAAGCAATGGGCTGGGTTGAGCCCAGGACCTCACAACATCTGGTGACCCTGTGTGATCATTACTTAGCCTGCCGCTCACACACACACTTCCTGTTTCGACACAGCACTTTATACTTGTCATCACTGTCCAAATGGCGAGCTTGCATCAAAGACAGCATTAGAACATCGGGTTAAGGGAGAGGGTCAGTACTGTTTTCACACTTGCCAAGGCATGAGTGGAAATTCATCCTGTGATGACAATGTTGATAAAACATAATGAGATGTTTTCAATTCTTTGGGGCACATGGTGAGTTGAATCTTGCATTGGGATCAACAGTAGCGGCCAGGGCATTGGGGTAATGTGCAAAAGTACAGAAAGTCAACCATTTTTGCAGTTGAAGCTACAAATAAATATGTTAGCATGGCAAACAACATCTGATGGATGAAGTCATTGAAAGTGTGTGGATGAATCTGGACAGGATGTGGTTATTTTCCACTGAGCACTTAGGCCAATGTCCTATTCTATATCATTCATAAAATATATATAGACTATTGCATCCCACCTGTCACTATGCTATACTGACTTGCTGTGGTGAGATTTTTTTTAAGGAGATTGTGTATTCGTTTGGCACTAATCTGTTGGTGCTTGCATTCTCTAACTCAGAATGACAGTGGACCCATCATAGCACATATCTCACTTTGTGCAGCACTGCAAACACATTCATTTACTGGATAAGACAACAATCATATCCAAGTTATTAGTTATGATAATAACTGTATCGCTATACAACCGCTAATATTATATAAACTGGCCAAAATGCACACAGCTCCCTTCTTGGCTCTTCTGCAGTCATATAGTCATTTTAAAATTACAATTCCTCTTGCTCATCCTTTTATTTATCTAAAGAGAAAGAAAGCTAAGCCATTAGGTCTGTGCAGTGCTGCCTGACTGCCTGAGGGCCAGCTGGAATGAGTTTTCTCTCTGAGCCGCTCATCTGGCCGCCATGGCTGCTTTCATAAACAGGAGGAACCACGTCCTACATAGTTTCACTGCTGTCTAACATGATCCAAACACATGTGCCACAGCAGACGGCGTCCAAGTCAGGAGATAAGAGGAGAAACAGACAGAGAGGCAGACAGACACACAGACAGATGACTATAGGCGAAATATAGCTCAGGATGCCTTGGGCACAGCAGAGCCCTTTTCCTTCCTTTCCATCAGTATCTACTCAAACCGCAAACAGCAAAGTTACGGTTGTACAGCACACGAAAGCCTGACTAAGCCCAGGTCAGCACGAAACACAGCGAAACGTACTGACACACACAACAGTTGCTCCTCGTAAGTTATAAATACACACATCTCTGCTCACATCTCACATTTATCTGAAAGTGACCCTGCAGACATCTCACTTTTACACCTCAGCAGGCTCTACAGCTTGGCACACTGTGTTTAGAAAGGTGAAATCACAACATAGCCTAGTAATTATTATTTCAACTATACATTAGAGCAGCAGTCATTGCCCAGTGAATCTATAGCGAAAGCCTGCAGCAGCTGTACACTGCTGGCCTGGCACCTTGCCAAATCTGCGATGCACACACACTAACTTCCCCATTTGTTTTTACTGTTGCACTAAGCTGTTCTGTTGCTACTATACAATTAACACTTGATTCATTGTTAATTCTTTACACCAGAATGATTAAATTAAGCTTTCACATTGTCTCCTGTTGGTTTATTTGTTTGTTTGTATGTATTAAATGTTAATAACTAGGCTAAACTATAAGATATTTATAATTTCACTATTTTCTCACCAATACACTACAGACTGTTATTCTTCTCGTACTGTAATTTCCACTTGATATGAGATGTCGCCAAGACGTCATTCTGCAATCTACAGCGTCTTATCAGCAGTGTATTTACGTGATAAAACGCCGTTTTAATGCAACTGTAATTCTTCATTATGGTAGACTGGGGGGGGGGGGGAATGGAAAACACAATAAAGGAAACAAGGCAAGGTGAGGTATGCGCTGACATTCGCGGCTTTCTAGCCTTCAAAATGCAGCCAGCAGCATCACATAAGGAGCGTTAGATATTCAACGAGCGACAGGGCTTAGAAATATGCCAGACCTAGCGGAGAAAAACGCTATCAATACCTTTCTTCTCTTCTCCCCCTCACTGTCACCCGATCTTTTCATGTTCCTGGAGTTGTGTTTACACTGCCTCGCTTTCATTAGGGGCGATGTTGGTTGTTGTAGTACACGAACAAATAGTACCGCGATCGATTCTCCTGACAGGAAAAGCACGTCGACATCTATCCTTTCAGGTAATGTCAATCATGCTCCAGCAGCCAATGTTTTCGGTGTAAAATTGTGTGTTGTAAAGATATTTTTGACGGAGATGCCAAAAACTTAGCGATAAGAACTACAAATCCCAGAGTGGGTGTGTACTCGAGGCGGAAGTAGCTTTGACATGCTCTAGATGTTGCACTACGCAGGTGCAACGCAGGTACAGAGCAACAAACTACAGCTATGCTTATCAACATGGTTTTAAATCGGTGGTTTTACTTCCACAGCTCTATTAAAATGGCTGTGACATTAAAAGGAAACATTATGAAGCAAACATATACGAGCAAAAGCTACTTCTACTGCACACTACTAGCACTCCTATTCATATTTTTATTGTTACTACCCTAGAGGTAAGTAGTGGCTGTAGCATTTGTATTCATAATAGGCATTTGAAAGTTTTTTAAGAAGAATGGGAAAATGTTTAAATATTGTTCTCAAAATATGTAGGTCTTGAACACTGATATTTCATGTGCCCCCCTCTTCCCCTTCCTTTTTGTAAATCAAAAGCAGTGCCACTTTCATCTCAGACTATGTGTAAAAATAGCAATCATGCTTTGAACAGCTTCAGTTCAAGTCCCGCCAACCTTCTTTCAACTTCATGCATCTCAGATCCAGGTGCTCGTCTGCCGGTGTGGGCTTCAACCACGTCAGTCCTTTTCAACTCACTACCGATCATGAAAGTGCAAAGTAAACGCACTGGTTGGTTTTATGTATCAGCCACAGTTAAATCATCCTCCAAGGGTTCATCCAGATTGCTCATAACATGTTTTGAATAGTGCTGAAATGTGTTCTGTCCATTGTTCCTATCAAAGCACATATGAAGTACATGAGAGAGTTTCACGGATGGAGCGGCAGTGTGGGAGGGTGGTGCAAGGGGTGGATTGCAGGGGTCTGAAACACCTGCTACATATTACCATTACAGACTTTGATCAGTGTCTTCATTAGTTTCCTTTGTAATTTCTTTTCTTTTATGGTAGAGCTGACCCAAGTGAGCCGGGTACAGTGATTTAACACACATGTTTCTTTCACCTGTCTTGTAAAATACTCAAAAGCTCTCCCACTTTCAAAGATGTCGGTCTCTGGCATCCCTTACTAATAAACGGAGGGGGTTCTTTTGATTCCTATTTATAACCTACATTTCCTCTCCTCTGTCCTGGTCTTCCAAGGGGAGAATTTGTTTGAAAAATATCCTTGAATCATTCTGTGAAAACTAGATCCATGTGCATATAGGCTTTTTTTTTTTTTTTTTTTTTTTTTTTACACGAACATGTGTGAGCATATAGTGCCTCATAATACTTCTATCAGGGGAAAAAAAAACCTGTATGATGTTGTAAATAATTTCTTTTTTTATCTTATAATGTCAAAATCTGCCTTCATTCAACCTCCATCACCCCAATCCGTCATTACACTATGTTCCTTTTATGCGTCAGACTATCATTCACATATTCCCACTGTCAATCATCTTTATGGAGAACATTTCAGGGAACAGAGGGTTCCCTGTCTGAATTTTTTTGCAGAGTTTGTCAGATCTGGGGTTCAGTGAGTGAACATAATGTATAGGGCCTTTAATGACAGACAGGCCATCTTGTCCAACAATCCACACAGAAGCTTTGGTTTTTAATTCCATTGCTGGTGGCCCGTTGCTGAGATGGTGTCAAAGTCCTCACAACCCCCATGGCTGAAGAATCATATGTGCACAGTGGGCCCTATTAAATTATTCACAAAGTATATAAACCATTAAAATCACGTAGACTCTAGTCCTCAGTAATGGAGGGTTGTGGATTTGTTTCAGAGACAAGGGGGATGGAATTGTTTTTGATCATAATTAAAGATGTATTTTAATACACTTAGTAGTAAACTTGTCAAAATTGTAATGCAATTGGTTAGACAGAAGATTCCATTACTTTAAAGTAATAGTTTGACATTTTGAGAAATATGCTAATATACTTTCTTGCCAAGAGTTAGATGAGAGGCTCAGCTTAGTATAGCTTATTATTTTAGCTTAGCATAAAGACTGGAAACAGCTAGCCTGGCTCTGTAACAGAAAGTAACAAAATCTGCCTACCAGCACCTCTTAAACTCGCTAATAAATATCTTTTGTTTAATCTGTACAAAAACCAAAGGACAAGTTGTGGTTTTAAAGGGAGTTTTGTGCTGAACAAGTCATGTTGATGACAAGACTCCAGGAGGTCACTGCTAGCTGCCAAGAAATAGCCTGGCCAATAACCCAACATAAAACCGCAACATAGCATTTATACACAATGTTTTTTGTACAAGATTAACAAAAGAGATATAAGGTGTTAATTAGTGAGCTTTAGAGGTGTGGGTGGATTTTGTTACCTTCAGAAAGAGCCAAGATATCTTTCCTCCTGCTTCCCATTTTTCCCATTTAAACTAACCTAACCAGCTGCTGGCAGTCTATTAGCTTCTTATTTACTGGAGAGATATAAAAGGGATATCATTTTTCACATCCAACTCCCATCCTAAGCAAAAAAGTGTATTATGTATTTTCAAAGTTATTTTCAGATTACTGTCAAAATTTGTTTGGTATTTTTCCTGTTTAGATCAAGCCATGTTATAAAATGTTTTCATTTTGTCCTGGTGATGTCCAAATCTTTTTTAAATCCATACCACTCTGTTCAACCCTTAAACCTAATCCATCATTACAGTCTGTTACTTCAGTGAACATGTCAAACTATCATTCACATGTTGTCACTGTCAATCATCTTGATGGGAACATGTCAAAGAGGAGAAAGTCCTCTGCATCTTTTTTTCCAGATGTTCAGATCTAAGGCTCTATGAACAATCATAAGGTACAGGCTCTTTACAGCAAGACAAGCCAATTACCTCCTTCAACAATGCCTGTCATTTGTTGTACAGTGAATCAGGCTCTAAAGCAGGCACCTCTTCTCTCATGTCCGACCTGTGGGGTTCAGCATAAGGCAAGGTCACCCCTGTACACTCTCTGATGTGGTATCATATAGAACGAAGGGAGGGAGGGGGGGGGGGGATCACTTTGAACTTCTTCTATCATCGTATAGTTCTTTCTATTGGTCTGGCCAATGTGTTTGCACTCACTATGGGGGTATGTTTTCTGTTATTGTGCATTGCATCAGCTCCGGTTGACCCTTTGACAAGGCTTCTTTTTGTGATATAATGAGCGTCTAAAAAAGCTGGGGAAGAATAAAAGATGAGGAGAGCATGGTGCCAGAATGTACTAAAGCACTGTAAAGGAAGACAGAGACCATTGTGTTGTGTCTGTATTAAAACCAGAGCGCAGAGCCCAGCAATCATCTCTCCCCCATGCTTCAGACTATTGTATAGCCCAAAAAATCAGAAATACAAGAGACAGGCCTTTAATGATATCTTTCCGATGCAGCAGTTTCTATTGGGCCACCGAGATTTTATTATTGTGTTATCAAGTTAAGCTGTGGTTTCTGTATGAGAGAAAGGAAGCAAACTACTGGGAAAACAGAAAACAATATAGTCAAGCTTTGTCCCGCACCACACAGGACCTCTGGTGAAGGTACTGTTAAGAATTGTAAACAGCATTTTTCACTCACCACAACTTCGGCCAGGGACTATCCTCAGCATATTGTGCCGCCTACATGAAGACAAGCGCTTTTTTGATTTTTATTTATATCGAGTGAACATATGGAGCAAGTATGTGCCTTCTCTGCTTGCTAACCTTCAATGCTTAGCCTTAGGAAACTGTTATTTGTCAGTGCTATAAAGCAGATTGCTGCCCAGTGGTTTCAATTAACATCAAAGAGCTCTTCACAGGCAGTAATAGTTATATCAAAACCTGAAATGTATTATTTAGGTTATGTGCTGGAGTCCTCCAAACGATTATGTCCTCGTTCAGAAGAGGGTTTTCTTTTCTTGCTGACTTTTTCCATTCCATATACTCCACCACCTTTGACTCGTTTCTTTGAAGCACTCCCACATCACCCCTGTACAGTCTCTTTGTAGCAACAGGGTACCTGTGTGGCTCACACCCGGTGGCCTATTAGTTATAGGGCATAAAAAGTGGCACTACAATAGAGACGGAGAAGATTAAAAAGTCCTGCGTGTGGGTAAGTGGGTTGATTTAGGAATATTTTGGAAATTCCCCCAGGTGTAGCTATTCAATTACCACTGGAGCCACCATTACTGTATGAACTGATGGTTGTGTTACATGCATTACATTAAAAACGTGCCAAATGTAAAAGGTGCAAAGTTGAGAATTGGCTTTTTATGTGTTAGAGGAGAGGTGCTTTTTTTTGAATAGTTTTATAGTGACAGTCTTACATCTAAATCTGACATCACATGTCATTTCTACTACTATGGTCTTTCGACCACAATGAGCTTGCTTATAGATTGTATAAAATGACATGTTACATTTCTATTACAATAAAAGAGCCAATAAATTTTAAATCACTAAAATGGTTAGACACTGCTAATTGTGCTACGTACTTAGCAGCAGGTCATTTGTGTAAATGTGTGAAGGTGCTAGACTACTTACAGATGTTTGTGTACACTAGAGACCAGCATAAGTATAATACTAGGCATAGTCAAAATTCCATCAAAATTTATAGTTTTGAATCCTCTCAGTTTGTGGGGGCCAAAATTTGGAGGAGCTTACCAGATGACTTGAGTCTCTAAGTTTTGAAAAACAGGTGTAAAACTTTTTATTAAAGAGAATTAAAAGAGGACAGATGGTGAATATAAGTGGTGTAAATCTGCATGTCAAAGCTGTCGCTTGTGTAACAGATGCACCGCAGTCTTTATTGTAATTGCGATTTGCAGTGCTATGGAAATAAGTTACACTAATGTATTTATCCTGTGCTTTGGTTTTATGTATAACACGTTTTTGTGTTATATGCTATTTATTGATGTTTGCTACCTGCACATTGCAGAATGATAGCAGTATTAACCCCGCATTTTTGTGGTCCAGATGCAAAATGTTGATTTGACCAGCTGAAACTGGTTTCCTTCTTTTGACATTTCCTCAGTATTATATCTTTGACTGTGAGTAAGTAACCAGGATTGTTGACAGAAAGAACCAGACTGGATGAGTGTGAATTACGTCAGACTTCAGTTTGCTATTTAAGCCTGCAATGACAAAAGTGCCAGGACTGAGTAGCACCTGCTGTCTGGCTTATATAACTACCTTTCTTCAAGTCCATTGGAAAAAGAGAGATTCTTAAAGCTCTGAAGGACAGGAGCTTTTTTTGCTTCTACTCCTTAGCTGGAATATCATTAAAACCCTCGCAACCCCATGGTCGAGGCTTAAAGTGCACAGAGGGCCCTTTAAAATGGTTCAAAAACTACATACACCATTCAATGCATGTTGATTAAGCCTCAATAAATGATCATATCACCACAGGAAAGAGCCCTTTGGTTAGCGAACAGAAAGAGCGTGCAGCCTTAGTCTAAGATGTGGTACACCTCCTTGCCTGGGATCATTTCCAGACACCGAAATGAGGAAGCGCTTTGCTATTGCCATGATCTGAATACCATGATCACTGAGCACTTTTATAAGAAACCCATTAAAAGTGAGGTTTTGACATACAAAAGAGCCCGTGTTTAAATCTCACGCACAATGTCAGGCAGAGAGACGTTATAATACTCTATACGGAAGCATACATCCTCTGTGTGTGTCCTTGCCTCGCACACCATCAGGAGAGAATATCTTTGGTGGAGGCCTGTACCCTATCGCTCAGCACCATACTGCAGATTAATCACACATTTGTTCAGCACGATACAATCATCAAGACTGGACTTAACTTTAAACAAAGACTTCTGCCTAAAATATGCTGATTTGTCAAAATACTACTGTGATATGAGAAAATAAGTTGTTGTTCTGAATAGGACCAGGTGAGGTGGACACAATGGCCCAGTGTGACCTCTTGCTCCACCTGCTCTTTTGACAGTGTTTATAAAGTGCCAACTCCTCTCATTAGCGCTCCTATTACCCCAAAGTTATAGCAGCCCTGCAGATCAAACGCAGCTTGAGTGAACAATGGCTGAAATGGCATTAATATGATATGTAAGAGTTCAACACATATTGGGAGGGATCTCTTTGATGGGGACTGTTTTACATTAGAGGCTTTTTATTAGGGCTTTTCTGGTTTTTAATGTGCATGTTTTCCCCCTGACTCAGTGTTACCAGGTTTAGGTCTTGTTGTGTGACCAGTTGCTGGATTCAGTAGAGGACGCACATAAGGCACACATACGTATATATATATATACAGAACTTGTTGGTATGACATCTATTAGAAGTGTATACTGATGAATGTGAAACTGATTCAAGTTTGGCAAGTGACCAAGAATTTATCTGACAGCCCAAACTGTACCCAAACCTTCCTCTGACCACTGAAATGAACTCTGAAATGTGTTTATTTATCCATGCACATTTCTCCTCATTTCTAAATTAGTTGACATTATGGAGCGTGCTGAAGGTGACAGGTACATTTAACACAGGCTGAAGGGTATAAATCAAACCCATATACAGAGCTTTCTACATTCTCAATGAAGCCGCCTTCATGTCTAATTACTGTACATCCATGTGAATGGCAAGTTGGTTTATAGTAGACACCCCTCTCCGCAGCCCACCCTCAGAGGTTAAATTGAGATTTTGTATAAAGTGTATAACATAAATTCTGTCTTTTTCAATTTCCCTCTCATTTGATTTCACTGTCCCCTTTCTTTTCTTTCTTCTCTTTTCCTGAAGGAATGGGAGTGCAGTTCAAGACAGAGTGAGGTGCACATGAGTGCAAAAAAGGCCTGTTTTAAAAATATCCATCATTGCCACAAAATAGATGAACTGTTTTCATTCAGCAATAAAAGTGTTTCAATTGCACAACCCCTACTTACAGTCCATCAAATCATTATTCAAGATTGTTAGCTATTTTTTCATTTAGTAAACTGTCGTGACTGAGATGTACCTTGCCAATGCTATAGGTTTGTGAAGAGGGGAAGAATCAGATTAGCTGTAATGTAGCTATAATTCTTGGAGCAGTATTGAAAATCTTTCGGACGCAGTGCCACATGTGTTTGCATGTCTGTTTGGTTTGGCCAGAAAATGACAGCAGCTTCTGGTTATCCAGAACCCATTAGATGCTTTGATCCCAAACGGGCCTTGTTTCCAATTGCTGAAAATTGTGTTCTGTATTTGTGCTGTGGTACATGGATTGGACCTCTGTGATTTGTTTTTACGTGTTAAATATGATGTCTTGCAAGCTCATTTTACACGGGATTTCCATTATCTTGATCATCTCTCTCTGTGTTCCATTGTCATCATTACCATCATCAATAACTTGATTCTGCTGCTGAAAAATGATAAATAACGATTAGCTGTTTTGGGAACATTAGTCTCTTAGGGAGTTTCTGATGATTGTAGCATAATTTATAGTCCCTGTCAATTGATCATCCCATTCACTACAGTCTATTTGTGTAATTACTGATGTTTTGGTGATGTCACAGTGTCAGACTAACATCCTGACCTCTGAAAATCTGTATAACATACATCACAGAAGTACCACACACCTAGAGGTAATACTTTCCATGCACCTCTGACACAAAAGCAGCCTCCGGCCATAGTTTGAAGCCATTTAACAATTCTGCAAATTATGTTGTTTTGTGATATATGGTTGAGGCAGATTAATAAAGAATGTGGACTGCCTTGCTAGGCTGAGGAGCAACTGACAATGTCTAAAAGAAAAAAGAAACGGCTTTTTTAAACATGTAGATCATAGATGTCACAGAGCCAAGTCCCCATTTCAACACTATGTCAAAGGCGGCTCTGGACCGCATCCCGAGCTCTTTGCTTGTTTGTCTTTTGTAAAAAAGGACAACTACCCCGCCAGTGCCAAAGCACCCCAGGCTCTTTGATATGTGAAAGCCTAACAGTGGGACTGCTCCCTGCTCAGCTGGTACGCAGATGTGTGTGTGTGTGTGAGTGTGTAGGGGGAGCCCGCTGTCTGAACCGAACACAGATTAGTGACTCCTTTTTTTTATTCCTAATAAATAAACCCCAGTGCATGCTGGGGTATGTGTGAGGGGAAAATAACATGCCACTAGCCAATCAGAAGCAGGTGGTAGGGCTTGGTGGCTACAGACCCTGCAGCTCTTATCATAAAACAACTGCACTTTTAACTTTAATTGTAGTTGTGGATAGATTTTGGGGTTTTGGTTAGAAGTGTTTTATTACTTCGGACTGGAATCAAAGCAACAGAAATATAATTATGTTAAAAGCAGGCAACAATTTTGTTGTAATGGATGGTAGCCAAGTTTCAGGCTGAACTCGCTGATAAGACTGCTGCCACATGCAAAAATAAAATGGGAAAAGCAGTGTGTATGTTGTATGGCAGAGGTGCCATACAACATACACACTGTCATTTTGATCAAATGTAACACTATTAATTTAGCTGTAAACTAAATCTCTCTTGTGACTTCTTAGCATGAACCTTCATGTCCTAATCAGTTGTGCACACTACTTTTTTTTATTATTTAATTGCTTCTAAAGATAGACCAGAATAATGCTCCCAAGACCCTATTTGAGTCAGATTTGACAATAAATACATTTTTAACTTTTAACTTTTTTTGTATATTAAAGTCAACTTTAATAGTGGGGTGTAGTTCTGGAGCAGTGTTGGGCTGCAATGCAGTACTTAATGTGTTACAGTAATGTAATTTATTTTTTCAGTAATGCTCCGTCACTTCAACAATGTTGGGGTTGGGTTGTTTGCTGACTTACAGTACATGCAGTTTAATGGAGGGTTGATAGTAATTCCGTCTGCAGTGGAGAAAATGAAAAAAATGGAGGGACGAGTTAGCTTAGCACAAGGGCTTGAGGTGGGATAGTGTTTAGGCTCCAACAAAAAAGGTAGAAATTTGACTCATAGTAACAAAAAATGCACCTCATGTACATGTGGTGTTTTTTTTAGCTGAGTCTCTAAATAAGGCTAAGCTAGCTGTTGATGATCAGTAAATACCTTCAAACCATAGATGTGCTTATTAGACCATTGTGAACTAGAGAAGAGCCCTTAGTAGAGCTCAGATCTTCGCCAGGTGTGTACAGTCAAGATGGAGTTGAAGATAACAAAAACCGGGATTTAATAATCTCGCGTTTTGTCTAACTTTATTGGATCATAACATATCATCATCATCATCATGTATGAAATTAATCTGCAGATGCTCCGGTTCAAGATGAGACCAAACTTTTCTGTGGATGTCCTTTTTTGAGCCATGACAAAGGCCAAAATGTGGCCTGCAACAGACTAGGTAAGCTTTGTATTTAGCATAGCCAATTGCCAGAAATACTTTTTTGCTATGTCGTAACACATATCGTAAAATGGCAAGGACTGCTGAAAAGATGGAAGTCTACGCTTTACCTTAGTCTTGCAAGGAATTTTATCAATATTTATTTGAATTCACAACACAACCCGCTATGAAGGTAGTGAAATTTGGTGACGATTGATCTAATGCGGCAACAAGGCATGGTTGGTTGAAGATTCCAAACTGAAGCAGTTGTTGATCACTTGCTCCCCTATCAGCCAGTTAAGAGGAGCAAAGAGTCACAGTCAATGTTGGTATAAAACAGAGCAGTCAGAAATTGTGAATCATTGCAACCATGAAAGGTCCTTGAGCATACAGTAATAAATGTGCACAAGAATATTAGGCTGATGAGTAGTATGCGAGATTAGCTGTGGACATATATGGACACACACACAACCAAACGCATGATCTCGACCAGTATTATCCCTGGCAGAGATAATGATGACCAATTACTTCTTTCTATAAGTAATATGTAATGAGTAATTCATCACATTTTCCAAGTAACTCACCCAACACCTTTCATTATACTTTTCAGGCTGTAGTTTAATTTGGTAGAAGTTTGATGACAAATTATGTCTTAAAAAAGAGCAATAACTTCAACTTTAAGTGTGTGGCTGTATGCAGTCTGTCCATCATCAGTAAGTACACAAAAGAGTAGCTGTATAGCAGAGTTCACACTCCTGCTAGAGTGGTCAAAAACACACAGATGTAAATTAGTCCTGCCAACTCTACTGTACATTTGACTTTCTTAACATTCCTCCAACTTTAAGATGATAGCTTTTAATCCATAAACTGTGAATTGTTGAAATAGGCCATAGGTAGATCTCTGTGTGATGTTCTAGGCTGCGATTTGGGCTGATGGCCTCCAGTGAGCTTTTCTCTGAACATGGTGGGGGAGATTATGATGAAAGGAGCAGAGAATGAGATGACACACCCTGTCTCCATAATTCGCTGCTTCATCATGAACAGAGGCATTAAGCGCCCCCCTTTTTCTCTCTCCGGAGAATCATACATGTCACACTGCACAGTGCTTCTATATGAGTCAGTCACCTCAGGTGTTTCACACGCACATCAATAGAGGCTTGGCATATTGTCAGATTACTTCATCCACAGCATCTGAGATCACAGAGGAAAAGATATGATTGATAATGTCAATCAATGATGTTTCACTTGGTAAGGGAGTTTCCCCACCACTGAAAAGCTGGGTAGGGTACTTTGCCTCAAGGATCTTCAAAACCCATGTGTGACAATTTCATTTTTAGGATTTCAATGGAGTGTTTTAGTGTTTCTTTGTTTAAGTGCTAAAACAGAATATTTTCCATCCTGCCCAGAATAAAACTCTTGGGAAACATTGTTCTACATATGTATGCTATATTTTGTCTCAGTGACACATTTTCACATTGGTTAACTTACTCTAATATAATGTTTAGAGTGTCATGCAAAAGGTACAGTCTGGCCCCCAGTGCACAAATTTACAGTCATGTATTTTTGAATGGCAGTGAACCAGTTTGAAATATATAATTATGTGAGTTAGCTGTACCCCACAGATACAGTACACGTCAAAAGTTTGGACACACCTTATGATTCACTTAAATGAGAAAATGTGTCCAAACCTTCGACTGGTATAGTACATAAAATAATACATGAATGTACACATTTTATTTAGTTTTGTATTCAATGTAAATAAATGTTTGCCCATTGTTTGTCTATTTGAGATTCTCTGTGATAAAAAAAACCCCCTGTTAACCCTATTTTGACCTCTCTCACATCTGACCTCAGTTTCACACACTGTAAATTGACAGACAATTAAAAAAAGCACAAGAAAAGCAGCAATCCAAATGCTGAACCACAAAAACGTCAGACTGCCATTTTGGGGGGCCTTTCCCATAACCCTTAGCTCTTGGTAATTAGTCAGCAATTGGAGATAAAACGTGTGATTGGGAGTGAAAACAATGTTGGGATCGCAGACTGTGGTTTGGAATGGCAAATTCCTCAGGGAGACACAAGTCTGTCACAGAAGGAAACGCTTGATTTAAAGGCGTTGATTCAGTAAATTACGCGCTCTGAGAGACAGTGCAGGAGGTTTTAATTGCAAACATTAAATTACAGACTGAGAAATTGTGGTGTATACTGTACAGTATGTATTTAGACAGACTTGCAGCTGTAGCTTTGGTGCTGGTAAGTGTCAGTGCCAACAAGACATCTACTTGTTGTTTATGAGGTGTGTTGTCTAAATGTATTACAGGTAAACATAGACACTTCATATTCATATTCCATTTACAAATGTAACAATATTAAGGTCAGCTAATAGGTTTCTGTCTTGCACATATAAAACCATAAAATAAACATCTTTTTGAAACAAACTTATACTTTCTGGTACCGCCAAAATCTGCAGGTTCATAATACTAAAAAATCCAAAATATCTTTGTCTGTAGGTGTATTACGTGTTTTTTCTTAGTTTGTTGCACCTACTTATGTACACTGATGTTTTATGTCATAAACACTTTTTAAGATTAGTTGTTTCTCAGGAATAATAATAAGAAGAAACTATTCAACAATTGGCAGCTTTAATATTGATCAATTATCACACTATGGTTATTTTGTATCTGGCACCTATTAGTGGTAACTCATTTGTATTGTACAGTTAGTGTGTGAGATATGTACAAGTTGTAATATCCGGTCCACCAAAATGTCTACATAGTGTTTTTTGGTTTTTAGTGTGGTTGTACTAATCTCTCAGTGGCACCAAACAGATTTGTGTCTCTATATTGGGCTTGACAACGGTTACCACTTAGCTATGTTGATCACTTTGTGGACGGATGTGTGTTTCTTTGTGTGTAAAACCTGCCTGTGGTGTAGTTGTTTGTTTGTTTGTTTGTTTGTTTGTTTGTTTGTTTGGATCTGGTAGTATCAGTGACTGTGAATTTTTGTCTTCGTCTACACTCTCCAAACTACCTTAACCAAGACACACTGACCCAAACTGTTACAAATGAGGTCTGTCTGAAAAATACAGGTTACTATCAAAATACTAAGTATTTCTTGGATTTTAGTTATGATATTTCAAAAAGCACACTTCAGAATAATACAGCCTGCTTTTTACACTTAATCGAGCCAAATGATTATTTATTGTACTTCAGGCAGTGAAGAGCAATGCCAGCTGCTTTGTTTCAAGCTACCTGTAACCTGTTCAAATTACTTTATGTTGTGTTGGACCAAATCACTGAACAATAATCTAACTGTGATAACACTAATGCTTATAAATATCTTGGCATGAATTTTCTGCAGTGTTTTATAGCAGCCATGCGTCTGCCCATTTTTACCGCCATTTGGTCAGTTTGGCTGTCCCAAGACATTTTACTGTCAACAGTGATCCATAATAACTTGACATCCATTACTTGTTCAATATATATATCACCTATAGTTAAGTGTAAAATTGTTGTGACTTTTCATTTGTATTTTGAAGCAAATACCATTATACAAAACTTTTCTACATAAAGAACCAATTTATTTTCCATTACCCATTCTTCCATTTACTTTAATTCCTTATTTAAAACCCTGCCAAATTTAAAACCCTACCAAATTCTCCAGATATGTGCCGATGTATTTTGTACATTATGAAATCATCTGCAAAAATAGCAATGGTGGCATAATTCAAAAATAGTGGTAAATAATTTGTAAAAATGGAAAACAAAAGCGGCCCTAAACAACTTCCCTGAGGCACTCTGCAACTTACTGCTCTTACCCACAGTGCAATTAAAATGTACAGTGTATTTCCTGTTAGTGGAATAACTTTTGATCCATGCAGCAGCAGATGCTTCCAATCCATCCAACAGTTCAACATATTTATTAACAACTTATGATCAAGTATGTCAAATGATGTACTCAAATCCAACAAAACAGCACCAACAACTTATTTCACCTTGATTTCTTTCATCCTGTCATCAGTCATCTTAATGCCATAGTTAATGCCATATTTGTAGAGTTCCCTTTTTTATATGCTCGCTGATACACAGTCTGTAAATCATTTTTACTTTTGGATTTATTAATATACTATTATATCCATAATTTTATTCAAAGTGGGCAGAAGTCTTATTGGTTGACTATTATTTTTTTTACCTGAGAATAATTCTTTACATATCTTGGCTAGTAGTACAATCTCAGCTATTTTCCATTCTGAAGGACAAAAAAAATGTTTTTCTAAACTTAAGTTAATGATGTAAGAAATAGGCAGAACATTCAATTCTGATAAAGGTTTCAGTAGCTTCACATCAAAGTTATCAACACCTTAAGGCTTTTCTTTACTTGCTCATAATAATTTTTCTATTGTACAAATACCAACTTTTTCAAATGTAAACTTATATGACATTGCTCTGGCTTTTATTAACCTGCTAGAAAGCCCTTCTTCATGTCTGAGATCCATATCATCATGAAATTCCTGAATTCTATTGCTGAAATAATAGCTTAAATGATGAGCAATATACATTAAGAATCTTTCCATCTGTTTGTTTCCAAAAAGGATGGTGTTGGTTTAAATCTTCTTCTCATTAATTCATTGACTACATTTCATGTTTTTCTGTCAAATTTAGCATCGTTAATTCTATTTTGCATTTTTTCTATTTATTTTGTTATATAATTCCTTCATTTACAATATATACTCCTCTATAATATATCACCTGATTTGCTCCAGTGGCATTGGCTCCATTTCTTTGCACCATGTATTCTTTGAGTTCTTGATCCAGCCATGGTGCCATAACATTTCTAATAGTTTGCTTTCTTACAGGGGCATGTTTATCATCAAATGGCATTAGCAAGTTATTGAAAACAGTAGAACTGTTGACCAGTCAATATTTCTTACTTCATCATAGCAATAATTTTTATTAAAATATTTAAACATCCTCTTTAATATTATTTTCAACCAGATTTTCAAAGTTTAATCCTCCTTCCAATTAGATTGTTATCACTGCAGCCTACTGGAATGGATAATGCTTTTGAGCACAACTCAGCGACATTTGTAAAAATTAGGTCAATTCAAGTCGTTTATTGTGAACCATTAGCTCTGCAACATATTTTGGTTGACTTTATAATAACTCTTGACAAATTACATGTATCTGCAAGAGAAAGAAACATATTTCTGAGAGCACAACACCTTGAATTACAATCAATACTTAAGTCACACAGGAAGTAAATCTCATTATTTATATCACATACCCTAACATTTCACATATTTAATCAAGATACATTATCGTTGCATATGTTGGCCTATAACAGCACCCAATAAATACTGGCTTTAGATAAGGCAGTTGAACTTGTAGCCAGTTTACTTCAACTCCTATACTTCTTAGATCCTCCATAACTCTTACCGGTATTTGGCTCTGAACATAAATTGCTACTCTACCTCCATTTGTATTCCTATCCTGTCTGTAAATATTATACCCAGCTATGTCCAATAAAGTTTATAGTTGAATCTAAATGTATTTCTGAGATTGCAAATATATGTAAATTCTGTTCTATAAGAATTTCTTGAAATGTCCTGTTGCAGTTTATTTCTGAAACTGCAAATATTCAAATGGACTATTGTTAATCCCTTTTTGAGTATAATGTGGAATTTCTTTGCATCATAAATTTTCTTTAACCAACATAAAATATGCATTTCATCACTTTCAGTTCTACCATGAAAACAACAGAAAAAACAACTAAACACATATAAACACATATACACACAATAAGATACTGCAAAAAAAACACTCCCATACACACACACACACACACACACACACACACACACACACACACACATACACACACGCTTAGCTATTTCATTTCATTTAATTGTGTGTGTGTGTGTGTGTGTGTGTGTGTGTGTGTGTGTGTGTGTGTGTGTGTGTGTAAGTGTGTGCACGTGCAGTTATGTTGCACATGGCTGTAAATGACTCGGTCTCGATTGTATGTGTCTGAACGTGTGCGTGTGACAAGTGTGTTGTGGGGGAGGACTATGTATGTCAACAAACAGCAACAACAACAACAACAGTTACGCTGGCTGCCACGGAGCCTCAGCTATGTTGTAATTAGAAGTGGATGAAAATGTGGGACAACAGTGCCTTTAACCATAACCAAACATTTCTCTCAGGCGGAGGATTACAGACAGAAACTCAATGTGGTCTGCTCTCCCCTCTGCGTGCCACATGTCCCGGCTCCTCTGGCCACCGATCCCGGTCCTCTCCTCTGCCACGGGCCATAAGGTTCTGCACCCCAGATGTGTGATATGGTCACCTTCAACCACTCAACTGACTCACCCTCTGTGTATACATGCATGCAAGTGTGTGTACTCTGCAATCCTGTTATCCTCCAGTCTGTGCTGCCTCCCACTGGTTGGGCATGATACTGACACGGTGACACCTCTGTCTCCTCAAACTGCATCCTCTCGAGAGACGAATAACAATACAAGTAATTCTTTGCGTTTGCCTTTTCATGCTTGGAGTTAACTGCATCATGACAATTCAGATGTCATAGAATAGTAAGAAAAAAAATCACTTTCAAATACTTCACATGCCAGATGGAAATCCAAAAAGTGAAATAAATGCTAACAAGGAGGTGCAAATCCACTGTTGCCCCATGTGTGTACTTCACAGTGTCAAAGAATGAAGGATTTTTCACTGCTTTGAGCTAAAACACGACCACCACATGCGTGAATGAGTTTCAGGCTCTGAGCTCTACCACCATGTCCTGGCATGGGGAGCACATCTGAGAAAACTTGTAAACAGTCAACCATAATCATATGTACCCTGAACAGAGACATGATTAATCTAATCCCTGCCTGTCTGAAAATGCCAGAAAATGTCTCTCTTCTGGAAAGCAATCAAGATGGGCTTGCCCTGTGGATATACATTGCAATGGCTGTGAAAAGATAGAAGCGAAAGAGTTTTATCCAATTTGCTAAGATGATCAGGTTGCTGTGTCTAACCCAGTGAAATCTGCAGCCTGGGTATTATTGAGACCTGTTAACTGTTGCCCCTTCTCTGTTTCCCCTGCACATCTCAGGCTGACCTCTGTGCATCCTCTAACAGATAGATATCGAATTTAAGAGTTTAATTGGCTGCAATAAAGCAACACAAAGCCTGCTTTGTTTTCCAAACACTCCATCCAAATAAGGGAGTCCACTGCCAGCATCCTAAACCCTGCATGGGACTGGATCTCAGCAGGGAAGAGAGGCACAAGTTCAACTTCGGGCCTGACCTTCCACATTCCTGTTCCCCATGTTCTCCCTCCTCAGCCTCCTCCAGGGTTCAGTCAGGTGGGAGTGAGTCCCTCGCCCCAACAGCAGCTCTGACAGAGGAGGTTTGAATGCGGACAGAATGGTTTGCTCAGCAGCCTGTTGCTTCGGTTTGTTTGGAGCTGCGGTCCTCGCTGGAATATGTAACCAAATTCCTTTCCCTGTCCCACAATCGGAGTTTGCTGCCAGCTTCTCTGGCAATGAGGCCCTGAATTAGGGCCAGTCCTCCTGCTCATCCCACAAAGCCTTTCATGTTCCCAAACCGCAGCCTGAGCGAGGCGCCTCGGTTTCAACAGCAGCAGACCAGCATATGTTTGCCTAATTCCTGAGACATGATGACAGTGGTCTCCCAGCCACGAAAAGACAGCTTCAGATTTTTTTTTCTTCGTCCTGCGCTTTAATTATTATTTTCTGTTGTTGATGACTTCCAATAGTTACACACCACATGTTTTCTCATTACATATGTTTTTATTCTTTTTCTTTTTTATGAGCAACCCCCCTAACCCACACCCCAAAACTTTCCTCCTCCTCCTCCACTTCGGTCACCCTTCTCATCCCACAATGCTTTGCTAGCGCATGACCCTGCAACTGGAAAAAACCAAAGAGCGGCGGGGGAGGTTTTTCATTGCCCAGCAGGAGATGGAATTATGGTTGCTTATTACCCGCAACTGCTAGGTGTAAGAAAGGATCACAGAGCTGAGAGGTGGACACAGTCTTCCTGCCACAGGTCACAGCAGATTATCCAGAACCAAGCTTGATCTCGTAAAGACAGGGCGTCAGAGAACAACACCCAACACTGCACCCAGTGATGCCCTCTTGAACTTGTATTCACACTTACTGGCGCCTCATATACTATCAGAGCCTTTGTTTTTCGCTGTCTGGGGAGTTTCACTGATTTAATATTTTTATGAAATATAGAGCATTTTAATCACAGAATGTAATTAAGACTATGAATTTGATGTTTTTCACCACAGTGGCTGGAGGCAGCAGCCAGCTGGAGAAGGTAGGTGTTCACTGAATATCTACAGTGATGGATGAATTGGCTGTTGCAGTCAAACTTGCAACTGTACAACTTTGCAGCCAGTCTCAAGGCGTTATAATCATAAAAACAAGAGGAACACCCAGTGACATGCCGTGATCCCTTCTTGACCTTCTCTTCACATTGACTGGCGCCTGCAGAAGCGCGCAGTGTTTGAGATTTTGTCTCTGGTGTCTGTTGTGGCTTCATTGATGGCATGATGATCATAAAACCCACGAGAAGCGTTGCTCTTAATGCCCACACAATCCACAGTGTAATCTCCAACCTCTGTCTTATTAAGCATAGAGTCAATTTGCTGGTGAGGTGAAACATAGAGCCACAAATCTGTTACAGAGCCAAGGAAGAGCTCCGTTCAGCCAAGAGAAATAAGCACCAGAATCGCACGGAAAATAATCAGAATTTAGTGGCGCATAATGGTTCGCTTTGAAGGGGAAGGTATTCATATTTTCTGCTCTTTATTCCACTTATCAGTAGCCCTCCTCTCTCTCCCCTCAGGCTCGTCTTTTGGGAGCTAAGACTCCTTGGCTCACATCAACTGCCTGTGGCTGTCATTGCATGTGTTTAGTTTCACCGCTAGTTTCCTATGGCTTACTGTAGTCCTGCTATCCTCTCAGATGGCGTGTGACACACACTTATCCCAGGCAAATCTGCGCGTCCCCTCCTGCCAAGTCAAACAACTCTCTGTATATTGCTGACGTCTAACCCAATATCTTTGGACTTTTAAAGACGTGTGCTTTTTTTCTGCTTTTTCACGTACAAATCTGACCATAGTTTCAAATAGTCAATCATTAAATTCTCAGCACTGCTTGCTGAAACATTCAGAGTTTATTTTATTCCTGCATGTACAGACAGCCGCAATACATTTTTAGCAGCCGCGGCAGGAGCCGTGTGTATTTTAACACGCTGGCCATATGTGGCACCCTGACCTCTTTCATAAACAGAACAGTCTGCAGTGCACCATGGGTCTGATTCACCAGTTTGGGAAAGGAAGAGAAAGGGGTGTTAAAGGGGTGCTTTGGGAGGGATTCTGTTAGGGTAGTTTAAATGGAAGTCATGCTGGAGCCATTCCCCTTTGAGGAAAGATGGGCAGCACTTGAAACTCTGCATTAAACTGAGGTCCAGCTCATTCTTGTATTAGTTAAGCCAAAGACTGCATCCGTCTGTTCACCAGAAGGTTGACAGAATTAACTTAAAAGGATTCACTGTCCTTAAACTGTCAGGCAACATCCAGTCCTTAAGGCAAGTCCAAATATATTGGACTATTTCAAATCTGATCCTCCGTCCTTTGTGCTTTGTAGTACAGTCTTGGATGGAGAACAGTGGCTAGGTAGAACAATTAGCTTTCCATGAATAAACAGCTCTTTCTCTCCAAAACAGATGATCAGTCTCTCTGTTATGGGGTCTTTTGATTGATGTGGGTGGCCAGAGTTGAATGCTAGTTACTCTAAGCGAGCCCTCGGGCCTTGGAGCCCTATCATTGCAAAGCCCCCCCTGTGGTGCTCTACCTGCGGGTATCAGGTGTTGGGAGACTTTTCGTGGGGGGTGGGGTTGGGCGGGGTGGGGTGTAATTACACATGCATGTGAAGCAAAGGCCTCTGAGGGTAATGAGGTTTGGAGGATGCTGCCATCTCAGCGGGTGGTCCCGTCCTCCACTCTGACATGATCCCCTTGTCTCTCTGTTTGCGGCTGCTCACGCAAGTCGCCCCGGTCCTCTCCCCATGCTTGGACAATCGGATGGGCTTTAGTAGGGGCCTGAAAGCGGCACCCACCGCAGTCACTCCAGCCAAGCAGGCTCCCAGAGCTGCTTCCAGGCATTTCATCACATTACATCAGATCAAAAGCAATAAGCTAATTACAAACGACTGTGGGCATGCAAGCAGTAAATACAGAATCAACATAATTGATTTAATCCTCTCAATGCTAAGTGAAAAACTTATCAATGCCGAGGCCAAAATTACAGCCCTGTTTTCCAGGGCAACAGCGACAATTGGATGAATTAAAAGATCACATGAAGTTCATTCAACCAAAATAAACTCAAGTGACACCAGCGCAATTCATACAGAAACGCTCAGCTAAATGGAAAGGGAGAGCCATGTAATTTTAGGCCTCGGCGTTGCGCCTAGGACACATTTAGACTTACTTGTTTTGTTTGTTCATCTGTTTTCTTTTTGCTGTGAAGAGGTTTTTGTGTGCACGAGTTTCTTCCATCATTCATTGCGGCTGCACAGAGGAGGGCAAAAGGATGTTTTATGCATGCCTCAATATGCATCTTAAAAGCAAAAGCATTAGGAACGATAGTGAAAATGCAAAGGGTTTTCATCAACGTTTACTTATTCATGATGCTCTGAGAAAAGCAACGTATTTTAGAGCAAATCCATGTTATCATTGGAGAAGCTCCCCCACAGAAGTCATTTTCCACCTGAGGACATGCGCTTTAATGACAGTTTGAGGTGGTGCGGCTGGAACAGAGATACAGACTCCATGTTCACAACACATGCAATATCAAAGCAGAGGGGAGGAGGGGTTTCCATATAAAAATGACGCTGTATGATAAGGTTATGATTCCTCTCTATCTTATCTGCGTCTTAATCATTATACAGGGATGAAAATAGAAAATTGAATTTTTTGAAATATTTCCCACCTTACCATGCTATGCCTTGCTCTTCTACTGCGCTTTTGTCTTTATTTGTCCTGCAGGACTATACTGCTACATTGTTCACTTTACTTAATGGTCCATTTTTACTCTTATACTTCTTACTTCCATATCTTGACATATTTCCAAGTAAAACAGGATAGACAAGTGGGACATAACGTTGGGAGGAATTTGATTTGACTGCTGAAAAGTGGGCGTGTCATAGTGAATCTTGTTGAAGATTGATTGATGGGTGGGTGTCATGATATTATTGGTTGAAATTTTGCAATTTGATTTTTTGTTTTTATATATTGTTAAATAGGTGTGCAATATGACCAGAGATGTGTTTTAAAAGGGTTTTCAATTTGCTTCTTTTCAGATTTTTTTTTGTTAGTTTGTTTTTTTGTTAGCTCAAATCTTAAAGACAAATAAAACTGTAAATGCAGCGCTTTCGAAACTTTGTCGTGTTGCAGGAGACACACCTTGACAGAGGTTCATCGCTAGTATTTTCTGATCGTTGTAGTTGTGTGAACATGTTGTACGGCGCTGAACATGTGAGAGTGTGTGTGTGTGAGAGAGAAAGAGAGAACAGTGTGTGTCAAATTAGCTTGCACCCTTCCTTGTCTTTCGCCTCTTGCTTTGCGGTGGCAGCCCTCTCTCTGACCTCTCATATGTCACACAGCACTCTTATCCAGCATTGTTTTCCTGGAAGATGTAGACCGTGGCCTGATCATGAACTATGAGCCCCCAACCTCACCAATATGCTGGGAGTTTGTAGTACAAGTAAGCCATCTAATGGACAACAATGGAAACAATTTTGACACAAAGCCTAGCCTTACTATCTATCTATCTATCTATCTATCTATCTATCTATCTATCTATCTATCTATCTATCTAGCCATCCATCCATCCATCCATCCATCCACTGTAGAGTTTATAGGGTTTATAAAGATTAGTGCCCTAGATTGGAATAATTGCACTGAATTAATGTCCAAACAGCAACCAGTGCCCTCTGCACTGCAGTCTGGTGCTCGTTTTTTTTCTTATTCATCCTGCACAAATAACCTCAAATTATCCATAAAAACATGTCTTAGAATTCCTCCAACTTCATCTGGCTCTGATTAATGTTTTTACAGCATGGAATTAAATGTGCTGGAGACACGACCCGTGCATGTATGGGCCCCAGAGGAGGAGAGCTGTGACTCCTTAAGAGGAGAAAAAAAAATCTCTTTGTTTTCTGTAAAGGGACACGTCGTTCTTAATTGCTTCCATGTGGCCTCAGTCAGTGTGGATCTAAGGAGTGAGGTGGCAACAGATAATAACGCAAATAAAACGCATGGCAGTTAAAGCGAGTATACCAGCTGTGCTGTTTGAAATCTCTTGTCGTCACTCAGCCGGTTGTGTAGGCGTGTGATTGCTGGAATGGGACGGAGCGGAGCGTGATAAACTTACAGTCTCACTTATGGAAATGTTTGCATGAGCTCTTGACGGATGAGCAGCACTTGTGTTGCAACAGTCTAAAAGAGTTCCCTATCTATGTCTACCAAGACCGCAGTAGCAGGTGTCTAATGTGACCATTTTGGTTATTCAACACATGAGTCCATTATGACCGCTGAGCCGTGAGAAGAATGGGGGAAGGAGGGTTGCTCCTTTAAATGGAATCTTTAATTTCACAGGCCTCTTGATATCCCACCGCAGTTGCGATTGTGTAACAGAAAAGAGGAATCAAGGCTTTTGAAAGCACATTAAGCAGAAAGCAATTAACCAACACACAGTAGTTAATTTTTGTATTAATACTTCAACAGCTGGTGCAGATTGCTTCCTCATTTTTATCTCCGCTCCAGCTGTTCTTCCACCGACAAGAACATTAAAGAGGATTTGTCCGTAATAAAGTGGCTCCATATATAGATACCTCGCTGAGAAACGGAACCCGTAGGGAACGTGGATTTACATATAGAGAAAGTTGGGGAAACGGACATCTTTTCAATACCCCGCTGGTCTTCCTTTCAGCGAGCACCTCCAATGGGAGCTGTTTCAAAGCCCTTTTTTCTTGTCTACCGAGTGTTGGCGTTGGTGTACATTTCAAAGTCCTTTATTGACATCCTCTACAGATGTGCTGCTTGGAGGAACATTTGTTATATTGTGAATTGGGTACTAAAGGCGAGGCCCAGGAACATTTGATTAATGCTCATACATATGGTGCGCTAGCCTGTGTGTGAGTATCTCTGCTCTATTCTAAAAAGCCAGAAGGCTGGGGGATGAAAAATAAATAAAACCAAATTAAATGACTTTTTTTATACGTTTCTCTGGGCAACAGCTTTCCATATTTGAAGGATAATGTGGCTTCTATTTCTGTCTCTGAAAACCAAATGTATTATGTTTTTGGATCAGCCAGGACGAAAAAGGCCTGCCCATGGGGTCTTAGCTGACTGTCAAAATAAACATACCAGGAACAAGTTGAGACAGGCTGCCACTAGTGCCACATCCGTCCTGTCTTAAACCAGCGTAAACCACAAGACATGTACTTATGCACCCAGGCAGTTGCCACACCATGCCACATGCTTGCTTAATTAAGTGAGTGCTGGGTACGGCTGAGTGACAAGCCTCGGGCTGGAGAAGAACTCTCTCTCCTCTCCTCTCCTCTCCTCTTCTCTATTTGTCCCATTCCTTCTGCTCTTTCAGATGTCAGGTCCCCGTAATAAAGAGCGCAGATTTTCAGAGGTCTGATATATTTTTACTTCAGAAGAGAGAATATGAGGGTCATAGGTCGAGACTCACTCTGTGAGAGAGTCACAAAAGGCTTGCTTGACAGGGGGAATTCTCTTTTACAGCGCTACGTGTACGTCATGACACGAACAGAACTGGTATAATAGAGAGATTTGGAGGATTTATATGGTGTTCTGTAATTGAACATAATTGAGAAAGTGCTTGACACTTGATATGAATTTATAGTGCCTCTTATCCAAAGAAATGTTTTTCTGTTGGCTGGTTTTCTAAACGCTAATCTTAAGGGAGATGACTGATTTTGGTTATTTGTGTGTGAAGATTCACGGTGTTAATTATAACAATATTGCACGGGTAACTGTGTCTTTAAAGCTGTTGGATCATTTAATCCTTTCACACAATATGATTTACAAAGGGGAAACTAATGTTTTTTTGCCGTCTCCACACACACCATATTTGCTTTGTTGCTTAGATACTTAGTGTTAATAAGAGTGATGCACGAGGAAGAAAAGTGCACTGTTGCCACTTTTTGCAGCACAGAATTAGTGGCAAACATTATGAGAGTGCAAGCCATTAAAGTAAGAAACAAGTCTTAATTTATAGCTCTGGTCTGTTTGTCATTTGGCTTGGCTACTGCTTTGTTGCATAAGCATGTGTGGAATAATTACGGACACAGTGAGATGGGATTTATAATGGAGAAGAAAGAGGAGGGGACTGCGGCCTTCTGCAGCAGCGCCTCCAGATGTGTGGACGGGGCCGCAGCCCTGTGTGGTTCCACTTAAAACGCAATGGGAGAGGAACACGGCCTGTGAAGTCGATGTGCCACGTCCAGCGTGTCTGTGTGTGTGTGATAGTACCACCTTCATGATCAAATATTTCAACTTGCATGTCGTGCGTGCATGTGTGTTTCAGATAATGTTTTTGGACTTTTCCTCTTGCGGCCGATAGTTTTACAGCAATAGCCAGAGAAAGATGGGCTGTCTGTAAAGCATATGCTAGGGACATAAAGATTTATTGGTGACAGGTTACCTGATTTCACCCTGCTTGTCCTGACACACAATCAAAACACATTCTTCTACTTGCTGTCTCTCTCACACACACACAGACATAAACCCATGTCCCCACAGTGCCCCACCTCGCATGTAGATGTTTAAATGTCATTGCTAAGTGCCTCATGCCTCAGATCATCTGCTCAGCTGGTTGTTCTGGTAACATACTTCATGCTGCAGCTGAGCGCCGCCTGGGCCTCTCAGAGTGCCACTGCACAGACTATCCCTGTCCAGGTGCCTCAATGGGGCTCCAGGGAACCAGGTGTTACTTCCTTCAGCTCTTTCTCTTCTTCTCCAGGATGATGAAGGTGATACTGCCGGCCACAGGGATGGAAGGTATTAAGGCCCAGCTACAGTCTTAAAGTCAACTGATTTGCCCAGCTGCTTGACATGAAAGCCAAAAGTTGTATCAAAAGCATAGCAGCGCATTTATTAGGCTACTTCCTGTGTCAAAACGGGGCCACGGAGTCACTTTCCACTGAAATAGCTTTGTTGGGAGCATATACATGTTGTTTGTGTCAGAATTGGGGTTCTTTATCAGGGTGGGCAACATTAAAGATGACACTTTTCCATTTTTGTCACCTTGTGGTCTTTTTTTATTTTTGGTACATTTCAGTGTTTAATTTATCATTTTATTGGGTTTCTTGTACCAGCTGGTGTTCTCACATGTTAGCTCTGCTGTTGGTAATAATAGAAATTCACGTAACATGTTTTGGGCCTCTGGGAAATGTCTTTGACACCAGTTACAAGGCCCGCCACCGCACACACACCCAAGCATGTTGGCTATTGACAGTGCCGTAGCTGTATACTTCTGTGTTCTGGCTCTGACAATCACGTTGGATAAATCCAATGTCAGTGTTGGTGCTGTCGCCACTGTTTCAACCACCCACACAGCTGTGGACAGCTGTTAGGACATGGTGGCTCTCTGCCTCTAACTATAGGCCATGTAGCGACTTTTTCCATAACTCCCAAGTGCTGTATTAAGGCTTTATAGCCCTATATTCACATATATGTGAGCAGAGGCTTTACATGCCAAAAAATCTACCCTCTTTGTACTCTGTCAGCAGCTCAGACTGTACTTTTCTTAGGCTGCTTTTATTCACTGAGCATGTCTCCCAACTTCCCTGTGATCACCTGTGATATAGTAATCGATTGCAGAGCCTTTGATGGCCTGAAACAACAGCTGAAATGATGATTATATACCATGCCTGGTCATGAGGAGACAGCAAGAAAGTTCACATTTTGTTCTAAAAAGCTTTCCTTTGATTTTTCCATTTCAAAGTCTGGTATCATACAAATATGCCGGGCAAAGATTATGCCACCCCTCCTTTTCTCCCCCATTTTATACATGCTGCTCTCATCACTGAGAATAGAGTGTATCCGTAATAACTTGCACATGTCCCACTTTTGTCTTTGCGGTTTTCATTCGTCTATAAATTGAAGGTAGACACTTTTTTCTGCGCCTCTTTGGGTGACGTGTAAGACAGGTTTAAATGGATGTAATTTCACTTTGAAGCAATTGTGTGACTCATTAAATGGTGCCAGTTTGCGTGTACATTGCTGGTGGTTTTTGGAGCAGCACGAGGGCCCTCCAAGTCACCGTGCTTCAGGTTCTCAGCTCAGAAAAGAAAGACATCTGGCACCCATTCTGGTTAGAAGGCGAGTGCCAACACGAACACATTAGCTGACGGACCAAATGCTCTCAACCCCAGTCTAACACAGAGCGCATGACAACCAAAATCGAAACCTTTCAGCGAGCTTCAGCATTTGCACTTGGTTCTGCG
The DNA here is from genome assembly GCA_029490765.1 of Euthynnus affinis. Taxonomy (NCBI): domain Eukaryota; kingdom Metazoa; phylum Chordata; class Actinopteri; order Scombriformes; family Scombridae; genus Euthynnus; species Euthynnus affinis. Next base: position 20,670,437 of record CM055839.1, read on the forward strand.
TCGTGTTGCTGTAAAGATTTCCCTACCCTGACGCCAACGCTCTCTGTAGTGAAACTGATCCTTATTGAATTATGAAGGAAGCATTGCACAACCATGTAGCACAGCCACTCTCAAATCCGCTGTGGTTGGCATAAAGGGGATGGTTAATTTTTACATTAGAGAGACTAGAGATGATTTGGTGAGTGGCATGTTGTCACTACTCTCCAAATGACCCCTAAACCTTCTGGTTTCTATTGGTACATCCCATCTCATCCCTTCGCAGCTTAGACGACAACCCACTTCTTCTAAGAACACAAACAACATGCTAAAATTTCTGGTATTAATTAATATGCTAATATTTCCAACAGCACTGTCTTTGGTTATATGGTTTCCATTCCTCTTACCTTGCAAAGGTTATTGTGCACTCTCATTGGAAAACATTGCTCTAAGTGTTGTAGTTTCCAATTTTCCCATGGTGACACGCATCCAGCCCTTCCGAGAACTGTTTGTGGCTTAAATACTGCAATGTACACTGTTTAAATAAAATATTATTATATCTCATAAAAGGGCTCTGAATATTCCTGCTTTTAGGTCTTTTCCATTTTATGGGGTTTAAAGGACATTATTAAAGTTACCAGGTTTTTGATATATTTCTTTAAGTTTTGGTAATAATGTTTAATTAAGACATTACAAAAAAATGGCTCCTTCGTCTCCATTTTTTACAAGCAGGGTCAAACTTGCTTAAGTTGATGTCTCACAACTGAGTTTTGCTTTTGATTAAAACGCCTCCCTAAACAATTCTATAAATCCTTTCTGTCATCCAGTTTTGTGGTATTTGAGTTGATATGCTCTCTGGAATCCCTTCACCCTGCAGATTTATAGTACACCATTTGAATCAGCAGGAATTGTATAGTTTGCCAATAACGGCCTGGAAAAGTGACCATGCTGCTTTTCAGTTATTTTTCAAAAGTGTTGAAGAGCTTTTCTTTGAAGTCTTGAAGTGATAAGTTGTAAATCAGTGAGAAATATATACTCTTAACCTGGGATCTATTACATTTGGAAGCAAGGTCACAAAAAGGGAATATTACATTTTTTTTTTAAAAAAGCAACGCTAAGTACGACGCTTATTTCACACACAGTTATTCTTTCATGTCATATATTTAAAAATAAGTACTATATTCAAAAGCCTGATGATATTTTATTGATTAAAGTTAGCTAGCCCAGCATATTGTCTTCATGTTTTATTTGAAATCATTCCTTTGCCAAGACAACCCATCCATGCATCCTATTGTCAGTCACAAAGCCTGTGGGTAAGCAGATCAAGGTTAGGCCTCATTTCATTCCAATATGAGATATCTCATTTCAGGATGAAACTGCATCATCTTGAATGTGACTCTCTGTATGGAAAACTTTGGAGTGGTGGTCCAGATCTGACCTTGGGGAAAATGCTAACGCTGTGGCTTCGTGGAGATTTAACAGTTGTCATGAAAACATTAAATTGAGACGGCAGCATCTGGCAGTCAGACAATAACGCCGGTACATCACAGTGCTGCTTTTTAGTGCCAAGGAGCGGTGACTCATTTCTGATAAACATCTGCATCATAAAATAAAAGCGTGGCCTTGCTTGCTTCTCCGTAATGGTACAGTGAATATCGGTTATGCGAGCAGGCAATTTTTTTTCACCGAATTATAGTTTCTTCAAAGCATACAGCTGCATCTGATACAAAATATTGGGCGCAGATTGAGTGAGCTCTGTCATGGTTTCCATGTTTTACACATGCTGATTAGTAAATTATCAGTATAATTGCAGTATTTTTCAGTTACACAGCTACATAAACACCATTACTATTGTCTGGATTAGCAATGAATATGTTTGGATTTTATGATATACTTCATGTCTTCCAAACATTTTAGAAGAAAGGCTGCATACATATGCTGTTCTGCAATACTCTTAATTTAGTATAACTACCAACATCGAACACACTTGATAATATTCTTGGTTGGATTCATTAAGAGTGTACCAAAGTACAAATAAATCCCCATTTCACTTGATGTACAGGACAAAGATGGATTTCCCAGTGGAAATTAATGTGGCTTAGAGCATTAAAGGGACCCCTGGTGATTTTTTTCCCCAAATCAATTCTGGCTAAGAAAAAGTTTACTTAGATTGAGTGCCTCTGCACAAGTCAATAAGATCACTTAAACACTGCTTGCTAGATGAGGACTGAGCTGCAGGAGACATGAACTTAATCTCAAGTTGTTCCTCCTCACGCCAATGTCTGTTCCATTAAGTGGTAGACACAATTTTAAAAAATTCTGCAAGCCAAGTGATAATCAAGACCCTTCTCTCTGCAGTTTAATCAGACTGATATTTTTAATTTGTTTGTTTGTTTGTTGCTCAGATACATGGCTGTATGTAGAATATTTATTTGCCCCAGAGGTTTCTCTTGCTTTGGTTTGAGTCAGCGTTTTGCATCGTTAGCAGTCCCTCTGGAATTCTCTAATGACAGTCCCAATTTGGAGCTTTAATGCAGCACTGAACAGAAAACACTCTTCTCTTCAGCTGGCTGGTATGAAAAGCTGCCTCTTTTGCAGGCCAAAGCCATTGTTTTACAAGTGGAAACCCCAACGACAATTATGCCTTACTGGTTACGGTTTGGCCGGGTGAGATTGCAGAAGCCTTCTCCTCATGCTCCTTCTCTCCGAATGTGGCTTTCCACAGTTAAGGAGAGACAAACAAACAAAAACAAACAGAAAAAGGAGACCAAAAGCTTGAATAAACTAGAAGGGATAACATCACCAAAGACACAACGACATGGGTGAGAGTTTCCAGAGCTGTCACTCCAGTGAGTTCTAGAGACGCGATAATGCACATAAATGGAGGATTAGTGGTCAACCTTGGAAACACATGTGCTGAAAGCAAAGGAAGTGGAGCAGAGAAGGAAGTTTGGCACGTGCAGCAGCTGTGTGGTTGTAGGCACTGCAGGGCTCTTTGATCTTCTTTACTCAGGTGTGACAGGGCTTTGGCAGACAGCGGGCCTGGTGCAGGCTGAGTCTGAGGCTGGACGGGCCCATATGGTCTTAGTGAGAGCGTGAGAAAGGGCACCTGCCGTGGAGCAAAGTGCTCTACAAAGCGTCGAAACACTTCCCAAAAACTTCTGAGGCAGTTTTCAGTGTACAGACTCGGTCATCTCTGAAAATCATTTGTAGACCCCAAACTTGCTTGGAGATCCAGATGGATGGAATTGATCAAACTGGACTGTGACGAAACAATTTGAAAGTATATTTAGGATAGTGCACAGGATCTTAATTGTCCTGATGTGATAAGCTGCACCCATGGGTTGTCGAAGTTGATTGCATTCACAATAATTATTTCCAAAATTCTTCTACATAGATTAGTATTGCAGTGTACATCTTTTATAAACGGGTACCACTATAAAGGATGATTACCCCTGCATTAATGGTCCCAGGGCTGATTGCATCTCATATAGCAACTGTCATTGTGTTGACCCTTTCATCAGCAGTGATCAGCTAAGCTCCAAAGGAGCCTAATAGGCTGTGGTATAAAAACATGGTGCCATCATCAACTCAGCAAATTCACAATTCGTCTGGTAACCCGTCTTAAGGTCATCCAATAAATCAGTCCAAGCATGGATTTATGAAAATGACTGTGTGAACCCGGAGGTCACAGGCGGTTTAAATTGATACTTGGCAGTAAATCCTCTAATTGTTTTTCAATGCGCCTTTACAGTTGTACAATAATACCACAAGAATACTAGCTTGCATATCTGGATACATAAAAGGAAACAAAATATCATTTTTTATGTGCTGTCTGCTGGACACACCTATGTTTAATTAAATTGTACATTTGATTTTGCCCTATAAACCTTGTCTGCAAAATAGGAAATTAGCCTGTTACCCCAATGCTTAATGAGTTGCATGTTTTTTAGGAATCCAAGTGAACCATTACTGCCATTTTGTCATGATTTGGCGGGCTATGTTTCAGTCCTGGGCTCTATTATTTCTTATGGGCTAATTAAGACATTAGCCATTATAGAAATTCCTCCACACTCTTTGCGGAATCAAACCGTAGTCTTTCAACTTGTTCCAACTCCCCTGGTGCCTGGGCAGAGCTCAGGCCTGAGGTTTTCTCCCTCTGCAGCTGTGATTTCTGGAGCAGAGACAGGAGTTGGCGACCATTGTGACCTTTCTAACCCTGTCAGTGTCCATCCAACACGACAGCCTGAGGATTCAGACAGGTAAAACGTTGAGTTGCTCCAATGTATCCTGAGCAGCAAGACCGTCTCCCTCTGTTCCAGCTTTCACTGTGCCCTCACTGGAGTTTGTTAACTCTGTCATTTGATGGGAGACTTTACAAAGGTCACTGTCTGTGTATTTTTCATTAACAACCCAGCGCTGCTCACTCCTCAGCTGGATAATGAGAACCATCGCCTCGGCAGATCTGGAGAAACATTTTTGGTGTCAGCAAATGTCGCAGCTTGATGGCATATAAATGTAATTTATCAGCGTGTTTATGTTGCCGGTTTAGTAGGACATTTTTATGCCCCACTAGAGCAGGGATGCTGTGTCAGTGCATAATGACAATGTCACTTGCAATAACAGACAGATTTGGTATTTGTGGCGTCATCTCATAAAGCAGCTCTGCATAGAGTTTGTGAACTGTGACAACTTTATGATTGTATTTTACTCTCTTTAGCATAACTTTTTGATGTGAACATAATACCCCATCGCATGAGAAACAACTGAGAATAGTCTGGACTGCAGACAAGAGTAGATTAAGTTTTTGTTTTAAACTATTTCTGTACTATGGTATATTATCCTCATGTATTACGATGTTTTGTTTTAACAACATGCGTACAAGTTCAAAATTTAATAGCACCAACATAAATTAGAAAGTGTTGGATAAAAATTCACAGAGGGCGGGTTCAAATGCAACAGGCCAATTTAATGTAAAGGCTACAGCTCTGGTACTGCACATGCATATAAAGATACTGTAATCTTCAAACAATATGAGTGATTGAACATCTCCAGCTCTAACATCAAATCTGCGAGAGAAGGGACACTTTTATGGCAGCACTAAAAGAAGTTGGCTGAACCTCTATGTTTGATCCTCCCAGGCAGTAGAAAAAAGAGTAACACTTTAATCAGTTCAATACCTTTTTCTTTTTTTTTTGCATGGACTTAACAGCACTGTTGCAAAGTAATCGTCAGACTAATTTTGCCTTTTAACCCAGTTCCCGTTGCAGATTCTGATTTTTTTTTAAGCATGTCCCATGTGTCATGGGCCAAACTATGCTGTCAATGATAATTAAACAGATTGACAGCCACAAAGAGGGAGGAGGCTCCTTAATAACTTGTAAACAAGTTGCAAAATGGAAAAGAATAGAATTAGCCTCAGTTAGGCCCATGATGCTGCTACAGTATTGGTTATTACTGATCAAAGGGTTTGTGCTATTGGATAATGGCCATGCTTGCAGTCCAGCCATTGGCAAGCCACCATGGAGAAGCTTGATAACAGAGCTCATTTGAATTTAGCTTTTTTGGAACAGAGGTTTTGCATGCCAGCTTTATTCATGAGGTGTGCATTCCCCAATGCTGCTGTCATTGCTGGTGAGTCAGATTTCATATGGATGACTGCCACTATATCAGAACCAGACGAGTCTGACAATTATCACTCTCTCAAACTGATGCCTTGTGCTTTCTTTCAACTGAAAGGCACTAAATAGTAAAAAAGAACAAAATATGGGGGAAAAAAATCATAAAAAAGAGAAAAACCATGAACCCAGAAACAGAGAGTGTGCAGTGTGGCAGGCAGATGAATCATAAATCCTCTCTTGGGTTTGAGTCTAATCAACAAGCCTTTCTTCATTTGCTTACTGTTGCCAGATTTGATTGATGGGTCAGCCATTTTTCATGGATCATTTCGCTTCCAGTAAATATGTGCACAATCACGCTGCCTTCCTGAAATTAGAAAAAGAAACACGATTTCTTTTTGTTTTCAATCTTGTAAACCACAACATTTGTATGTTGTCCAGTAATGACAATGTCAGACAGAACGAGCCCCAGAGGGCTTTCTGGGCTTGAGTTCTGAAGGCCACAAGTTGACAGATACACACAGGAGAACAAGGCAGAGAGGAAGCCTCATCATGACTTTGTGCAACCACCACCCCTGCCCCTCATAGCCAAGACTTGTTCAGTGACCAGGATAGCATGACCTCAAGTGGATGACATATTCTGATGGCAGACGCTCACAGAAAAACAATGTTTTTACACAAGGGTGTAACTGTTATGTTTTTTATCACCAGCAATTCCACAGTGATTACAATCTATCAGTTTCTAAATCTTTGCCGTAAGTTCAGACTGATGAAGTATGGTGAAATACATAACCACATGTCTGCTGTTCAAATTGGATGTACGGATTAATGTTATCCCTTAAATGGTCATTTGGGTGTTGCTACCATTACTTCAGCACAGATACATGGGCCACCAGGGTACAGCTTAATTGCTGCATTACGAAGGTATTCAAGTAGCACACCTTGATCCCTACAGACATGTGTAAGTAATTGTTGCTTTATATCCTTGTTAAACTTATTAGTCTAAAATAAATGTAGTAGTAACCACTTCAGGCTAGCTGAGGCTCCCTAAAGGGTAATCGAAGTCTGATTTAAGTTTTTTGTATTCTTTGTTTTCATTGTATATACTGTTTATTTACAAGGAAACTAGCAAGACATTTTCTCTTGACTTTGTTTTGCAGTGTTCTCAAACTGTGTGCACAACAGTTTGAAAGTCAGAGTGGAGGTTTTCAAGTCAAACTAAAATTAAATGGGTTTTTTTTCTGCTAGAGCACACAAATCTGTAAATCACATGCGCTGTGCTCTCCTTTCAGACACAATACTAAGAGGCCACAGGTATGCTATAGCAGCTCTGTGAGACTGTATATAGGTACAACAGTGCATTGAACTAAGTGCTAATGTCGGCGTGCTAACATGCTCATAATGGCTTTAGCATGTTAACATGCTAACATTTGCTAGTAAACACTAAATACAAAGTAGCTGAAGTCGATGGGAATGTCATTAGTTTTGCAGGTAGCCTATTTGGTCATAAACTTGAAGTTGAAATTGAAGTTTTTGAGATGCTGATCTCCAAAGTCCAAAATCATTTCATTCAAAAACAAATTGAACCTCACGGTGGCACTGGATGATTTAAGTGGGATTCATTCTTTAGACACAATGAATATCTGTAGGCCTACATAATTTCTTTGCATTCCATTTAAAAGTTGTTGAGATGTTTAGCCTGTACCAAAATGGTGGACCGGCCAATCAGCCAACATTGCCATCCACCATACCGCTACAGTGACATACGTCCCGGTTTGTCCAGGATTGTCCCAGTCCTGAGTACTGAGTACAAGTGTTGTTAAGGTTGTTGTTATCCTAGGTTGCAGCTCGTTCTGACAGAACCTGTCAGCATGGTAAGAGTTAGCCATCATGTCAAAGAGAGAGTTAGTATTTTTTAAAGAGCCCCAGGAGGCTTAGTCCTTCTTTCGTAAAGTACACATTTGGTGGATTTTTGGAGACAAAATAGAATTTTTTGTCTGCGGAGGCGTTTCCATGGTGTTGAAAGGTGCGCTCGGTAGACGTGCAGTACATACGCATTTGCATGAAGGCGTACCCTTATAGCTGGAGTGTGGGACTTTTGTCTCCCCCTTCTGGCAGTGGGAGTAAAAGGAGGCGCTCAGCTGTGATGCCTCACACAGGCATGCAACTTGCTCTTATGCGCACCCTGAATGACAGACACAGAGGTTTTGATGGTCCACTGCCCTAAAAACATTTTTGCTGGCGTACTGGGATTTGTCCTCTTTCCATAACCTATTTTGGCTGTAAAATGGTGGATAAATTGTATTGAGCATCACACAACCCCTGCGAAATGATTCGTTTCACTATCAGAATTTGATCCATTTGGTCCGATAGCATTTGGGAAGTCTAGAAGAGCTGCATGATTAACGGCCAAATGGCCAGCACAGGAATGTTTCGCCTGACATGATTTAAAAACTCTGTATACTGTGAAATACGGAGAGATTTATTTGGCAGTGGCAGACTTAATCAGCATTGTGTGAACTTGTTTGGCAAGGGTTTGAATGTAACTTGAATGTTCATTTATTTATAAAAGTTCCACTCTTACAGGTTTAAGATAAATTTTAAAAAATCTGGCTGGAATCAATTTAGCAAAAGAAAGCAAATCTTTCTATTACAAAAGTGACATTTACTTGATAAAATTGTTGCTGGAATACCAAGTAAAGTATATACATTTGCTTCTTTAAATAAATATAAAGACTTGTAAATCAAAACACTATACAATGAAATGAGAATTCTCTAAGTTTCCGCTGAGACTCGGAGAAAACACACCGATCCACTCTGGCCCAGTGCGGATTATACCTGTGTCAAAATGCTCAACACATCTTCACAAGTCCTTCACAAGTGCAAGTTCTGCATAACAGTGAGATTTCAAAGAGTTACACCAAGAGCTCTGATCGTACACACAACTGCCTGTGTAAGTGATGAATCTTTACAAAGAGGCCTTCAGCGTCCCAGGAGATGTCCTCATCTTCACGGAGAGAGGTAACACAGAGGACAAACCATAGCAGATACTGCAACTATCTCTCTCTCTAATGTATATTTATAGCACTTCACTTGCATTTAAAAAGTTTAAAAACCTATCTAAGAATGCTTAATATCTTTGATCTCCTTCTGAGTATAATGCAAACAGATAATTATGTTTACTTTTTATATGCCTATTGATATATACACAGTTTTCCTTATGAATATAACAGACAGTATCAAAGATAAGCCTGTTCTACAAGGAGGCTTTGTGACTGCTCTCTAGTCTGCAATTTGTCAGCGTGATATTTATATTCGCTTTCATATCTCCACTGGCACTAATAGCTTGTGGTCCCATAAACAAGAAAAACACACAGAGAAAACTCCAGTATGAATTATACTATTGGTTTCGCTATTTATTTCTCTTCCATCATCCCTACTTATTTTCTTTTTGCTCATATATTAATGGTCTAACAGTCTTAAATGATGCACAAGTGGGTTCACATTAAGGTTAGATAGCCAGCCTGACTTCCCTTATTGAACTTGATTGATCCATTAATTCTTTAAATGCCAAGCTTTCAGGTTTCACAAGCCATTGGTGGTGCTGCCACTCTGTCTGTCTGCTTCTGTTTGAAGATAAAAATCAACTTGAGCTTATTTCAAGTACATTCTGGATCATAATACGTTTTACAAAAACATTAATAATTGATTAAGTAAAGCAAGCAATGGAATTTTGAGTCATAACAGCCATTAAAATATAATAGAGGACAGTATGGAGTCGTTTTACCTCTGATGGCTGATCAGTCGTGCTCGTTTTCTTGAGTTTGATCTGCTCTTCGCTGCATGCTAGTCAATCATCTAGAACAATAAACTAAGTTGCTGCAGGCGTGACAGTGTGGAGAGCGGAGAGGAGCATGGTGGCTACTCATCAGACTAATTAACCATACAGACAGGGCCCGGCGCCATAACCCAATACAATTCCAATCTGAGGGGCTGTAATTGAAGTGACAAGTTAATTACAGGCTGATATTATCGTACGTTCCTTGTAACACCCCTCTCTACCCCCCTCCCCATGTCTTCCTTTCCTCCTGTCTCAGTCTCTTTCCTCTCTCGAATCTGCTCTACCTCCCATCCTCAGATGTGTTAATTAACAACAGTAGCCCAACAGGTTTTTTAGCCTGCACACATGCCCTCCTATACCCCTGACCTTTTCACCTGTGCTGGATGTATAATTAAACGGAAATAAGTCCACTTTGTCTCATTTTCATTTACAACATTTATGAGCTGCACTTTGTAGACTCGAAACTCTCACCAGCCACAGCGGCAGCACCGCCACCACATGCCCCTCGGCTCAGCCCTCTCCACCCGATCCCACCCAGCACCTCTGTGCACCTCTGTAATTAGCGTTAGCATCTTCTTTAAACAAGCTACATAAAGTTTAGTGGCAGGATTAAATCAGATCATTACCATAATATGGCTGTGCAATTTGCCCCTATCTCTCTGCTTTTCCGCCACATCAAAGCCCGGCGGAGCACTGGTGTAATTGGGCCATGCCGCCTTGTCAAGATGATTCAGCCTGATGGCTGCTCCTCTCCCTGAAAAACCTCCTGGGCATGATAATTAATGGAGAAGAAAGTCAAGTCAACGTGAAGAGAAGAAGAAGGAGGAGAGTAAAGGAGTAAAAAAAAAAGTTTGGACAGCTCCACATGAATATTTCACACCTTTGACGTATTCAAAATTAACATTATCAATTTGATGTATAATGGATATTAACTTTGTCAACGCTGTTTCCTTTTAATCCAGATATGTTTTTCATGATGTTCCTCAATCTGATTCCTTATGCTGTGACCTTATGAGTGGTTCTAATGATGTAAGTGAAGTGAAATCAAAGTTTGTTTGGCTCATTGTATCCCTCTCAGATCAACGTTGTCATTTCTGATGAGGTGTCGACATGAGGACAGCTGCCATTCAATGAGTTCACATTCAGATGATTTTGAAGCTGATTTCCCTTTGGAGTTAAGGTAACAAACAGTGCCTTGTGTATCTATTATAATTTCCTTTGCAAATAGTCTCATGAGACCAACGCCAATGGCATTACAACAACCTCTGCGTCTTACACAAAAATCAGTTTTCTTTGATAATTTACATCATTATGTCACCTTGTAGGAATAATGCAAATTTATAGGCCTGCTGTGCCTTTGTTGACACTCTTTGCCAGCACACTTTGGTAATGAATAAGGCAAGGCTTCAAACACAGACAGGTGCTGGGCGTCTAGTAACTCTCACTATGAATATCCACAGTAGAAAGTCAGCCTGGGTCACTGTTGATTTGTTGCAAATTAGCACCATATGTTTTATCTCTGCGTTTACATATGAATGACTCAAAACACAGAAAGGGAGGCCGGAGGTGGGCGAGGGGATGAATATCGATGATTCTTCTGTATGCTGGGTTTTGGGGAGGGGAGAGGTGGGGGCGGGCAGGACGGTGCCTGCCATTCAAATGTCCGTCATCTGTTCAGCCAGTGAGGGAGGAGAGACAATGCCGGTGACAGTTGGTGACAGAGACAGCTGGTTGTCCCACTAGCCCCTGCCTGTGATCCACTGTGAGGTGACACCTCACCAAAAAACAGAAAAGGAAAGTGGAAAAAAAACCCATCTTTGACTAATCAAAACAGCAGGCCAGACACCCTGCCTGCGCCAACAGGAGACCGATGCCACGAGGATGCCCGGCTGGCACGTCAGACAATACCTTCTCTGTCACAGCGGCCCCCTACTCCTTCTTCCTCCTTCCATCTGCCCTTCCTCAAGTCTTCACCCACCAGCGTAGGGGCACTGGGGGTTGTCAGCTAAACCAAGTAACCTTTCCACTCTTCCATTTCTTCCACCCCAAATTTGAATATGAAAAGGGACTTTCTCTTACCCAGTCAAAGACCATCACTTTAATGACATTTGGCAGTCATTTGATTTATTAGGTTTTAGAGGGAGGGGAGAAGAAATCCACTAAATATTTCATATGCCATGCTAATCCTTGTAATATTGCCAGCTGAAGACATGTACCTGCACCGCTAAGACGTGAGGCACATGGATTTCTCGCAGTCAGATGGCTGGAAATGCCTGTGAGTCTACTGAATAATAAAATAGCTGCATTGAAATATTTAGACTTTGATTCCCATTAAAGGAATCTTTAAAACATGAGATTTACGTTTCAGGAAAGAAAAGAATAGTGATAGTAGAGACAGCAATCACAACACACTCACACAGAGAAGCTTCAGCCAGTCTGAATAACACTGTCTCCCTCTGTACTCCCTCTCGAAAGTAGATTTGGGGAGAAACCGAGGGTATAGGTTCAAACAAAGAGCACGCTACCACGGCAGAACAAATGGCTCACAAGAAGCAGTTTGCGTGATAGCATGTGTTGTGTTTCTACGGTTGATGTCGGGTGAAAAGCACAAGTGACGAGAGATAGGACCTACACATATATAAAACATTCTGAGACAAAAGTAGCTTCAGAACTGGGAATGAAAGGAAATGAGGTGTCAGCAGTTTCATCCCACTCGCGACACTTCTCTCATCTCAGCCCTGTTTGACATTTCCACAGCTGCTGCGAGCAGTAAGCGTCGTACTGAGGATACCAATGCTCCCTTTGTTCACGAAGCACTTTGTCCATTTGACTGCGTTCCAGATAGACTGAGAGAAGAGACAAAGAGTGACAGAGACATAAACGGAAGCATGTGGTTGACTATCTGCATCCTAGGCCTACAGTTGGCTGACAGTATACAGGCCTGATGTGCAGGCGTGTTGGTGCATGCGCCACATGGTGCCTTCTTGCCTCCTATCTAAGGACACTTCTGGTTAAATTTGTCTCTTCCCACAAGCCCTTGGCAGCCACGGCTCCCTCTTTCATATTTGACATTGACCTTGCTGTGACATCACCCCCTCTGGGCACTGCGGCATCACTGAGAGATATGATGAAAGCATCCAACGGCAGGCCACCATGACTACACACAAAACAGACACCACTTTGAACTCTGTCTCCTTTTGTTTTCACGGCAGTTTAAGAGCAGGATTGGTCAGAGGCCGATGCAGCTCGGCGTAATGTGCGGCTCACATGTGGCCAGAGCCTGAGTAATGCTGCTTCTTTGGTCGGGGCCATGTCGAGAGACGCGCCACAAATATCCTCAGACTGAAATAACAACAACTGTACAACAGTAAACGCTACAGATCTAACATTTCATTTTTAACCAACCAAAACCAGCATGCTTTTCTATTCTGTTCCACATAACTGCACTGCTGTAGGCTATTTGCAATATGCAATACCCAAAGGCTTTGGAGCTGGCAAGATGAGAATTTGCTCTGTTGACTAGAAGAAGAAACTGTGATCTTTCTGTTCCCAGCAGATTTTTTTTTTACTTTGGGAATATGTGTCATAGTGGCATGTGTCACATAATGGTATTGTTTGGTAAGTGTGATATCTATGCTCAAATGCATTGCCTTTAAGAAGAGATGATGTGGCTTAGATGTGATGTGAAATATATACGTGTAGTATATATACGGTAGCTTGTCACTTATTAGCTGATCAGCCTACTGCAGAGTAGAATGAAGGCCCCTAGGAAGCTTAAAGGAGATGATGAAAACCCAGAGGAGTCACTGCTCCACACCTGCAGAGAGGGGGATCATGGGTAATGAAGCAAATGCGAATGAGGTTGTGTCTGTTTGTTTGTGCCTGTGTATACGCTACGTGTGCATGTGCGCTCATGCTGGAGCTGCTAGTTATACATGCTAATCACAGGTACTGGGTGTGTAATTGGACATAACAGGCGTCACTTGGGTGGGGTGGGCGGGAAGAGGCAGCATGGCTCCTTGAAGGCCCAGCTAGCTAATTTGCACACAGTGATATTCCCACTTTGACAACTGGAGGCAAATAAATGAGCTAGGGAAAGGCAGCCAGACGATATGCCACCGCGCACCCGCTGCTTGATTTGCCACCAGGGCTTCGGCACCCAGGTAGCACAATTACTGCCCATCCTCTCTCCCTAAATTGTGAAGCGGAAGAGAAGTGACACCCATAAGGCGTGCATCACTGTAATCGAATCTAAATGAAGGCTGTGCATAACCAGAGCTCCCACCTGAGACAATGGAAGAGATGTGACCGCGCCAGCCTGTCAACACCGTGTCACTGCACCCGTTCACAGCCCCGTCCGCATGCATAATCACACCAATCATTACAGTGTCAATGATGATAATGTAAATATAAAGAGTGGAGGCAAGAAGGAAGAGGGAGAGAAGGGTAGCAGGGAACGATGGACAAAGCCTCAACTTAGAGACCAGAAATATTGTAAGAATGAACAATGTCACAATGGAAAGGAGAATGGTTCTGTTTATTTTGATCAGTTACATGGAGATGATAGGAAGAACACACATTTGCACCTGTGACAGAGATAAGAGCTCATGTGACATTTTAGGTTATAAGATTTAGCAAATATGTCAGCATCAGGTGATGGCAAGAGTCATCTGAATGACAAAAATACAGTTAATCTTCATATTATGATTCTCATCCAGTATGCAAATAAGTCATATTTTGATGATTTGAATATGAACGAACAGCATAATAGTTCATAACATCATCTTAAATGAATGAATATATAACTTGCACAATAGTAACACTAAGCTAATATTAGCTAAAATGGACCAGGCAATGTTCAGTAATTGACAGAAACAGTAGCTTAATAAGTCAATTACGTTCACAGCTTATTGATGTGCATTGTGACAGCTTATGTTGAATTGTAATTGGGCTTTTTTTTAAAACACCACTGAATTGTATATTAAAATCTGAAATAATGAGCTATGTGCATAAAATATGTCTGGTTCCTGGTTTGACAAGCTTAGACTGTAAAATGTGTGGCACAGGTCATTGCACATGGTTGTATCTGATAGCTGGTTAGCAAGGTAGCTTGTTAGCTCAAAAATACTACACAAAAATTGAACACTGCTGTCACAAAACCAATTACTCCTATTGAAATCTATCCAAAAGAGCCATCACATTTGTACCTTGCAGTTGGAACATTACAATATGTCAGAGCTAGCTGGCTAGCTTAGCATTGAGTAAAGCACAGAGTAAAGTCTAATTGTGCTGCAAAGTAGTATATGACAAATTCAGACAGTGTAAAGACCTTTTTATACATTGTTTGGTTTACAAATGTGTGTAACAAATGTGTATAACACATACGGTATATATTGAATTTGTTAACAGAATTTATGAATTTAAAAATGTACCTATTTAATGTTTGAGATTATGTATTATCTGCATGTTTTTTGATATTATTATGGTTTGTGTATAATAAGTCAGGTGGTTGAAAACTAAGTTTAGTGGCAGTTTTTGACATTTGGCAGTATATTCATTTTTGATAAGTGTAAAAAAAACTGTATTTGGTGGTTCAAAGTTAATAGAATTAATTTGTTTTCAGGGGGATTACTGTGCATGGTTTCTTTATGGCACACTGTAAGTGGCTTTTAATGGTTTTTACCATCACGCCCCACATTAGTTGAAAACCAGTTTGCAGGTTAGATCAGGCTGATCTGTTGATTAATCTGTACTGTTCTTCTAAAAAGTGTCAATAGGTTATGTGAGGCTTCGTTTGGACAATATAAGCCAGTCTGCCTGTGTGTGTGTGTGTGTGTGTGTGTGTGTGTGTGTGTGTGTGTGTGTGTGTGTGTGTGTGTGTGAACTTGCTCACCATTGCAGGAGTTTAAATCATTGCTGATGTCAGAAGGGACACGCTCCATGCCACCCAGCATCATTATCAGCACTTCCTGGTGCCAAAGGGGAAGCATTAAATCCTCTCCACCACCCCAGCGATTGAGACTGTCACTGTCATTAACCTGAGGTGACGTTGGTGCAGGCCGCTCAGCCTGTTAGCCGCGATCCCCATTGACATCTACACACTGCTAACCTGCCAGCAACAGAGATGTATGTCTGTATAATGCTTGAACCTGAAACCATGCCTGTTTCTGTCACTGCCACCTCTTGAGCAAAACTTTACTCCATTCCTGAGTGGAAACCAGTATAAGCCAGACTGTTTATTGACATTATTTTATGTTTTTTATGTATTTGTGAATGTATTTTTATTTTCCTTTTCCTTTCTTTTTTTTTTAAATCTATTTTAACTTTTTTTTTAAAAGCCTCCTGTGGACAGATGTTGCAAATTAGCATTTCTCTTCAAACACTAAATACTGTTGTGGTTTCAGTTATCCATGCAAATAAAATAAACTCAAACTTATAGGAGTTACTGATGACGATCTCAGTGAGGAAGGAGAAGTTTCAAGTAGTGTATGTTACACAATGTCCGGGTGTGTAGCAAAAGCATCACAAGCAGGGTGCATACAGGCCCAGCATTGAGAATAGATTACCTGCATTTTGGCAACACTCAGAGTCTCTGAAGTTACACACATAACTTGAAGCGCAGACATGGGTTGCGGTTATGCATGTAAAGCACAAATGAAACCTGAACCATTACTCTGCTTGTGTAGACAACTATATTGAATATGATTGAATAGATGTCTTCAGAATCTTTCTCAGGGTGCACTGACCCTTGTACTGTTTCTAAAGTGCAAAATTTAAATGTAAATGTAGTATTATTTAATCTATATAAATTGTAAGATCATTCAATTTTCAATATGGCATCTGCCCAGTAAATAATTGTTGATGAAGGAAATAGATATCTTCAGTTGTAATATTAGTTACATTTTAAGTGTTTTGGGGGGAAAATCATATTATTATGTAACAAAACAAGCAACCTCACTTTAACCTTTTGAAAAAATCTTAGCATCATCTTATAGCCTAGTGTTTGTCTTGACGTCATTGCTGTATTTGAGCAGCAAGGTGCTAAATTTAGTTTTCCATGTTTTCGTTCCGTAATCCCATCATTCCTGTGTTTCAGTCATCCTGCTGGCCTAAATAGGCTCCTCAGTGGGCGATTTCTTTCCCTGTCATGAATACCAGTCAGGGGGAAAAAAAGCTATCAACAGCGTGGTTCTGGTCAAAGTGAGGATGGCAACACCCTGTTTAATGACGGCATGTACTCTGTGCTGTAAGCATAACACGTGATTTACAGTACAGTGGAATTATTTTAAGGGATCCGACTGCCTTTTCGGTGATGATGAAGTGGCAGTGCAGGGATATAGGAAGTCGGACAGTCTCCGGAGGCTTTGACCAGGCATGTTTTTCTCTTTCTTTAGCCCACAATTAGAAGTGATAGTCTCCCACTCCTACGATGGCTCCCTCTCCTCAGCAGAGATATATTTATCTGAGGATAATTGGCCATTAAATCCTCACTTGACAACTGTGAAAATGCCACCCCAAGAGTAATCTGGCTGCCAGAAAATGACAACGGTTGGCAGAGCTGTCGACTGCTGGGAGCCACATCAGGAATGGATGGATCTATTCCACACTCTCACATTTATACACTTGCACACTTACACATTGAACAGAGCTGGCTGTCCTAATCAAATTCTGTCCTGTTGCAGGCTTGTGATTTTTTCTTTTTTCTTTTTTTTTTGAAAAAGGAAACTCCTCATTATGATCCTTATTAAAAGACAGGTCTCAGCACTCAGGATAAAACAGCATCCTTTTAAACCCTTCTGTCACTAAAGAGAAATGCACTTTTTAGCTTTATTTATTTTCATTAACTTTGCAAGCTCCCCGCTTTGATCACTTTATCAGGGTACTCTATATTCAATTACGGATGTCGCACTTCTTTGAAAGCCCTTATGTAAAATTGGATTCTTCTTAGCCTAGCGTCTGTCTGACTTGAGCTGATCCTTATCATACGGTTCAAAGTAACTGAGCTTACCAGCTTTTTGAGGCTGTCGAAAGCCTGGCCAAGGCAAATGAGAAGACAAGCGTTACACTATAAATTTCTGTCCTTTTCGTCCAAGTGCCTTGGCTGTCTCTCAAGCTGCTAACACGAATCAGACTGAGCAGCAGATACAGTAAGTGTAATTATTCTCAAAGGACAGAGACCAGATCTTTGATACTATTTCAAAAACTGGCCATAGTTATCCCTTAGGTTCACATTTTCCTGTATATGTGTTTTCCTTCCCTCTTAGATCAAATCCACACCAGACCTTTTCCTACATTTGAACCATTTCCATTTAAACGTTAATCAAGTCGTGTTTGCTATAAAAACAGGATTTTGATGAGAACTTCATGGAAAGATGGTAACAAAAGTGGATCATGATCAACAAGGTTAGCTTTGTATTTTGGGAAACAGCTGTTGGGGTTTTTGTTGTTATTGACATTTTGGATCAGTGTACAGCGTTGTTGTGTGTTTTATTGTTTGGCAAGAAACCGCTGACATGACAGAGTGGTTGCCATTGGAATGTGAACATTATCTCTCACTGAGGAGGTCGAGGGGGTCTCTTTCTCTTTATCTGGTAAAATGTGCTGGAAATGGAAGGCCGATTGAGTTACTGTACAGTATTTGTTGGGGAAGTGTGAGGTTATGGCAGAGTGTCAAGAGCTTTAAAAAATTGTAATAAATTTATGGCTGGCAAAAGAGACTTTTCTCTCTGTGTCCACTGCAGTGAAAGATTTCTTTTACTGGATGAGAAAGCTGTGTTATCCAAAATGCTCCCGATTTAGGCCACAGAGCACCTGCGTATGGAGACGTCGTCTGCTTTCAGACAAAAGGTAGCAAAGAGAATGGGGAAACCATGCTTTGAGTGTAGCCTGTCTTTTCAGAATGTCATTTGTGTTGCAGATTCAGGGGGGTTACTCAAATCACAGCACCCTGCCAGAGCATGTTTCAGGAAACACCCATCTCCAATTCCCAACCAGGAAGCTGAGAGCTTTCTCTAATATCACTCAGATGGGAGCAGACAGCAGGCCGAGGATGAAAAAGTAATATTACTAATAATACGGCGAGTGGCAGGAAAAGGGTGGATTCCGCTCTAAAAGCTCCAGACTGTGTTGTTTATTAATTCAAAACAGTGTTTCAGTTTCACAATCCATGTTATCAAAAATTCCAACATTGTCTTGAGTGCAATCTCATGTTGGAGTGATAATGGGATGGAAAGTACAGGAGAGGTGAATAGAAGGTACGTAGCATAAACTATTCACCAGAGAGCATGAGATGGGAGGAGAGGGAGTGAGAGAAAGTAGTGTTTCCGTATTTCTGTACCTCTATTCACCGGTGACAACACCCCAAACAGACGCACTGTATGTTTTAACAGTTTGTCGAAGAAGCTTTTGTTTGTTCCATTGTGTTTTTTTACCCTCTGTTGTTTTTTTACACCCCTCCTTTTGCATCAGTCCTTTACTCTGGAGGCTGCCTCGCCGCTCACAAACAACAGCGCTCTCCCCAGTCGGCTCTGTTTGATGACCTACATTACATTCTCTTTGCATGGAGGTACAGCGGGCTTACATGTTGTGTGTGCATAAACTGCAGTGTAAATGACTCGAACAAAAGGGAGGAGCAGCCGTTCGGGAATGGAAATGAAAGCGCGTACCATCGGAGGGGACACATTGCATCAAGAGAGCTCAGTGTAGTCTAAACACCACCACTGAGGGTTTGTGTCACTGATGATGGCATGCACTGGTAGGACGTGTGTATGAACATGTCTTATGTGCATGTGTGTGAATATATATACATACAGGACATGTGTCTATTGTGAGTTTGTCCCTCACACATGAAACAGAGCTCACAGCTCCTCTGGGACCTGCTGGCAGCCACTTCCCTCCTCAGGTTTGACAAGTTGTATGTAAGAACAATCCGCAGCAGCACAGCGCATCATCCCTATACCTTTGGGGTTGGGCGTGGGAGTTTCAAACCAACATGCATTTGTAGATCTTATTCTCAGAAAATCAGCCCAAATGAGTTTCATCTGGCTGGATGGTAAGCAAATTGGACGTGCTTTGATCGTAAAGCAATACCCAGCATCATGCAGGCCCTCCAGCACGCCACATCATGGCAAAATCATGTACTCACTTCTATTGTATGTATAGTGATTGCACTAAACAAGCCAGTGTGCCTCTTCTAGCAAAACCACATATGTTCAGCATGGATGAAAAGTCAACTCCATGATGTTCATCTTACAACAGCTCCTTTGATTACTGCTTTTCAGGCACGGGCAATTTTACCATCTGAAACCCATGTCTCTTCGCTGTCTCTGCTCTGCACAAATGCAGAGTACACCCATGGCACTGTTGCAACTTGTGTAATGTGTCATGTGAACGTCTGTTCACTTGGAAGTAAAAGCTCACTTCTGAAAGAGCCGTCACACAAATTAAGCCCCTTCGTTTCCCCCTCTCCAAAAACTAAAAGTTTGGTGTTATCCCTGAGAGCAGCACGAAAGCAGAAAGCCAGTTAAGCCCCATTAGGAGCCTGCGCGCTGTGACGATCTCATTGGAAGTGCTGGATGAAAATTGCCCGGATTAATGTGTTAATCCACCTCTTTAAAATGCTAATGTCCATTTTATGCCCATTAAATCTCAGTGTGCGTTTTCTTTGATGCGTGCAATTTCTATCAATTAAACACAGAGGAGTGAAACAGGCAGGAGGGAGATTAGTTCCCTTGCTTCAAGCATGAATTTCTCCTTTTGGTTTCATATTTATCTTGAATGGGGAAAGGGGGAGGTTGTTTGGAGTGGGTTTGTGAAATATAGACGGAGCAATGTGGTGATAGCAAGAATTCTTGAAGACCTGCGTGCCTTTCACAGAGCTTATAACAAACAATCAAACATCCACTAGTAGGAAAGAAAATGTAAACATATTACTGAGGTGTCTCTCAGTCCAAACTGTATCTGTATCTATAATAAATAAACAAAATTTAGTTTTGGATTTAAAAGGCTTTCCATGTACTGTCTCCTTCTTCTTCTTTACCTTAACTTGCATAAATATATATTAGATATTAGACCTGCATTCCTTTTAATGCTTTCTTTGATTGACAGTAGTTGAGGAGAAAAGCTAATAGAATTATAATTTGCTTAGTAAGATATTAGGTTTGGATAGGTTTTTTATGTTTTATTTTAAAGTTGTTTAATTGTCAACTACTGCAGTGTCACTTAAACAACACTGCATAATCCTATTTATGCTTACATGTACTCTATTTTGCTGTGATAAATAATCATCTACAGTCATTTCTAAATAAATCATCCTTATCCTGTATGAATAATATTCCTGTAATAACCATAACAATGGATTGATATTATGTAATGTGAAAGGGGTCACGCATAGTAGCAAACCAACTGGGAAATGTCACACTGCTCTGCAGCTCTCCTCAGCTCTAAGGAGTGTTTTAACATCTTTCAGCTCATTTTTTTGGTTTTTGGTGTCTGATGGATGCATAAATCAGCAACTGTCACTGACATGCTGCTAATATGTAACAATTTTATAAGGTTATAATATGTCAGTGTAGTGTTTACAGCCTCTAAGTGGCCAAACAAACCTGATGCAGGTTTAAAATTGAAGAATGAAAATCAGTGATAATGAAAATCAGGCTCTAGATTTTTGGAGAGAAGTGAAAGATGGACAACAATTGCTGCAGAGGAAAGTTTATTCCAAATTTAGTTGAAGAGAGAACAGAGAAGAAAAACCCAAACCAGGCAATGACTTGGATAGTGTCAGTAAGGGGCCAGTAGAGGTAAAAATCAAGATCCATCCTGGAGATAAGAATATAATAGGACTGTGAATCTATCAATGAAATAAAAAGAACAAATGTGTAACCTTTGCCACAAGAGTATACTGCATCCTGTCCAAATCATTCACACAGCAAAATGATGAAGTTCACAGTTCACACACTGTAGCTCCCTGAGTGCCTGACTCACATTCATGCACACACATCAGGGAGTTAGTGATGTGATTCAGAGCTATCATACTATAACACTGACAAATCCATTTCCAGATTTGTCAGTGTGAAGCTCCAGAAAGCTGTGGGTATTGATTATGCACCGCAATCACAAATTACTGAGCTGAATCATGTGTCTGCAACAGCCTGCAGATAGAATAAGCAGCTTGGATAGAAACAAACTGTGTGGTGAATCCTGTGGAATTTCTCATCCCATAAATGGCAGGATGACTCGCGGATGCCCTCGCTGTTGTGCAAAGCCTTTTAAGACCAGGAGTGACATAGCTTGTCCAATCACAGAGGCCTCTGTGGCTGACCATAAAATGCTTCCAGATTTGTCACACGCAGACACGCACACACACAGACTCATTGTTCAGAGTTAAAATGCTTCCAGTAAACTCGCATTTATCATGTGAATACTATTTTTGAGGTAGAACGCGAGGAATGATTTATGGAGGCATTTTGACTTCTCTCGCGCTCGCCCTCCATCATGAGCAAAATATGCTGCCGTAAAAGTAAAATACACCCTGTGCTACATGGTGAAAATGTACTAACTCATATTTTATTTACTGAGGCATTGTGTGACAAGTTGCTGTGTACCATCGGAAAGGCCAGTGGCTTTTTGGGAGGTCCAGGAAGCTACAAATATAGATTATTTATAAGGAAAGGCACCAGCCCATACAGTCCACCGAAATGATGAGGCTTACATTTTAATTGCTCCTGTATACCATAACTCCAAAGTACTAAGCAACTAGGAAGTTCTGACATATTTAGGTGGGGGTACTCCAAGCCAACCCGCCCACCACTTCCACCACTCATCCTCACCCTTTAATACTCATATTAAAACAGCTAGTCATTCCTATCAGCACAACAGCCCCTCCTCCACCGTAAGCATATGTGGACTATTCAGTGGGATGGGTAATTTATTAAAATCGACCTAATTTTCCGTGATATATTAAATCTCTGCCTCAGTAATCGCGAGCCCCATTTCATTGAGCGAATTAGGTGCCCACTGCTCGGTGCGATCAGAGGCCTGGAAAATGAGGCCCACACTGGTATTAGAGAGTGTTCACAGGCTGCTAATGGTCGGGGGATGAAATAGATTACCACAACATTCATTACAGTTCAGCGACAAAGTTGAGCAGCCGAATATAAGCACACGGTCAGCACCATCATTATAGAGGCATGTTTAAACATACATGAGGCTTCTGAAACCAGCTGATTTTGTGGGATGGAGGTCCTGGTGTGGTTGGCTAAGAAGAAGGTGATCCTGTACTGCTATATTGTTGTTATATAGCAATAAGAAACCTGGGCTGATACAATTTATTCAAAATCAAACATTAACAAGCATTTGCATTTCAGGTATTTAGCTTAAACTCCAAAATTATTATATTCAGCCTTTTTAAATGATTGACATTAATGTCCAATTAAAGAAATAGGTTGAAGTTTTTAGAAATATTAATATTCACTTTGTATACCACTTATATATATACCATGAAAATCAATAGAAAATCAATAGAAACAGAGTCATTGTAACAAGCAGCCAGCCTGCAGTTTTCATGTGTTTACTGACCATCAATGGTTAGCTTAGCCCTGGTAACCACAGAGCACTGCAGGAGTCAGATTCGCACACCCTCTGATTCTGACAAAACCCATGTGATTCTTGAACGTAGGCTCAGCAGCAAGCTAGCAAATAAGACAACTTTGGAGTTGCCGTATTTCTCTTCTTTCGGTGGTGTTAACTGCCTTCCCACACCTTGAACCCCTTCACCAAGAAAAAAACAGTCTGTTCACATAGACAAAAATAATATCAACCCTCATTCAAACTCCTGTTAAGACAGCCAGGCTAACTTCCTGTATTTATGTGAAACTAAGCTACTGTAATTGCCTCCTGGCTCCAGCTCAAAACTTAACAAACATACTGTACATAAGAGTGGTATAATCTTCTAACTCTCTTCAAGAAAGCCAATAATATTTCATCAATGTACTCTTTTTTTGTAAGTGTTAACTGTATATGAGTCTTTGCATATGATATCCCAACATTAGACCATTAAGCAGCATAAAATATTGATATATTGTAACATGTAAAGCATACAGAACAATGCCTTCATAGTGGAATTGTTCTCTCATAGTATAAGTAGGTGAAAGGCAATGGAAAACCACAGACTCACTGTAAATTTCAAGATATCAACAGTGCAGTGCACAGGCAAGACTGTATCATTTGATACAGCTGGATGGAAAGATGACTGAGAACATCACTTTTAAACATTATTACTTCTTCCCATCTTAACCTCTAATAGAGGATGACAGTAATCTAATCCAGGGTCCTGATCAGCAGCATAAACACCGGAATCCAGTTAGTAGTGAGGTCTCTCAAACACACCATGGCGCCAAACTGAGTGCTCTGCCTTTAGCTTCAGCTCATACAAGTGACCTAAATGTAAAAAAAAATATAGAATAAAATGTGCATTTCTTAGTCATGGTGCATATAATTATTCTAAAAACTGTTCATAGCCCAGTGGAAAGTGGATAACTACAAGTATAGCTCTGTTTACATCTAGCCAAGCCTCAGAGACCATTTTGCGTGGAAACAGACAAAGCCTGGTCATTGTCATGTTGTACTGCTTGTTTTGGGGTTGAGGCAAAATTAGTTGCAACTGAGTTTGAGGTCCAGAGACGGCACGCTCCCATGATGTTCGGGCCACCATTTGTCATTATACAATTTGTCGGTGCTGTTTTCGACAAACAGGAAGTCCCTTAAAAGTAGCAGAGGACCTGGCAAGGACGTGTCTCCTCAGACAGGCTCAAAGAAGAGGACTGATGGAATTGGACCGATTCAAGATGGTGCGGTTATAACTGATGGCTGGGACTTTTCCCTCCCAGTCCCTCCCCTCTGAGGAAGGAGCCAGTACACTTGGACAGCCTGCCAGCCACTATAGCGCGTGAGAGATCTATCCCACAAAAAACATTGTCATTCTTGTACTCTTTTTGCCTCTGGTTTTTCTCCTGAAACACAAGCACCCATGTGTTCCAATAACTGAAGCAGCATTTTGGTTTTCACTCCAAGATTTCCATTACTTCCCCTCCCTGTCTTCCAGTGGTTCCAGCTGGTGTTGTTGGATTGCATATTGCAGCATGATCCTCAGGGAAAGCATTGTTATGGAAGTTGGGTCTATTGCACTAAAATCTATTCTAACTCCATTCAACAGTCTCCCTGTCTTAACACCACAGCTGTCAGCAATGTCACTACATGATGAGCCGTGACACCACCGAATCTAGCAACGCTTTGTCACCCTGATACACTTAAGCATTGGTTACAGAGCTCCGGCTCGGCAAAGACATGCTGTCAAGTAAGGAAAGACCATTATCTGCAATAGATACAAAAGTACAGGGGATCCCTGCAGACACAGAGATGATTAAGGGCTAAGAGTCATTCTTCCTGTCTTTTTCCGTCCTTTTTACTATGCACCTCAGACTTATAGCCCTATCCCTCATGCCTGCTCCAAAGGGACACAGACCCTGACAACCATGTTGGGGTATTATCCTGCGGTACTGGCCCCGGTCATACACCACTTCCCCTCGAAACAACCAAAGGGAACAAAATATGAGAACAAATCAATGTGAGGATATAAATAAATGTGGATGGTTATCAGCGATGATGAGCACAAGGACAGCTAAGTGTGAGTGGGATTTGCAGTGATGGGAAAGAATTTGAAGACTGCACACTCAAGAATCAGAGTATCGGTTCTGGAGGCCAAAATAATGTAGCTAAGCCTCGTTGACATGGGTCTGGCTATCGGTGTCTGATTTCCCTGTGACGATACCACTGGCATTCCACTAAAACTGACAGACTTGGAAGTGAGATTCCCACTGGGGCCAGTCATGCTCAATGCTTATGCACTCAAGGTACCGTAGGGCGTTTTGAATAAAGGTGTCTAATCTGTTATCCAAGGAATGATTGCAATCTGGTTTCATATAATCACACTTGCTGTAGAAAATGCCTAGTACTGTAAACATTACTGCAAACATCAGTGCCTTGCCTAAGGGACCTTCAGTAGTAGTTAAGTGAGAGTCAGGATTTGCATGTTCATTTCGCCTGTCCCAGATTCTGCAACCAGTGCGGTGCCCTGAATGGGAACTCCTTCAGTAACAAGCCTGCTTCTCCAAGCTCTAGGCTACCTCGAGCCTATCTAACAGCCAGAAGAGTGGCATTAGTATTCACAGAGACAGACAGACAATCAGGCTCCAGTTTTATCACTCAGCACTTGTAAGAATCAGATCTGAGACACAGCAGTATCAATAAAAGATCTCATTTCCAGCCTCACTCGAACAACTGCGCCTCTTTCAACCTACACTGTGGGTATCAATTGTGCGCTGAATAATGAAAAGCAATTATGTAGCTAAACAAAGCCATGGCGGTAATAGGCTTTTGTTTTATTTTTATCCTCAAAATGGAAATAGATTCTGTGGCTGTGTGTGGTTTTCTTTTTCTAGATTCTGTGGGTCATGCTCAGGACACGCTCCTCCTAGCACCAGTCTGCCTACAGCATTATTGTGATGGAGGTTCCAATCCAGATGAATTAGACAGCAAGTCACTATGAATGCGGGGACAGCGGCAGACAATCTGGCTGAAATGACGAGGAAACAGAAGTCGGCTGCTTAGATTGTGTCTCTATTAATTATTCAAGGACCAGATTCTCTATCCAATGACCCCAGTAAAGAAGCACAAATTATTTAGCAAGCTGCCACATCAGCGCTTGGTGTGAGGACATGAAGCATGGGCTCTCACTGAGGTATCATAGGAGGTATGTGAACCTCTGCTCGGGCCTCTTGCCGTATGACACACGGCCTCATGGGTATTGTTGGCTGTATCAGGGTACAGGGGTACAGTTTCTCTCAGCCTGTCTGCATCAGTCAGGCCTGATAAGGAAGGTAAAATATATGCTTGTGTTACCAACACTGAATAATTTGGATAAAACAAATGTAGAATGTCCTTGCACAATTAGATAATGCCACTGTTTGAAATAGTGACACAGACTCTGATAGCACAGGGTTTAAACAGATGATAGTATTTGTTTAAGGACAGGCAGCAGCAAGTTCTTGGTGGTAATTTAGTAACATTTTTTAGTTTAAACACTCTATATTTAAGTTTTAAGAGGACGAATATAGCACGATACAAATACTTTGCAGCTAAAACAGAGCTTAGTCTACATGGATGACCCTGTCTTTTTTGGTTTAAGCTAGTTGAGTGACTGTTTCATTTCACGTTTATAAATATATATTTCATCTATAACAATGGCACGTGTCATTGTATGTCTTCAGCAGTGTCACCAAGACAAAGGCCTGAACTTGGTGACATACAGTGAAATGAGACAGCCACGTCTGACAGCGTGATTGTCACCCTGTTATTTTTGTTGCTCTTAAAAAAAGCTATATACTTTCCACAGCCACTCAAAATGTGTTATAATTTCAGAGCATGCCAGAGGGAGAGAGAGAGGAAGAGAAAGAGGCTGGATGAAGGGAGAGGGGACAAACTGTTTGCACACACACATATGCAGGTGTATGTGTGTGTTGTATGTGATAGAGAGTTAGCCTTGATCTTGTTAGTGGTGATTGGGGTCTCTGTGAGACCTCACACTGGGCTGTGGGTGTAATTGTCACTGGCAGGCTGGCCTGTAACCATGTGGAGACTTAGGGAAGAGGAATGGGGAGGAGAGCACAGGGCCTTTGTTTGTGGCAGCCGCCACATGTCTGCCTGTGTGGCAGTGCTGAGCTCCCGGGTGTGGAGGCTTGGCTTTGGGGAGATGATTGTTATAGCACTGGTGTTGGCTTTAAAAATGCCTTTTTAATGGGAATGCATTTCACAGGCAAGAGCAGCGAGGTCTGGGAAACCAACATCACAGCAGTAGGGTACAGAAGTTCAGCATGTGCTTGTGCCGAGAGACGGTTCATCAGTGGAAACAGCCTGCCATCTGCTGCCGGACATGAGAATAACAGACAGGTCCTGAAAAATCTCTCCAGACTTGTGTTTTTCAGACGTTTGCACTTCTGAGACAAATATTTTATGACAGACTTGCAATGTCTGTATATGGAAGTGTTATGTTAAAAAAAAAAATCTTAAATGATACCATGTGAAATTATCCTAAACTCGAATACACATTATCTGCACAAACATTAACATCTTTTATAGTCCTTGGGTTTTTTTTATTATGATTTCAAATAAATGGGTCAAATGAACTTAGCCTCCCTCTTTTCCATCATTTCTTTCTCACTTATTGTCTTTCCACACACTAATTCTGCTTGTAAACAAACATGATGCATATGTCATCAGTCGTGTAACTGTGGTTGTAAAGTAGCTTAATTAAAGATCCATTCAATACATGACCTTTTCCACTTACCTCAAGCACTTTCAACGCTTTTCCTTAATGAATGAATTATGCAGTAACCTAGGCTCAGCTAACAAAAGGCATTTGCTGCCTAATGTGTTTGCCTAAATAGCAGTGAAGAGCAGGCCTACCTTTAAGTGGATGAGGTACCTCTGTTCGGCTTGCGGTAAGTGTCTAGTTTAATTTAATTCAATAATCCTGATAAATGAAATAAATCCCTTTTGGGACATCCATTCCTTGAGTAGTGAGATAATATAAAATGAGGTTCACAGAGAAAAAATTAGGACATTATGGTTGATTGAGCTTTTACAAAAAGCAGAAATATTAATACAGAGATATCTTTATGTTTATAATTTTGCAATAATGAATGAAGGCATCCATGTGGAAAACAATCAGAGCTCAAAATGGATGACAGTGATTGTGAGGCTTAGTGAAAGAATGCATTAGCATTTTCACACACTCCCAATGCAAATTGTGTCACTTAAACTTTTTAAATACCATTTTGTGTTCTGACTTAATTTTAATAAGTTTGCAGATAAGAAAGCATAAGCATGGACTTGAAAGGCAGATTGTGAGTCTCTGCAACACATTTATTCACTATTAGATTCATGAGAGGAAAGGGGAAAATTGAAAAGAATGAAAGAACATGATCTTCTCAGAGAAATAATACATTTTTTGCTGAATCGAGATTATTTAAATATAATAAAAATATCCATATGAAACATTAATTTGAATTCAATATAGATGCTTGTATAATTGAATGCACTGATTTGCACAAATTAAAACGGGCCTTTCTGAAAGCTGGTGCTGCTTATATTGAAAATGTTTTACTTATACCCATGTAATTCTGCTTTGGCTGAAATCCACTTAATAAATATGTTTTGTACTATATGTAGTTGTTATATTAAATGGCCAAACTATGTTTGTTTGTGTATGACTCAGCAAAATGACACTAAAGCCCATAAATATGATATGTAGTTCTTCAGAATTTGTTTAATTTAGTAAAAACTATTACCTGTATTTGTATATAAGAAATGCAGAGTGAGTAAAGAATTAACTTGGGCCTATTAAAGCAATAAAGCTGCCAATAAATGCCAAACAGTAGCACCGAATCTTCCAATCATTTCATAAACATCAAGAATATTTCAATTCATTAACTGTATGGTCTCAACTTAGGGAACACGTCAGTAATCTAACTCTAAATAATGGACCTACTGTAGGCCTAATTCTGCTGTACTTAGCTGTACCTGTGTATTGTCAGGCTGTTTTTATTTAACCCCTCTTTCCCCCCCTCACAGACTTATCACTTGTTTCCGGCAACTGCAGCCTCT
The DNA here is from genome assembly GCA_029490765.1 of Euthynnus affinis. Lineage (NCBI taxonomy): Eukaryota > Metazoa > Chordata > Actinopteri > Scombriformes > Scombridae > Euthynnus > Euthynnus affinis. The sequence goes on from CM055839.1 coordinate 20,699,591, forward strand.
TGTAAGTCAAATTGATTGAGTTGTCCTTGAACATCTGTTGTTCAGCCAAGCCTCAAAGGTAATCCCGCTAATGGCCCTCTAAGCTATCCACATAAACACACACATAAATAAAAATGTTTCCAAAGAGATTTGGTCATTGACTTGCTACTAATCAATTCTGCAGCCGCATGTGTTGATGAAGGTTTGGGAAGTACAGAGCAAGATATATGTAGCGATCAATGCCTGGCACTAGGCTGGCTGGGCAGTGAGTGACAGTCACAGCTCCACTGGGAGTCAACATTTACACACAGATGGACCAGGCCCGTCGGATGTCTTGGCAAAAAGCTGCTGTATACACCCGCACACACACAACACTGAAACACTGACCGACAGAATGTTGTCCATCAACGACACAAGAGGGAAAATTACGGGCTTGTGTGAAGCATAGTCAGTAAAGTGAAGAAGTGGCATTCCCATAATTTGAGCTGCTAAGCTCTGGCACAGACAGATATGACTGCTGTTGGATGAATGCCACGTCAGAAAACCAGTGTTTCAAGATTTGGGGTAAAAAACAGCAGGAAAAAAGCCTTTTCAAATTGATGGCCATGTAATTTTTTTTATATTTTGTCAACAGCTTAAAATAACTTTTGTGGTGTTGGTGCTTTCTTCTATCCTGTATCCACAGGATGTACACCTTCAGCTCAAGGGGAAAATAAATTATGATTACCAAAACTGAGCAGCAATATGCTTACCGCTGAATAATCACACATACAAATAATAAGCATCAAAATATTGCACTGTTAATTATCACAGCCCCAGCCTGCCTTTGGCCTAATGCTTTTAATGTGGTGCACAGAGCAAGATAATCACACAATTAATGTTTTATTCTGTCAAAAGCCTTCTGTCCAGTTTGACTGAGGTAGCCCACAGCATGGCCTGCTACTTTTAAACAAAGAACAAAGACAAACACAAAAAAACCCAAAACATACCTGCTGCTATCTCAACATGATACTTATGGGGAGAAATTTCTTCAACACCTGCAGCTTGCAGCTCGAGAAATATCTGCATATGACAGACAAAGCTGGGCTTTTTTGGATCACCCCTCCTGCCAAGCAATATTCATAAATTTAATTTCCAATCTGCTCTCCTTTTATTAGTTTGGGTGTTATTAAATGAGATTGCTTCATCTTAATATAATATATTTCCAGGGCCTGTGAATGTGGCTAGGAGCTGATATTCAAATTCAATAACATGGCCTGTACTTAGTGCATGGCACTAATAAATGCCAATGTATGATGCATATGAAGACGGGGCTCAGCGTGGAAGTCGCAGCGGGCAATAATAATGCTGTGAATGTCCTTCAGAGGTGAGACATGCCTCTCTCCACCCCTGCGCTGCACAGCTCATATGCTTGAAGAAGCCCAGGTGACCTACATACAGTGATAGGCCAGATGGAAGTGCTGAAGAGAAGAGAGGCGACTGTTCATATTCCCCTGTATTTTATTAACTAGACAAGACAAATCCCTGAGGAATGTATACACTAGCTCTGATACTGTATGCCACAGAGAGGATTATGTAAACCACAACTATGTGTCTGACCTCTAACCTTTACATTGGACACTGGAGAAGACTGACCTGTTGGATACATCACTGAACTGACATCAGTGTTGTTTGGATTATGACAAAGATAAACAAATGACCAAAGAGCTACAGTTACAGTACATAGCAGTAGCCTGGCTGCAGTGTCTCACCTCTTAGCCCCTCCAGGGTTAAAACTTGACGCCTCTCTCTTTTTCCTATTTTATCACTGGAACCTGACAACTGCTCTTGCAAAGGTTGCAGCTTAGGAAGCTTAGCTGCAGCAGCGAGTGACCTTTACTTTTATTATGAATATTTCTATTTCATCATTATTATAGAGTGAAATCTATGCATATGATCAGTACAATGGATTTCTTTTTCATTAGTTGTGTAAAATGCCAGTCAGTGAATGAAGGGGCAGCCGGGGCTGCCTGGCAGATTACCCCCCTCCCCTACTGGAGGGATCTGACAATTGGAATTAATATGCGTGGAGCTTTCCCTCTCTATTTGTTGGCTGAGGTTTTCCAGGCAACTTTATCAGGGGTAACATTATCAAGAGCTTTGCCGAGAGCTTCTTCATCATGCTCACATCCGAGCCTGCCCAACACTTGTCACTGTCAATCACAAGGTGATAATACACAGATGATTCTCTCATTTGGTTTAATAAAATCTCCAGGCTTATTTGAACTGCAGTCATTACAGCAAATAATTGCCGCATTGAGGTTTTAGCCAGGCCATAGCCTCAGGGATAAGGAAAGACTATTGCTATATGAAAGATTTGGCTGATGTTTTTTTTAACCCTTACTCCCCAGTTGTTCATATTTCTAAAACGTATATTACATTTGAATCTAGATCTGGCTTTCTTTATTCAAACTAACATTGTTATTACATATTATCTGGATGTGGAGTCATCAGTTTTCACTATTTTATGCCCGTGCTGTCAAGACAGGTTTCACCAGGGGACTGCCAATTGTAATTTTGAACTGTCATTTAAACCAAATTGTAGATCTGAATCAGCGAGCCTAAAATTCTCTGAAGGAATGGAATGACAGGACGAAACATATTTCATCTCAGATTTGAATTCTGGCGCCAGCTGAAGTTCTGTAGCTGGAAAATGCAGCTGAAACAGCGACATATACATTCAAGTCAAAAATAATCAGACAGTAAAATATCTCAAATAGTGTAAATTGTTGACCAACATGAAAAATTTAAAAAGGTCTAATGTTGATATGATGCTTTTTGTTCAAATATGTGCAATAAATTGGCCGCAGTGTGTCTTAGCACTAAAGAGGACAGAGGGACTTTACACCTCTTAATTTTAATTTGAGGTATAAATGCAGTTGATAGAAAATGTTTTAATATAAAAATACAGATCCAATGGGTCACACATTCAATTATTTAATCCAATCTCCCCACTTTAATTACATTCATTAGTATATTTGTTTGACCAAACAAGGTCACAATAGTTGATTAGATAAAGAATCAATGGCAAAGACAGAAAACTCATTACAAAAGCAATGGTGTGGATATTTGCACCCTTGTTTGTGTCAGACACTTTATCTCAATGTCGATGAAGGCAAAACAGGCATAAACTTATTTGTTTTGAGGTGGTCTTTGATTTGTACGTGTCAAAAGAGTGCTGGTGACCTTGCCTTCTTGGCTGCCCCAATAAAGAAGCAGGACACTAATTACCTTTGTCAGTGAAGTGTACTTGGGACAATATACAATCAGATAACAATAATGGAGTCAATAATTTGTATTTACTCTGAAACTTGGACAATGTCATTTCTCCCAATTAATGCAACCACTCATCCATTAAATTAGTTTTTTTTTCTCACCCAGAAAAATAATTAGGGGTAATTGTTAGGAAATCAATCAATCAACAGAGTGAACTGCCAATGAAGCGTGGTCAAAAACTAAAGAAATGTGTGACACAGATGGCTTGGATGCGTCCTACCCTCAAGAGACCTTTACTGTGCAGTACACCGAAACATTAAAATGAAGGCAACAGAAATGGAAAGTGGGCATTAGTTTCATGTTCATCAATTCTCCCTGAAGTACTTTTGGGAGACTCTTTGTGAACTTCTATGGAAAATGATCAGATCGATAGAATAAAAATCATACAAAAAAGACAGGAAGTGACCAAAGTGAATATACTAAATTCCAAAAATAAAGTTTTTTTCTTCTAATCTTTGGAGAGTAGATGATCTGTGAGACAAATGCTACATTGTCAATATTATTTAAAGTGGTATTAACATGAAAGTGTACTAAAAAATTTACCCAAAGTGTTATTTCAGCAGTTTCAGCTGTAAACTTTATGCATGGTTCATTACAACCAAAATTTATTGTTGCATTAATGATATTTATTCCATCTTTGACGTAACCCATACGGATGATTCAAGGTCGACATTTACCATCTTCACTTAAGTATGTAGTTTATAAAGCAAAACAAAACAAACGAAACAAAGCAAAAGGCTACATTAGTCAATAAAATGACTGTAAATAATGAATACTTTTTTATTAATTAATTTAGTTATTTTTACAAATATGACAAACTTAATGTCAGCATTAAACATTATCAACATTACAGTGTAACCACAATAAGAGTGGTGATTGGGAAAAACAAAACATAAATATTTCTAATTAGCACAAGTGCAGCTTACTTACCGTTTGATTGACAGCAAGCCACTGTTTCATTAGCCACCTTCTGTCATGTTTTTGCGCTCTCAGTAAAGTCCACTTAAAAAAAACCTATAAACAAACAAAAAACACATAATAACAACAAATAAAGTGAAATAAAATATAAAAAAAGTCTACTTTCCCTTTCACGTGACTAACCCAACAAATCAAATGCGAAAACGGGTGATCCGGTAGACCAATGAGAATACGCATTCATACGCGGAAACGCCCCTCATTAAGTTAGATTGAGCAGTGTCTGTCATATTATCCAGCTAGTGGCTAACGCGTTAGCTGGAATGACACCTTTACAAATGACGAGCAGCTGAGCAGTTTCTACGGAAATTATATCTAGACAAACAGTTTACCGTCTCTGTTAAAGGATTTTTGTTACAGATCTCTAGCAATACGGTGAGTTGCATTATTACGCTTGTCTACGTGTAAAATTAAAGGGATAGTCAAGTTGTTAGCAACGGCCAAAGCTATCTTCTTAAGCTAATGCTACAGATATCGTTAAGTGAGTCAAAGAAACAGGTGAGACGGCATCAGTGTGTTAAAATTGACATTTAATATTCTTACACATTAAAGAAGTATTTGGTCAGGCTCCTTGTCAGCTGTCGGCTAAAATGGTATCAGGTTTAAGTTGTTAAGTTACCCAAACGTAGCTCCACACCGCTTGGCTAACCTAGCACTATAACACAATAACTCGATTTTGTATCAGAAATGCCACCACATTAATAGCTAGATTTATTGAAATTATAACACTTGTCAGTAACGTTACAACCACCCTACTCTGATATTATCACAGCAGCTAGCAAACATACTTATTTTGCTGAAATTCAAGTTAGCACAAAGCTAGGCTAGGTTATCCCAAACAAACCCTGACCTAAGTTTAGATCAGTTCGGAGTAGTAACGTTAACGTTTCTCACTTTGCATTCTGCCAGCAATTCACGTTCAGATATTTGAATAGTTTACTGTCAAATTGCTAAGATGATGCAATAGAGACATTAGATTACGTGCTTGGTTGTGTGTATGTTTCCACGTTGTTTGTGTTTGTTTGACCTCAGCTGCAGCAGCACATCATGTGTTTCATGATCTCTTTCCATCACAGCAGCGGATGGCCTGGACAACACTTGTCGTGGGACCTACTTAAAGCAAGAGGGACACCAACCTAAACCTCTGTATGAGTAATGAACCTAAACCCCTTCTGGAGCATGTCTGCCAACACAAGTCGCAAGGTAAAGTTTAACACATTTAACCGTTGCATTGGCTACAATAGAACTGGAAACTAGTCAACAGCCATTTAAGTACTTTGTATGTAAACGCTTCAAAGTTAATAGCAATTGGCTTCTACCATGACTGAAAACTTACATTGAACATGCCTTTCTGTGTAATCTACAGGACACAGCAGTCATATGAGCTTTACAGAGCTGAACATTATGTACAACACACTTAAATTTGTCATGAGAGAGACATGAGACATGAGAGTGGTGCCCATCATGCTTTCATTTTAGGTTAACTCTAAGTTACTGTCTATTTATGAATATTGTTCTTTGGTTGATACTTTGATTTCCTCAAAGGTTTTATAGTGTCATGTTTGCAGTAAAACCAGAGAAGGTTAAACCGAGTGACTTTTGTCATGGAAGTGTGACTTCTAAAGAATTAGAAAACTGTAATAGTGTCACCAGCACTCTGTAAAATGAAGCTGATGGGTTTGTACTCAGTAGCGATAACTTTGTTGTAGATGATAATCATTTAATATAGAGGAAAGCTAGCTTATCTTTCAGTTTGATACTTATTTTGATTACCTCCAGCCTTTTGTATGAATGGCAGGTCAACAGAGGTCCCTAGTCCTGCACCTGTTTCCGCTTCTCTGTATTGTTTATACTCAAGCTGAGGGTGTGGTCTTAAACTGTACATTTTAATGACTAGAATCCTCTCTTTCGTGGTGCAGAATATCAGGAAATATACTTGTTTCAATGGCTTGGACCAGGTAGCTGGTACAAGACTAGATTTCTAGGGAAGTGGGAGTAAATCTTGGCATGTTGCCGGAACTGTTGTGAGGTAGGGAGGAGACAAACGGTGTACCTTGAGCATGGGTGTGTGTTCATTTTTCCCAGACTAGTCAGAGGAATATTTCCAAAACATTCTGTAGGCGAGCCTGCCCTCAGCGAATGTGCATGCTAGATCTGTTGCATTAATCTCCAATTCACGACAAGCATTCCTGGCATATTTGTACTAGTCATCAGCGGTGTGGTTTGTAGCTTCCTGATACATTCCTGGCGTCCTGCTGCTGTGTGCTTGAAATGCACTGTGACATTGCACTGTAACTGCTCTGCTCATTCTCAACAGCACAAGCAAGAGAGCATAGCTGTACTTACAAGTGCTTGTTCTGGTCTAGACTCTGTTTCTGACCGATAGGCTGCAAACCAGATGGGCAGTGAAACCTGAGAGGTTTGTCACAGCACATGGTCACCACCCTGGGCCATCGGTCTACTCGCTGAGTGTGCATAATGGATCATAAACGGAAGCCTTCTCTAACCAGACTCTCAATATGTCTACTTCTGTCTGTTTTCATAACATAGCTAGGAAATATGTTACAGCTGATGTGTTGAGATTCCTGTTTTTATTTGTCTTATGAAACAGCAGAGACCTGACAATGAGGAACAGAGTGGGCATGGGGAGCAGAGAGCCAGCCCAGCCCGGCTGCCCTTTGGCAAAAAGCAACTTCCAGCCATTCCTAAGAATGCAGCCCCCATTACCAAGCCTACAGCAATGGGTACCCCAGCCCAGTCAGCCAATGGCACACACGCCTCCTATGGCCCCTTTTACTTGGAGTATTCTCTGCTGGCTGAGTTGTAAGTACTGGTTTAGTATCAGAATTAATTTTTTATTTATTTATTTTTTTAAAATTTTATTTGTCTGGCACTTGCCACATGTGATTTGTTTAAACTATTCTGTTGGTAGCACTTGCCTTTAAATCAGTTTGCAAAGTTGATATCAAATCGGACTCTAATTATCCATTTAATTTGGTACCTGAATAAAAATGAGTTGCATATGTTTTTCTCCCTTTTTTTTATTGTATTACTCTGACCTCCTTTTCATGTGATCTGCAGCACACTAGTGATTAAGCAGAAACTCCCTGGAATTTATGTCCAGCCATCCTACAAGTCAGCACTAAGTAAGGACCTCTCTTTTGAAGTTCATGCAATAAACGTTTCATATATACACACTAATTGAATCTACTCATGGATTCCTTCTGGAACATTTTAGAGCTAGAAGAGCTTTATTTCAAACATGTCTGTATATTATACTGTTTGGTTTTCATCATGAGTGTTATTTGTACTAATAAAAAGCAACAATTCCAAACTACATTTTGTTCCTCTGTTTAGTGTGGTTTGGGGTCATATTCATCAGACATGGCTTGTACCAGGACGGAGTCTTCAAATTCACTGTGTATATTCCAGATAACTATCCAGATGGAGAGTGTCCTGTGAGTAGTGTAATCTTGGCAATATGTCTTAGTCTGTTAACACACACACACACACACACACACACACACACGCACACGGTAGAGAATTGGAAGGTGCTGTGTGCACCCAACCATGTATTTTTTTTCTTATGGTCTTAGACAACATAAAAAATCTTGAAATTTTAAAATTATTTTCCAGGTCTACAAAGCTTTTGTGATTATGAATATCTTAAAACATCTGGAACCGTCAAGACTGGGAAAGTGTTCTTAGTCTTATGTAAACTGTTAGAAGTTTTTAAGAAAGATGACAACCATGACTAAATATTAAAAGTAGAACTCTTGAGAGCTGTAAACAAGTTAACGTTTGAATAATGATCATGGAAACTGAGCTTTGTGTTACAGCAAAGCAAAACCCCTGAACCTTTTCTGCTTTGTGCCTCTTTTCAGAAATTAGTATTTGACATCCCAGTCTTCCATCCACTTGTTGACCCTGTATCTGGAGAGCTTGATGTCAGAAGAGCTTTCACCAAATGGAGGTACTTTCTCTGTTTTTATGCCTATGCAATTTTTTGTTTGTTTTTGTCTTCATAATGCATATTTGAGTGAAAACTAAATCATTAATTTTTGTGTGCTAAATTGCCACCCCCACCTTACATGCCCCAAGCCAGTCTAGTCAGTCAGTGTGTGCTTCCAGTCAGTGCTTCTCTTCCACTGTTTACTCAGCTGAACATTCTCTGCAAAGTTTTCTTTCGGACCAAAGAGAATAAGTCTGAAAGAACAAAATTGTGAAAACAAATTTGGTAATAATTCAGTATGTGTGTGTATATATGTATGGATATAGTCACCTAATTTCATATTGCAACAGATTTCATCACCCAGAACAAGGTTATGATTGTAATTACAATTCTTTTTTTTTCCCCAGTAGTGGACAAGGAAACAAGAATATGTACCACTTATGTCCTGTTTGTTTTATTAAATCAAAATATCTCCATCTAGTTACTTCAAGCATCCATATTTCTGGCAAAAAGATGAATTATATTGTCAACCTCTGATTCGTTTATTTTGTTTTTAGACGGAATCACAACCACATCTGGCAAGTCCTCATGTATGCACGCACAATTTTCTACAAGATCAACACCACAGAACCACTCAACCCAGAGGCTGCTGTGCTGTGAGTGAATAAGAATATTACCTTCTCTCTCTTTTTTTCATTTCTTTTACAATATACAATATTTGCATTTTCTGACATGTGACGCAAAAAGATAAATAAAGGGTCCTGATGAGGGTAGGCTAAATAGAATTAAATTGCACTCTTGGTTCAATAACTTTTTTATCAACTGAGCACAAAGCATAACTAAACCGCTCTATTGTTACAAATGTTCAATACTTAAATTGTTTAATCAGAAGATGGTACAACTCTATGAACTTGTTTTTTTGTGTCCTCTCCTCTCAAACATTTGTAGAATAAATGCAGTAGAAATTTTGACCTGTTGCAGGAGTTCAGTCAGTAGAGGCTTCTCTATAATCTTTTAACCTCCACAGTAAAAGGGGGGGAAAAAAATCCCCAACAGCCTTAAAAAAAAAAAAAAAAAAAAAAAAAAAAGGTCTTAGACTTACGTTGTTACTCATGTCTCACATGTGTTACAAGGCACTACTGTTTCTTTTTTCTCTCAGATATGAAAAGGACGTGCATTTGTTCAAAAGCAAAGTGGTGGACAGTGTGAAACTATGCAACAGTCACCTTTTTGACCAGCCCAAGATAGATGATCCCTACGCAATAAGGTGGGTGGACTGTCCCAATTTTTTACATTCAACAACAACCTTCACCACTACCAGAAAATACATCCTGTAATCATATGTGTGAATGTGTGCGATGAAACGCTGAAGGGGAAAAATGTTGATGTTCACACACTCACTTTCCCTCTCTGATCCATTTGTTACAGTTTTTCTCCATGGAACCCAGCTGTTCATGAGGAAGCAAAAGAGCGAATGTTCACATATAAAGTAAGTTTTTACCAAACTACAGCCGTTTACCATCTCAGTTTTTTTTTTGGTTGTGTATGAGCTGGAGAGCGCAGTATATGACAGTGCACCTGTAGGCTTAAAACCCAAAGGGTTTTGTTAAGCCAGAATGTGAGCTACAAGCCCTTTAATTGGTCGAGCTGTATCTGTTATGTGACTGGTAATTTGTTTTTGTTGTTCTAGAGACGACCTGAGGATCACCACAAGGGAACGCAGGTGTCGGGGCTGTCTTGGGTGAAGCCTGGGTCGACGCAGCCCTTTAGCAAAGATGACAATCCTCCCCAGTGCTGAACATGCACTGTCGCTGTAGCGGCCACTAGAGGGAGGCACACGCATCAGATGCCACGCCACTGGGCTCACCTCAGCTGTTTTGTGAACTGGATCCTTAAAAACAGTTGGGAGAACTTTAAATTAACTCTCCACATTATTGCTTGGCTTTAAAAGCTTTGTAGGCATCTCCTCAAACAGCTTTAGAAACAGGAAACAAAGTCTGTATCATATGTAAATCGACGATGACAAATGGATGTCTCAGCAACATCATTTAGGCTGTGATGCAATCAAAGAGCTTTCATTCATATTTTCGGATCCATGCACATGTTGGGCTAGGTGATAAGATACTGTCCCAAAAGGAGATGAAAAGTATGAGCAAAGCAATTTGCATTCATACGGTAAGTATAGTGGACTACATGATCTAAACCACTTGTTGAAATTGGCTCAGGACTGTTTATTTGTCAGACTTGGAATGTTTTGTCAGTCACAGCCGTGTGATATCCTAATTTCCACTCATCCCAACACCCAATTAGATTTACAGGACATGTTTTATATTTGTTTCTTATCAGACAATGATTTATTTTTAATTCTGCTGTGTAAACTATTGTCTTACACAGTTCATAATATATATATATATATATATATATAATGCAGAGCTCACAGGTATGGTTTTAAATGAGATGCTAAATAAGTTAGCTTGTATTTTATTGTCTGATTTTTAAATCATTTTGAATGTTTTATGTGCCCTTGGCTATCGGTTATTAAAGGTTTGATGTGTAAATAATGGATGCTGTGCTAAGGTTTGACTTCCAAGAGTTGTGTCTGTGTCGATGCTTGGATTTTCTAAGTAATATTTTGGTTTTATTTGCTTTCTTTGCAAATGTTACTTAAGCTCCCTTACAGATATTTTCTTCACAAGTCAAATTAGTCACCGCAAGATTCCTACATAGCTCTGAAGAAATGTATTTTGATATTTTTTAGTTATTCACTATTGTCTGAGCAGCACAAGATGGGTGGTAATATAGTAGAGATTAGTCAAGCTGCAAGATGACACCTTTTCTGTAGTTTCAGGCCAATATCGATTTGTATTTGATTCCTATCTGTAGAGGGATCTGGCTTGATGGTGATATTGCTCAGCCACTTTCAATATGCAATTCTTGTCAAACTAAGGATGTGGAAACAGGGTGGCATTTTTAAACGGTGTGGGGACCTCACAAGGAAATGACTATATGAGAATAGCAGATATGATTCTGAAACCTGTTAGATCATAGTTTCTGTGGAAGGCAAGGATGTAACGCACGCACACAGCCATTTGGGCTGTTGGCATCTTCAAACGAGTTTTTAATGTGTTCTGTATGGACCCATTTCTGCTCCAGTTTGTGAATGACATTACTGCATAGATGACATGAGAATTAAATGCTTTTCTCTGAAATCAATAAAATGATCGAAAGCTCAGTCATACTTTGTATTTCTGTTTTTGCATTTGGGTTTGCTATAAATGGTTTTACTGACTTGCAACACCACTAATGCCCAAACGAGTTATAGATCCAGAAGGTCCAGAACTTTATGAAATGAATCTTACATGGATAAAAATAGGTATGAATAATTTCTCTTAGTACATCAGGGGTCTACATTGGTGGAAATATCACTCTTAAGATATATTTGTATACTGGTGTTGTTGTATTAACCCAGAATTCCCTATACTAAAACCAACTGTACATATATACAAAACGGTCATACCGCACTAGCTGTCACATAAATCGTTTAGTATGATTTATTAATATAGCAATATTGTATTGATACAGCACATATTCAAGGGACAGACCTCAAGGAGTCCCTTTCTCTGGCAAAATTAGGACGTTAAAATATGGTTTTATTATACTTTTGTGCCATAGGAGTCGTGAACGTGTCATGAATTTCATACAGTCATAATGAGAACACTACTGAACACGACAGATAGTGTAGTAAATGACTCAATTTATGGCAGTATGTCGCTTAGCCACTAGAGGTCGACATGTACCCACACTGGAGAGCAGCTCTCCCGCTCCTGTCATGTGTGCACTGAGAAGAGACTCCAGTCCATGTGCGAAAGTAAAACCTCTCCGGATTGGCTCTGGCTGAGACGCGGCCATCTTATGCACTCTGTCAACACAGGGACTTTAGATATGAATCCATTATTTAATCAGCCGCTGACCGGTGCTGGTTGGAGGCGACACTGTACCATAAATACTGAGAGAACAGGCTTTTAAATAGACATGGAAAGGATACAGTGTGGTAAATTGTCAGAGGTCCAATCAGAGAGGAGGTCACTAATATGCAAATGCGTTGTTATCACAGTCACGTCAGCAGCAGCGGTAGAGCCGCTGTGCCGAGGTCGCCAGCAGGAGTACAACTAACAACACAGTCACAACTTCGCCGATAACACTTTGCGCTTTTGGGTTCCTTTCAGGTAAGAAATAACACTTACGCAGGTGATTTTTTTGAGAGGTGTTTTGTCCTCGAGATATTGCGTTTCATTGAAGCGAGGAGCTGTCAAATTTCTGACAATCAGTCAGTGAGGCTCGCCTCAGCTGTCTGATGACACACCGCCTTGCTGACTGTGTATCTTCCCGATGGAAACAAGACTGTCGACTTGCCAAACTTGTCCATATTAGTTTCACCACACTTCGCCATATAATACAGCTAATGTCATCGTACTTTCTCACAGTTTGCCGGTTGGAAGACTACGCGCGTGTCTCCCAAAGAAGTCCTTCGTCGTTCGTGTTGGTCATGGTGGTCCTGAACTGACAGCGACCTGCCGGGCTCAGTCAGCACCGCTCCTAAACGGGGACGCGGTAACAGTTCGCGGAGCCAATACGTTGGCAATAATTTAGGAATGAAAACGAAAGTCGTTCGGGAATAAACAAAACTAGTTGTATTATCACGGACATCATCCATGTCGACCTCTCCATCCATCTCCGCCCTCATATCCCTCCCTCCTCTTCCTCAGTGAGGAAGCGTCACGACACCTTTTGATTGTCGCTTTCAAACTGGACTCGTCTCAACACCCCGGGGCTCACGTTTAATCTCAACCCAAATGTCCCACGTGCGTTCATTTTGTTCCCACTTGGCGAGCGGCCGTGCAGAAAGGAGCGCAACACATTGCCGTCTCGCTGGCTTATCAAACACCGCCGCTCGCAGCAGCTGAAGCCATTGCTGGACGAAGATGAAGAGCATGCTACTGACTTCAGAGGTGAGCCCGGTGTCCAGCCAGGAGGAAAGTAAGACTGCTTAAAAAGCGTTCAAAACACGACGAACGAGTTTCAATTAATACATTTAAAGGCGAGTCTTTGAAACTGATGAAATGCGCCACCAGTCATATCAATACTTTGGCTAACTTTACGCTTTTTTAAAAAAAGACATTTAATAATACCACTTTTATTTTTATATCAACCTTGCTAGTTACTACTACTTGTTGTTTTGATGCTGTTTGACTTAGGTGCACACAAAGTGGCCATGTGTGGCCATCAATGGCGACCTCGGGACAGTTATGTACACAATTCTTGTTGATATTGGGCACGAGTTAGCTTACACGTGCCTGGATGGTGCTTACAGCGTCATGATTATGAAGGAAACAGCTGGAAGTCGACAGGCTGTGGGGGACTGGTCTGTGCCTCTGGGCCACAGAGGGATATTTAAAGGTTAGCAGTAGCTTGGCTGGCAGGCTCAGGAATATGCTGCATTGATTTAGGCCACATGGGAAAGATTGCGTAGCTAAACGTGTGTTGTTTTAAACACTTTACATTTAGATTTCATGTGCTACCTGGCTGTTTTATCTGCAGTTTATGGTTAACAGTTTGAATGGGCTGTTTGTTTCACCTGCAAGCTTTGAGTTTGGGTTTGGCTGTGTCTCAGACTTGCTTTGAATGTCACCAGTAAGGAAATGTCTGCCAAACAGGTGTTGGAAATAATTACAAATAATACAAATGAGTTGAATTTCCATCTCATACATTTTTTTTATTCATGAAATGTCAGAACACAAACATTTGATACATTGTCTTATTAACCCAAAAATGTCATCCTAAATGATTAGCAACGATCGAGTACCATTATTTTCCATAATCTGAGTGCAAAGATATAATTCTGCAGATAATTGAAAACCCTTTTTACTAGGGTTAGAAATGGTTTAATTAACACTTGAGACTGAGAAGAGTTGTAATTTTCTATTGTCCTTAAATTGCTGCTGTGATGCACATTTTCCATCTGAATTCCTCTTCAAGCAGCATAGTCCGTCTCTTATGGAGTGATTCGATATGCATCCTGATTGGTGTGTTGACAAATCATCAGTATGCCTGTGATTATGAGCATCCAAAAAAGCAAATAAAATATTGGTAAGTGGGAATGTCACATTTCAAGCAAGTCACATGATTCCCCAATTAAAGCACTAAAGAGAACCTGAAGTTGGAAGCACAACCCAAACTAAAAACAGGAATGGCTTCATGCCTGTGCAACACTCTTTTTTTTTTTTTTTTTTAATTGGGAGCTGGTTGTAGGGAGAGTGATGTTTTGTTGTACAGGCTGAGTTGCATGACAGCGAGTATTAACAGGAATTGAATGCAGTGATATCAAACCAGAAAATTTGTATCCACCCATGTGATTTAGGCTTTGTTAGGTTTCATGTTTCAAATAATTTTAAAATGCTTTGCCATATTCTGAATGGACTGCTGGAAATAGAACTTAATGCTGCAAATGAAATTAATTAGTGTCAGGTGCAAATTAAGTGTCAAGCACATTGCTCATATTTATCCAGCAGCATTTGATAGCCTGGTCTTAGTCCTCAACAGACGTTCTGGTAAGAAATATTAAATAATTGCATTTGTTGTAGTATTCTTCCTGTATGACACATTTTTTAAGGTTAATGTAATAAATGTAATTAGTTTAGCAAACAAGTGTGCTCCTTGACTTAACAGACACACCTGGATTAAGTGATGTAACACCTGAACTACCACAGGTGTGACAAATTATGATTAGTGTCCCAATTATTGTGAGACTAAAAATCATGAATTATTTCACAAACTGCCTGAATGAGCTCACATAAAACTAAACAGCAAGTCAGCTGCGTTGTGACATAAGGTAAATAAAAATGATACAGATAGATGATGTTGGTGTTTGGTTTGATATAGTCTGAGCAGACCACATAGACAAGTTTACCCTCTAACAACATAGCCTAAATGTTTGAAAGGTGGTTTTTAGATTTGCATTTTAGTACAATGGCTCAGGCATGTTGCCTCTGTTTATCAAATATGAGGATCCTGATAATGTTGTGCCTTGGGATGTGTATCAGGATTTCAGGATGGTGAGCCATTTGTATGAATGTATTACAAAACAAACATTTCTGGCCTCAGACTCACAGTTACGTATGTGTGAAAAAAATATGTATATATTTGTTGCTGGCTCTCAAAATATATATATTTTTTCTGAGGTTATTTGACCTAATATTTCAAATTTCATGTGCAGCATTTGTGTTGAACAGAAGAAACATGAGCAACACCTTGTGTATTTAGAAGTATGGTACAAAGAGGATACCGGTTCTTTGTTAAATCTAGTGTTTAGTCTGTACCACCTATCAGTCTGACAGTCATTTGAAATATATATCAACCAATAAAGGCAATACAAGTATCTCTACAAGTTACACAAAGATACTGGAGCAATGTCTGTACCGATTCATGCATGTGTGCATAGCAAGTCAGCATAATGATTGACCCAGGTAAGTGTGTCATCTTCCGCTGGTCTGCGGTTACAGAACACACACACACACACACACCCACAAAGGACCTCATCTGCCTCTGTCCCTAGCTGTTGAAATTCAGCTGTCTGCACCTCCCACACATTCTGCAGTAGCATGACAGGCAGCTTCATTGGTTGCGAGGATGGGGGGGTGGGGGTTGGTTGAGGTGCATTTGTGTGTGTGAAAGGGGAGGTGGTACAGGAAGAGGCATCTGCTGGTGGCTGGTGGTTGGTTTGCACCAGCTGCTTTGCTACACACATGAAAGGCACTGCTGATAGATAATTGATAGTACCAAATTTCTCCCAGACCCTTCTGACCTAGCCATTACCTAACTTTAGAAAGCTTTTTTTTTTTTTTTTTTTGACCCTGGATGGGCATTTGTGCAATTCTACTAACCTGTAAGCATGTATTCCTGATGAGGGTATGGATGATAAAAATAGATATGGTGGGGAAAAATATACTTGATAAGTTGTCATGTCATTTCAGACTGAAAATGATTTGCATCTTTCTGTGTGGGGGGATTTTTTTTTATTTTATTCATTAGCTTGTTTGAAAGCTGTGATCCAGGCCTCATCTGTACCAAACATTAGTCAGTAAACATGCAGTCTACATCTTCTCATATTAAAGTTGTATTTTCATTTTTTTTTCTCCATTTTTGGACAGGGACGCAATATAAAGGACATGCTGTAGCTCTGTAGAGAGTGAGGCTCATTGGGACCAGCTTGGATCCAGTGGAGTTCTGAAGGTTCCGTTTACCCTCCGAGCTCTGCCATGGACTTCTTTGATGACCCTAACCTCTTTGTTGGAGGTTTAGATGGGCTAGATGAAGAAGGTTTCCCCTCAGCACCGTCACTTGTGGATGAACTAAATCTCAGTGCTGACTTTGAGCCCCTTCAAGTGGAGCCTCTAGGCCCAGGTAAACACCAAGACATGATGCCACCAGTTTCTTCCACATCCACCCAACAAGCCATGCCCACTTACAGTCATCAGATGGGCCACTACATTGGCATGAAGGCACAGAATCCTATGGGGCAGGCATTTTCTGGTCCTGGGGGGACAGGTGGTGGAGATGGTGGCATGATTGCAGAGCAACATGGCCAGTACCATAATGCCACCATGACACAAGTACCTCAATCCAATGGGCTGTTCTGTAACAGTAGCAGTCCAATGTGGGGCAACCAGGACCAGAATGGGAATATGTACCACCCCTTATCTCAACAGCAACAACATCAGCAACAACAGCTTTGTCATCAGCAGCAGCAACTGCACAACCAGCAACTGCATGTAAGACAACAAACACAACAGCAACACCACCCCTGTCATCATCAACAACAGCAACAGCAGCACAGAATATGTCAGCAGCAGCAACAGCTGTTAAACCAGCGCCAGCACCAACAAATTAACACACAGACTATGTCCCTGCAGCAACAACAGCATCACAATTTCTCCTTTCACCAGGGAAGTCAAACTCAGAACCAACAGCCAGTTCACCATAGTCAACAGCAGGTTCAGCACCAGCTAACTGTAGGAGGACCAAGGTTCCATTCAAGGGCTCTACCAAGTAAGTCCTATCTGGATAGTCAAAATGCTTCTCTGACTGGAACTTGCTTACAACAACAACAGCAGCAGCAGCAGCAGGGTAGCTACCAGTTGAGCAGGGGAGGTCAAGCCTTCTCTGGATCTGGACTGGAAGACAATAACCTGCCCTTCCCCATGCATTCATCATCTGTGGGTCACTCCCTTCCGACGTACTCGATCAGTTCTGCCAGCACCTACCAACCAGCTCAGTACCCTGCCTACCCTGGAGAACCAGAAATAACCAGTCTCGGTCAGCAGTCTTTGTCATCAGCATCAGTGTCTAGGCCCACCACCACTGTTGCTCCTCTCACTTCTACAGTGCCTGAGCTGTCAGGGACAGTATGTCAGTTTCCATCCACATCACTTATGGGTCAGCAGCACGCTAGGACCCCGATTAGCCAGGCAGAGGAATGTCCTTTCCGTGCTTTACGCTGTTCTGGAGAAACCCAGGGAAGCTGTAAGTCATCTGAGATGTTTGGTGATTCTATGAGCTGCTACCCCAGCATGGCCAGTCAGCTGCCCTCTGAACAGCCTCAGAGTTGCGGGGCCATCAACACTAATGGATTTCAAGCGTTGGGAGATGATCTCCTGCCTTCAGGGGCTCAGGATGGGGACTTGGAGGGGTTGGAACCACCTGACCTCCTGCCTGACCTACTGCCCCAGCTGGAGGCTGCTCTCAGCCAACAGGATGAATCAAACTGTTCCTGGGCTGATTCCAGCCAGGAGAGGGGACATGAGCACCGGAAGTCACCACCTGTTGAGAGCAAGGATGACAAGGTAATAATACAGTGATACAAACCAACATGTTTGTTTCATTATTGGTTTTAAACATATACATCTATTTGATGAGTAATTATTTTGAGACACGTGTGTCAGAATATTTTAGGCATACTATAGCAGAGCAGCTGTCTTTGTCCCGGCCTTGTTCATATCCTTACAGTCTGTAAACTTGATCTTTTGTCCATATTTCCTTTCAGTATACATAGATTACTGACAGAAAGTGAGGGTTGATAAATTGAAATTAGATGTTATAAGTGCATAATCTCTGCTTTCCTCTCATTTCTTTGCTGAGATTAAGAGATTTTTTTGTGTTCTTACTCATATATAATGACAGAAAATCCAACCAGTCATGTAATGTTTAACTAACTTTCCCAGATAGAACATGTGTTTGTCTAGTAGGAAACCTGCAATCAGTGGTGGAGAGGGGGAAGGTGGAGAGGCGGTACCTAGGGACGCCTGAAAGCCTTCTGAAAATGATAATGGTCTGTCCAGCCTGGCCTGTCTATCTGCCCAGTGCGCCGACAGCAGGTCAGGCCTGATTAGGCTAAGAGTGGCAGGAGTGTCTTCAGGACTTAGCTGTAAGCATACTTAGGGCTATATCAAGATGTGGGTCAGGGCAAGCCAGAAGCACTTGCACACTGCCTCGCTGGAGTGTGGGGGAGGTTGCATGCTGTTGTGGTAGCTGCCACAGTTTCTGTGTCTGTGTGTGCAAGTGCATGTGCATGTATGAGAGAGCAGGCGGGAGGAAAAGAGCGTGGTGAAGGAGAGTGGTTAGCACTCGAGGGAGGGGGAGGGGGTTTGGGAGATGGAGAGAGCAGTAGCTCATGGAAAAAGACAGACAGCTTAGGAAAGAAAGGGAGGGAATGAGACAGAGAGGAAGAGCGAGAGAGAGAGGGAGAGAGAGAGAGAAGAGACACAGAGGGGGAGGCTGAGAGAATGCATTAGCTGGCTGTAACAGGCTTGAGGCGGTTCCTGGACCTCAGTTGGCTGGTAACTTAGTAGCATCCACAGAGACTGCTGGCCCACAAGTGACACATGCCCAGCACCAAAAGCACCAGACGTTTCATCATGGTCCACACTTAAAATAAGATATGAGAATTTCAACACATTCATGTGTTCTTTTTTTTTGTTGATAATTTGTGTGAGATTTCAGTAACGTTGTTACAAAAACAACATGTTTTACCAACAATTAAACATATCATGTTCCATAGCAGAAACTAATCATCTCAAACTAGACAATGCACATGTTGGAAATTCACACATTTTTCAGAAGAGCACTTGTGTTTTCCATGACCCACTACTGACAAAGAAGAGTCCATCTCATTGCCACTGACAACATAGACGTGTTGTTTGACATTACCTTACCAACCACACCTTTTCTGCACAGTTACAGTTGAGTGACTTAATCTCTCTGAACAGTGTCTTCTACTTGGTAGCAGACCCATTGGCTTTATTCACCCCTCACTTCTAAAAATCAAACCAATGCCCATTAGCCAAGACACAACCTGTGTGTTGAGTACTGGCTCTGCTACCCCACAATAGATAGCAGGCGACAACAAAACTGGTGGTCTGTCGAAACCAGAGCTCATCCACGCAGGCCATTTGCCCATCTGCAAAGGTCCTTGATTGAAATGGGGCCATGAACCACAGCCGTACAAACGAGCCTCTCCCTGTCTGTGTCAACATCCAGCCCTGTGTTGATGCTTACAGGCTGACTGTGCTATTCATGTGCACTGATGTGTGAAGAGCCTGCTGATAGTGTGTTTGCTGAACAGGCAAGGCATCAGGGGATAGCTGCCCACTCTTCACTCCCCCGCAGTGAATGTGGCTAATTAGGATTTCCAATGGTTGTAATGGTCAGCTGCAGCTGCGATGAACACTTGGGGTTCAAGATTGAACCATTGTCCCAGGTTGCTGTATTCAGATGTTAAACTCAATATAAATAATGTCTTCGGCCTTGTTGCAATGGATCTGAATTCAAATGAACAGAAGTGTGTAGAACTTTTGGCCAGCCTATGAATCATTTCACTAACCCTGCTGGACTGGACTGCTAGGGGCTTTCTCTGAGAAGATAGTTCAAGCTTGCAGGCATCAGGCACTCAAGTGAGACCATTCTGAGCTGGATGCCAGTTTTCTATGCTTACGTGTACTCATGTGAGTAAGCAGTCAGCCTTTATACTGTGACTGAGAGATCTGACATCTCGATCAGATCAGATGTGCATATTTAAATGGGAGACAAAATAATTGTGAGATGTAACATGTGTAGCTTGAAATAGATCGTTGCAGACTATGTTGCAATTCAATTAAAAGGACTGCTCTGATGCAATATTGGATTTTCACATCAATGTGATGAAGTACACTGGATCAGCCAAAATCAGAGTTCTGGATGTTTTATCTATATAGTAAACAGTTTTTCAGTTGTATATCCAGAAGATCTACTATGTCAGACGATGTTGCACTCACAGTATGATATTCTGTGTAGAAATGGAAGACTTTCCATATTACTCACCCTTACTGACTGAGGGTAAGCTGGCAAACTGTTGCTCAGCACAGTACTCTGAAGCATTGTTGGACAGCTTGATTATCTTGCTTTTTAAAATTGTGAACATGTGAAATCATTTTTTACATTTTCTTTCTTTCTTGGACATACAGTTGTGGCTCATTTGAAGTCAAAACGGAACTCATTTAGAAATTTGCTGGGCAGCAGTACTGCATGCAAACCAGCCCTTCCTGGCAACTCAAACTGAAAGATGATGTTTGCCGCTGTGATTTCTAGTCCCAGACACTGGTACTTAAATATCTAAAATCGGTAAGTTGATAAATCACTATAAAAGGAGACCAGACATGGATACATTTAAAGGGGAACTCCACTGATTTTTACGCATGAAAGTTTGTTTACAGGTTCTGGGGAGTGCCACTGGATATGTGGAAAAAGTAGTATAAAGTATAAAGCCTTTTGTGGCTTCAGGGGGAGCTGCATGAAGTCTAAGAAATGGTTTGGACTGAAGACTACAAGTTTGAAAAATTAATTAAAAAAAAAAAAAAAAAAATCTAGGAGTATGGAGTTCGAAAGAAGTGAGCTTACCAGACCTCTGTAGCCTGCTCCTCATCTCTGATTGAAGTTAGTGGCTCAAGGCTAGCCGTTAATAAACATAACATAGCCGAATTTATATAGTTGAATGAATCGTGTTGAGTTGCATTGTGGCTAATGCAGGTGCCAGGTTTTGACAAGGAAGAAGAATGTGTGGAATAAAAAGTTCTGCTTCTTTTTTTTTCTTTTCATTTCATTCATTTTTTTTTTTTTTTTTAACTGTCCGCTTGCAATGTTAAATCAGTGCAGTACTCAGTTGTCAGTTTTCTAAGCTGCCATGGAGCCTCTCTTTCTCTCATGGTGCCAACTGTTCCCCATGTGATGTCATATCATTCTCATGGCACTTTTTTTTTGCCCTGTTACTACACTCTTTTTTTTTTTTTTTTTACTACACTTTTTTAAAAAAATTCTTATTATCACACCTGAGGATTCAAATACAAGTGTACAAATGCCTTCCTTGTTGAATAAAGGAGATACAGAGATGGAAGTGGAGACTGATGGATACTTATGGCCTGGGCTGCTATAACCACTAGTAGGCCCCCTGGCAGTGACACTGAGCAGGTGCCTCCTCCCTGTCTGCATTGCTGGTTTAGATTTATTATCTGACTGAGTATCGCTGCTCACCCAGCTCTACCCTGCCTTGGCCTCTGAGCTGTGTTGCCAGTAAGCAACCGAGGGCATGTGTGTGTGCTTGCAAGTAGAGTTGGCTCTCGTATGTGTCATCCTAGCTTTGTTGCTTCCTGACCTTACTGAGGTTTATATAACTCCTAGCCAACCAGCCGACCAGACTGGGCAGCCAATTCCATAATCAGCCCTGAAACTTGACACCATGCAACACCCCAGCTCTCACCCCACCACCCACATGCACGCAACACACACACACACACACACACAAACACACACACACACACACACACACACACACACACACACAGATTTTGCACACAAATATACACCCCTTGGAAACCCGGTTACTTCTGTGGCCACATGGTGATAGGTTGCCTCATTCACACACTTTCTCTGACCACCTCCCCCCGACATCCATACACAACCCACCCTCTCTCTCTCTCACACGCTTGCTCACTCTGTCAAGTGTTCTGTCTGTTTGCATCCGGCCTCATCAGCCTGTCTGTTTGGAGGCCTGCCAGATAAGGGTGGGGGCGGGGGATAACTAAGGGGTCAGAGGTAAACAGGAAGTCAGGCGGTCTTTGCTCTGGGCGGAAGGGGTGGGGCCGTGGGGGAGGGTGGGGGGGAGGAGCTGTGAGAGGAGGGGGAAGAGGGAGTTGTACTTGGATTGAGTGTGTCAGGAGCATGTGGGAACTCAGCCAGCCCAAACTGCACAGTAGGTCTGAATTTAAAGTATGCTCTTTTATTCTGCTTTTCTTTCTTTCCTTCTCTCTCTTGCCTCCTTCTCAAGGGATTAAATGGCTTTGAATATTTTTTTTTTTGGTGACAGAGGGTGGCTGTGTGTGTGTGTGTATTCTCCGCGGTCAAATGTGGAGTTGTTTTTGTGTGTGTGTGACTGGAATGTGAGGCTCCTCGGTTGTGACGTGAGGCAAACTTCTTGAACTCAGGTTAACCTTTGACTGGTGAAGAGGGGAACGCTGGGTGGTTAGACTACCACAGTGTCTCTGGATATAGAAAGACTCAGTTTGAGGAAGATGGCATGAAAATCAGAAGTAAATTAGCCTCAGTGTATGATGCAACAAAGGAAATAAGAAAAAAACATGAAGGGGGTAATGACCCCTTTGCCCTTGTGTTTACAACTGAAACAATGGTTGTTGTCTTGTAGTGTGAGTGAGAGACTTTATGAGGAAATCATTGAAGAAAACACCTTAAAAAGTAAAATGGAAGTAAAGTTGGCTAGAGTAAAGTTAGTTTAAGTTAGTTGGGCTGTGTTAAGTTTGTCCTTTTTACAGATGGTGTATGTTTTCTGTAAGGCACAGTTTGACTTTGAAATAGCTTAATGTCGGTCACATTGTCCACAGAGTTGGCGGTTGGCTCACTGGTTACTGATTTGTAACTTCAGCAAAAAGGTTTGTGTCCGTAGGAAGTCGTTAGATAGTTGCCATGGATGCAGATGTTGCAAGTCGCTGCGTTGTTTGAGCTTTATACCTGTACTTTACAACAGTCAATTTCTATTGACAAGTCATTTCACTCACTCAATTCTGTTTACTTTTGAAGAAGAAAGTTCACTGTTAACATTTGTATGTCATTAATACATCATCACTCAGTATGTAGTGAATCATGCTACCATCTGGTTTCAAAAAAAGGTAAATTTAAATAAAAGTGAATAGTTTTGGTTATAGATGTTCTAATCAACCTGCTCACAATTGACATGATTCATTCGATGGCAAAAAAGTAGCTGCAAAGTCCTCAAACCTTGAAGTCAGACAGCAGACTTTTACAGCAGTCAAAGTACATAACTCATCTTGGTATTCCTATTAATGTGCAGTTTCCTTGTCTTGGTCTAGTAAAATGCAGCTAGACTCCAGTATACCTATTATTAGTGTACCACACACCACCAGCTCTACCAAAACCATTGTTGTCCCTGTTGCCTTGATGTAGCTTTATTGTGCAAGTATGTCTGTAGTTTAAAGTGCCTTCACTTAACTGCATGGAAAATTATTCATAAAAGTTGGTCTTTAATGGCAATTTTATTTTTTTTACCATAGTACCCTCCAGAGAATTCAAATATTGTAGTTATCCAAAGTGAAAATCTACAGTTTTCATTCATTTTTTTAACCACATTTTTACCAAATTCACAAAAACCTAATAAATCTAAGCCATATACACAACACAACAGATGTAAACCAAATTCTGTTAAAAATGTGGCCTGTACCAGTGCCCACTGTATTATTAGTGTAGCTTAATTGTATTTTTTCTTTTGATTTTCAGTAATTGCCAGTTAATATGCCACTTTAATACTCAGTTGTTAAATTAAAGTGCATTATGAGGCATGATACCTTCTTCCTTTTAAACATGGCCGTGGTTGTGTCCACATCATCAAAACCTGATGATAACTTGCAAACACTAACATACGTCTTGTCCTGCAGCTTAGCTTATTTAACGAGCCACCAAAAATTCAGCAGGGAAAAATGCACTGCTAATGTCATTTAGCAGTCAGATAGCTAAACAGCATGTAAACATACCTGCAAATGTCATTTCGGACCCTTTAAATGCTGGTTTGGTTGTAGCAACTGTTGTAGCTACAGCAGTTTTAGTTTGTCTACAATGAGACATTAAATTTTGCAATTAATCTGCAGTTCACATGCCGTGCTGTGGGGGGGGTGATCTATAGGGATCACAGATCAACTACACTCTGTTATACCGCTACTTCTTATTTGTATTTCATTGTATCATTCTACTTCAAGAATAAGTAGGTAAGATTTAAATTGTTGCATAGTAGGTTAAAATGAAACCTTAAACAAATGGCAGTATGTTTTATCAAACACATTTCCCTCATCCTTGTCACGCAATAAGTCATTACATGATGAGAACTAAAGTGGTCATTTCCTGAAGAACTCAGATTAAGTAATGATAAATGGTCAGTTTGAAAAAGTAAGAAAGTATCTACTGTTGTAATGTTTGGGGTTTTCTCTCTTTATCCATTGATTCCCCCCATTCAGAAATCAGCCTGTTTGTTCTGCTCATGTTTTCAGACGTGTGTGAGTCAGTACAGCTGCTTTTATGCAGCATTAACTTCTAGGGATGTCCAGATCAAGTTTTTCTGTCTCAATCCTCTTCCAAGGCCTCTAATATTGGATATCTGCCAACACAAAGTCAGATCTGATACTGATTTTGGCACACACTTTTCTTGAGTTACTTAATCCAAATACCAAAGATCCTGATTCAAAACTATGAAATTGAGCTTAAATTATTGGCATAATATGAATGAAAGTTAACTGGAGAATGTGACTCCTGAAATTACTGAAAAGATGTATCGCTGTGTTGGAGGTGTTGAAACTACAGAAACACCCACTCTACTCGCAGTTGAACAGCAGCATTACAGAATGGAGATTCTTCCATACAAATGATCTTTGGCCGAGTACAGACACCAGCTTGCAGACAACACACAAACCCAACAACAGCCAAGTTTAATTTTGGCCCGTTATCAAGTTCTCGGAAGTTTTCAGAATTAAAAGTTAAAGACCCAGTGAAATGAAAAATAGACCTTCCCAGTTTTAATCCTGTGTCCCTGTGTTAATTGTTCATTTATCTCTTGTTGTATGCCAAATATATGTTAAAAAACAGGTCTATTTCATTCAATTCTCCCTTGTCGTCCTCCTGAAATAACAGGTGAGGGAGGTGTGCATATGTGTGGAGCCAACAGTCCTCTGTAGCGCTGTATCGTGCTAAACTTTTAGCGGTCCAATCAAATGCAAAGAACTTGATTTTAATCCTTCTTGTAACTGTACGCCGCTCAAATATTCTGTTTCACTGGGAAATATGACACTGTCCAGAAACTAAAGATGCTTTAACTTCTGTTTCACTGGGACCTTAATTGGTGACATAACGTATCCATGTATTTGGTCAATTAGGATGTCAGAATTCAGAGTCACTCGCACTGATGTGCCCAATTAGTTTTTCACAATTGCACACTAATTTTCGCCTGCATTTACAAGTGAAATGCTTGCACTAGAGGCTGTTGTAAAGGAGAGAAGCGCTGCAACATTAGTAGTGTGAGGTGGACAAAACACAGTTGAGTTTAGTGATGAAAGGATAGATTTCATCTTCAGAGCCTGGCGGTCGCTCTGATTGTCACAGTGATTGGCTGTGCTGAAATGAGTTATGAACTGTATATATGCACGGCTGCAGTTATTTGAGATGCAGCAATTGAACTTTCTAAGATCAAACAATGTCTTTATACCAACCTTTCAAAGTGTGAGCAATAAGTGATGTAAAAACCTAATAATAGTGTAAACGTGGATTTATACTTCTACATTAATGGGTTACACCACATCTACAGCGGCTATTTGTGTAAGGTCCAAGGTTACTTGGTTAAGCTTGGCTGACATGCACTTCCATAAAAATGTAACTACACATTGGGGTTCCTGTTAATCCCTTGTGTTGACTATAAATTTGCCTGGAGTCCATTTCCCTTGGTCTCAATGTGCAGTGCAAGTCAGTTGGCGGCCCAGAATAGACTGTCTGATTTATATGAAGAAAAAAAAAAATACATAAAACCCAGACAACATAATCAAGATTTAAGATTTATTTCCTCATCCAGACATCATCTTTCCAAAATAGAATCAGAGAATATTCATGATCTTATTCATGGCACAAGAGGTGAGCAAAGACCAGAAGAGCCTATTCTGCAAAAGTTTTCAAATTAAATTGAGAATAAATTCAACAACGCATGATTGATGTTTTTCTGTTCCATTAATGAATCGTTTTTGCTTCAGAGGTAGTAAAAGTACATGTATTTCAACATATACTGGCATACAGAGAAGTAGTGCAACAGACTGTAGTTGTTCTGTAATCTGTATGGTTCCTCCCCTGCAGTTCAACACGCATGTTAACCATGAATTAATTGCATAATTTAATGTCTCATTGTAGACAAAGTGAAGTGCTGTAGCTACAAGTCATGGACA
The DNA here is from genome assembly GCA_029490765.1 of Euthynnus affinis. Lineage (NCBI taxonomy): Eukaryota > Metazoa > Chordata > Actinopteri > Scombriformes > Scombridae > Euthynnus > Euthynnus affinis. Next base: position 20,726,399 of record CM055839.1, read on the forward strand.
CACAGCGTGTTGCTAACAGGGGTTTTGAAGAGCAACGACCAAACCAGCATTTAAAGGGTCCAAAATTACATTTTATGTTCACATGCTGTTTAGCCATCTAGCTGCTAACTGACGTTAGCGGTGCACTTTTCACTGTTGAATGTTTGTTTGGTGGCTAAAACAAGCTAAGCTGCAGGACAAGACGTGTGTTCATGTTTGCAAGTTAACATCCAAGTTTTGATGATGTGGACACAGGTTATTGTTTCATTCACTGCCATGTTTAAAGGAAGAAGGTATCATGCCTTATTTTGCACTATAATTTAACAACTGAGTATTGAATATTTTACATATTTTCTGATTTTATTTAAACACTGGACATCTTGAATGTTTTTATTTAAGAACTGGGAAAAAGTTTACCTTACTGTAAATGTTTTACAGATCAAATAGAAAGAAAAGCTACATTTCTCTCCCTTTTTCTGATCTTTTTTTTTTTTTTGCTAATCTGAAAAATGATCCGATGAGTGACTTGAAACCATGATAAGATCCGAACTGTGAGTTTTGTGATCCGTTGCACACCTAACAGAGAGAAATGTGTATTATATGTCCACCGTGTTCAGATATATTGTTTTCATCTTTGTACTGTGTGTGTTTAAGTGCTCAGGAGACGCATGCACTTGATTCTCAGCTTGAAACAAATGATTATTTGCAATTCAGGTTTTTTACTTTGACAGAAAACGCAGTTCTGAACACCAGCACTATAACTCACAATTCAAGCTAATGTTAATGGGGTAGGTGTGATCCAATTCATCGTGTCCTGTCTGTTGCAGGAAGAGGGCCAGTGTGCCTGACCTCTACAATTCCACCGGGGATTCATTCCACACACACTTGCCTTGCATTTTGCAAGATTTCCCCTCTCTGGAAATCAGAGCAAGGAAAAAAAAATCCTTACTTTGTCAAATTGTGAAGGCCGCTGGTTGACTATGCACCTGTTCTGTCTTGCTTGTGTGCTGATGTTCGTAGTTGCATCTGTGTGTGTGTGTGTGTGTGTCTGCGTGCGTGCGTTTCTGTACGCAGGCATTTGCCCCGCTCTCCCTTTGCACTGCTTCAATAATGAAGGAGTTGTAAAGGTCTGGCTGGAAGCCCCTTGCTGAATTCCCCTCCACCTCATCCCTCCCTCCCTCTCTGTCTGCTTCTCTCTCTTTCGCATCCTAAGGGACCTCCTCTCAGCTCCGCTCTTCAGTTTGCACCGATGTTCCCATTAATGAATGGCATCATACGGCTTGCTTGTTTTGCACAGTTCAGCTTGACTTCACTGCCTGGTGTCTGACCTGCGGTGCCATCTCTGATTCAAAGAGTACCACCTCATGACTCAGAACACCCACTGTTGAAAATCAGCCTTGACGAAGAAGATTCACAATTTAGTTTGTGACCCATCATGTACAGCACATGGAAACCGTGCACTGTTCAACATGCAAAACACCACCTGCACTGCTTTCAAGTCCAAGTTAATAGGAAGAGGAATCTCATTTCAGTACTAATCGAACACCTCCAGTTTTCCAGTTCAGACCTCATATGTAGTTTTAAAGATGATTCAGATTTTGAACAAACCCGAAATATTTCCTGGTTTAACTTGGACCTACAATATGTGTCACATTTTGAGCATACAGGGTTTTCCTTTGCAATGAGGGATTATTACCAGCATGACTGGTGTGCTAACTTTGGGTTTAACTGTTGGCTTGTTTATAACCTGATAGTCTGATCATCTGGCCCCTCTTGTTTCAAGCCCTGTCGAACTTCGCTGTCGCCATGTTCCCACATCTCAGCTTTGAAACAATTTCACATTTCGTTCCTCTCCGTCAGGAACTTGCATGCAGCTACTGGTCTTTTGTTGAAAGTAAAAGTCATGACTGATAGTATGTGAGTGATAACTACATTCTACATGTGAATAAACCATGAAAGAGGCCTGCATTAGAGTGATCAAATGTGTTTGAATAGGAACGGATCTACAGTGGCACTGCTGCTATGTAAAATTTGGAAGTCAGCTTCTTTTTGTAAAGGGTGTCCCTCTGTGGATGGATGGCCTCTTGCTTTCACTTTGGCTCATGCTCACCAGTGCACGCACACAGTGCTAGCCCTTAAAATATCATCTTAAATCTTGCTGAGCGACTGCCCTCTGAGCTGACACTTAAAGAAGCAAGAAGGACAGATGCCCTAGTTAGAATCACTCCCTTTTCTTCTCAGTCACTGGGCTTGACTGAGGCACAGCCAGGCCGAGGAAATACTATATGTATTCTGCACAAAACTCAAACCAAAGTCACAGCAGTTTTTTTTTTTTTTTTACAGGTGTCAGTGAGAAAATGAGCTAAAACTAAACTAAGATAGTTTTATCGCCAGATGAGGTTTGAAAGGCCTCCACTGATTTTCTGAATCTGCATTTTGAAGGCCAATTTCCATCCACATTGCTGATATTTTGATTGCACTGTAGTGATTTCATACTTCTGATGGGCAGCACACACAGAAATGGCTGTTCAAATAGTAAAATGCAAAGAGACTGCTGTAATTCAGTCTGTTGGTAATTAATCTGCCAATTAGGAAGATGAAATGACTTCCAATTAGGAAGGTCTTGCCACTTTCTGGAGGGGTGAAAATGATTTTTCAGTCTGGAAAACAAAGTTTATGGTCTTCTTGCCTACAGTTGCTTGATCTTGGCGTTTTCACGTTCAATGGTAAATCCATTGAAAGGGTGCTCTTCTTCAAGTATGCAGTATGTTGGGCATATGGATAGACAGCAAGCTTTTATTTAATGTACGTATTGCTAATCTAGTCAGGAAACTCAAAGTGAAGATTAGCTTTTATTTTAGAAATAAATCTTGCTTTACTTTCAGTGCCAAGAAAAAAACTTGACATATTGTACATGCATGCAGTCAGAGCTTTACCATGCATCTCTACATTTCATTACAATGTATAGTCTTTTATTCACCATAGCATTCTTTATGATTTGGTGGGTTGGACATCATTAACCTCTCGCAGACAACAGCACTGCTTCAAGCTTACCTCTGTACCTTTTTCTCTCTCTCTCTCTCAGCTCTGGTAGTAAGCAGCAATGCTCCTACAAGTGGTTGCTTTTAAATGTCACCTGGGTTTTGACATATCTGAGGGAAAAATGCATTTTCCTACTATGCACTTTGTGCATGGAATAATCTGCAAAAAGATCTCAAATTAGGAACATTTATATCCATTGATGAATTTAAGGGCATCATGGAAAAATGTGGTAATGGAAGCATATAGTTGTTTTTCTTGAGGCCACAGTGTTTGAAAAGCTGGTCTTCTGTTGAATTTTTGTATATCTTGTTGTATATGTTGTTTTGAGCTCCCTTGGTCGCTCTTGTAAAAGAGATTTTCGATCATAATAGGACTTCCTGGTAAAATAAAGGTAAAATGAATAAATTTTTCAGATTTGTCAGTCATACAGACTCTCTACTGTAGTTGTCAGCATGTTGAATACATTCCTTAAGGCTGGTTAAGATATCACAGGTTTTCAAATAGCAAGGTGGGTTGTGTCTCTCCAACTTCCCCCATGTGTTTTTTTTGTTGTTTTTTCTGAAAAAAAAAAATCTTGTATTTTCATTAGACTGATACAGATTGAAGGTGATTGCAGACCTCTTTTCTTTTTTACCTTGCATTCCTGCTCTCTCCTCACAGTCCCCCCCTAGTGGTCACTTCTGTCCTAGCCAGGTGAATAAGTCCAACAACCTGTATCAGTAACACTTGGATCTGTCTGCACTCATAAACCTTCTTATCAGCAATAGGAATAGCTGTCTGTGTTGAATTTAATTAAATAAAGGTGTCAGTTAGCTGATTACATAATAGAGGGCTAATAGGGTGTCTTTGTTAAAGCTTGTTAGATGGGAGCAGCAGGGCTGTAGTGCTGAGGCACATCCCTGCTAAACCTCGACCAGTTAGTTTTTCTTTTTCTATCCAGTACACTGATTGTTGTATTGGCACAGAATTAACCTGGCGTAAAGAGGTATTGTGTGTGCTAGAGAGTGAATCTGTGCGAAAAGAAGGAGGGGAAGAAAGATATTATTTGTATGTGTGTTTTTTTTTCTGTTTGTCTGACTTTGTGGTCACAGACCTTGGAGCTTTACGCATGTATTGTATAAATATAGCAAACGTGGGCTTCTGCACACACACAAATTCACACACACACTTAAGGAATGGAAGTCTGCTGGCAATGTTGTATCTTCTGGGACTTAAACAGTTGTCAGACTTGAACTTTGCTTACTTCTACTATATTTTGGGCTTATTGCATTGTTAACCCACAGGATGCAGCAATATCAGTGTCTGTATCTTACTGTGTGTTTTGAAATAGGCTTGCAGTTCTCATATGAGCAATAGTCACTACTTGGAACCACTTTGTTAGAAATCAAAAGTGATTTTTAGGAGCTGCCTTTCTTACTCACAAAATTATACTTGATGACTTAAATTGTCTTTTTTCCCCCCAGTAAGCCCAGACAAAACTATATTGGAAGTTTAAATGCATGATGCATATCCATGTGGTTTGGGTTATTTGATTGGTTATTAAAGCCAAGACACTGCACAACGGTGTCACAGGTTTGTGTCCCAGAATCAAATGTATGTCTGTGTGGGAAGGTGAATGAGGTACCTGTTTACTCAAAAACTGCTGACCAGGTGCTTTTGAGCATGACAGCAGGTCAGTTTACCACCAGTTTCCTGTCAGTGGTAGTGCAGCGGTGGTGGTTTATGGCATTCTCAGGAAACTGATCACAATGAATAACTAAAGAAAGTATAATGTTTTCTAATGGCTTGACACATCCATCATCTACCCACTCGGGTGTTTTCACTTACATTGCTTGATTTAGACCTCTTCCATTTGCTGTACTTTTGTTGTGCTGCTTGTTATAGCTGCAAGGGCAGGAAACCCACTTCAATGGAGTGCAAGCGGCATATGAGGCAGACGTTGAATCTCTTAACAGCTTACAATCAAACAGTAGCACATGTTAGAGAGGTTGTGGTAAACTTGAATTTAATCTTTTCACAGCTTTAAAGTGTTGGCAGAGACACTATTATACATTTTTCCATTTGGATTCAGCCACAACGAACCATGTGAAATATGTGTTTATTAGTCAGGATTATTTACTGTACCGTTAGTACACCTGGTATTATGTTCATTTGCTGCACAGTTGATTCAAGTCTGTACCATTGTGTGTGTGCTGAATGGAAATGGCCTGTACCTGTTGGGTTTTAGAGTGCATTGTTATTAGTTCCCCCTTCTGTAGTGATGTTTTTGAAACCCCCACCTTTTTTTTTTTTTTTTTTTTAATGTGACATTGCAGTTGAAGTGCATAACTTTTGTACCATGAGCATGTACAGACAGAGGAAGGCTGTTTGGTCACAGCAGAGCGGATCAGATTGTCAAATAATAATAATGCTCTGTTAGACTTTCAGCAGCTTTTCTAGAGGGGCACCGTGCTCGGCCTCAGCTACTATATCTCTCATTAATACATGATTCTGTGTTTAATTGGTTGAGGAAGCATTGCTGTGCATCATGTCTCCCTTCATTTATCATGTATCCTTTCATTAACTGTGCCGTTGCCTCACACTCTGTTCTGGCTGCAAACTGGCCAGCAGCCTCAGGCCTAATTATTGGGGCTTAATCACACCTAAACTTAACAGTGCAATCAGTGTTATTAACCGAGCCATAGGTATGAGATCTGCTCATGGTTGACGAGGCATCTCTGATGTTTTTATATGAAGGCCGAACCTTTTCTTATAAAACAGTACTAAGAAATGTTTTCAAGGATGTCTGAAAAGTGAGGTAATGGCATCAGACAGTTTTTTTTATTGTTTTGTTGTAGAAGAGAGCTTCTCCTGTTAAACTCAAACTTGTGTTGCTACAGTGTTTCCCATATAAACGTTTGAGACATCCAGCCAAATGGATCCACCAGCACCCCCCCCCCCTTAAAAAAAAATTAAATTAAATTTCCTCCTTTCATAGGTCTGTATGGCTCTGCATTTTAACATGAGGGTTCATCAAATTGCTCCCAGAATGCAGCATTCATGCCTTCAGTCTTACAAGTGCCTGAAAAATGTCTCTGCTAATCAGCTGCCAGTCTGTGTTGCAAGTATTGGATATCGGACCACCACAGATCAATTCTGAACCTTTGGGAAACACTGGTTGCTGACTGATGGACGTTCACTCATTTGAATAAGATAATCCAATATTGCCGCATTATTTTGTTGCAAGGACTGTGTTTTTTTTTTTTTTGTTTTTTGTTTTTTTTTTTCTACTATTGATCCCACAGAGGAAAGAGTCAGTGGAGGAGATCTCTGTTGATTTTAAATGATTAGTTAATTGACAGAAAATCCATCAGGGACAATTTTGAGGATGATCAAACAAAATAAGCAAACTGAAGACATTGAATCAAGTTCTGGTTGAATTTTTTTTTTTTTTTTTTTTTTTTTAACATTTTGGGGATTTTGAGATGCTATCATCTGAAAGTAAATTTACCAAATAGGAGACTTGTACACAAAATTTTAAAAGTCTGTGATGGCTTTAATAGCTGACATGACTGTGGAGCTCAGGGGTCAGCTACAGAACAGTAGCACATGATGTCGTGTATATTTGACGCCTTGCTCAAGGATATTGTGTATTGTTTACAATGCCACTGGTGCACCTGTTGTTTATGTGAATATGTTGGACCTTGAAACCAGGTCCTGGATGTTTTTCTAACCACCAATTTAAAGAGCATTACTTGAACCAAGTATCGTTTTTCTTTTTTGTTTTTTCTTAGTATTTAAAAGTTTAAAGCTTAAATAACCAATAACCATACCAAACCTGTGTATTGTCTACAGCAGTGCATAATAGATCAAAATACCTTTTTATTTATTTATTTTTATTTATTTATTTTTTTCCTCATCCACTGCACCGTGGATAATGTTGCCATTAACACTGGGTGACATTTGATAGCAGTTGGCTATTTCATCTGTGTATGAGAATAGCAGCTCGCTGTAGACTCTGAAGCACCGATGAGTGTTGGGTATCTTGTCATTTTCAGTGCATTGCTAGCTCTCTTCTCTCATTTCCCTAATGGTGAGTTAGTGGGGACTCTCACGGTGGTACAGGCAAGAAATGAGAGCCGTGGTGCACTAATACAGGCCCTTTGATGAGGAAGTAATGGAGTGTTCAGAGCCAGACACCTGTGCCTCTGCAGCCACCCTATCTCTCTACATGCGCGCGCATACACACATATACACGCGCGCGCCGACACATTTTTATTTTTTTTTTCCACTCGCTTTCTTTCACCAGCTCTGCTACTCCCCTCCCCTTCCTCTACTCCCCTCCTCTTCCTCTCCCCTCCCTCATCTCTCTTTAAAGGAAGCCACTCCCTCTCATACAGAGCTGCCAAGCTTGTTTGCATATTAACTGTTCAGTTGCCAAGGAGCTGTAGCTTCATGCCATGTGACCGTTGAAGCATGTGTATGTTGTTGACTGTATCTTTTTTTTTCTTCTTTCTTTGCTCTTCTTTTGACACACAACACACAAACATTCTTTTCCACTGAAGAGAAAAGGCTTTATTGTTACTAACAGCCACTCAGACTCTATAAATGTTTGTCATTTCTTGCCTTTCATTTCCTATCAAGTCTGTTCGCTGTTTGAATCGTAGGTGGCAATTTCTCTAAGCATGGTTTTCTATTTTTACAGTGCCAATATGTGTTGTAGCAAGTGCAAGAGGATGTACATTTGTGCACATCAACTGCAGATTCAACAGTGAAGGACATGGTTTTGTTTTCGTTTCAGTTGTTCAAGAAGGTTTAGTTTTCATTTGAAAAGAGCTAAATGACTGTATGACTTAACACCCGTTGCACTGTTGATGTGTGAGTGGTCGAAGCTCTGTACCTGGTGGGCATTATCTGAGGGTGGATTTGTTTAGTTTGGAGAGGACGTTATTACTCAGTTCCCTGTAAGCATGTGGTCTGCTTTAAAGTCCAAACTCCAAGGCCTGGCCTGGCAGGTGGATCTGATGCCGACTGCTGCGGCTGCTGTGCACACTTGGAAAGAACAGCCATTGTCATGCACACATCACAGATGTTTGTCCTTGCAAGAGATACACAACCATAAAATGTAAAACTACCTAAACCACAGCAATATAAGAGAATTTCCAATGCCAGTATCACACTGACTCATGCCATCGGTCTTATAATCTCCCCCTTGTCTACTTACACACACACACACACAAATTTTGAATAAGGCTGTCCACAGCAGTCCAGTTGGTCAGTTGCATAGTTTTTATTTAGGTTCTACATTTCAACATGCAATATAAAGCCATATTGTGTTGAAGCCTACACACAATAACCGTCAGATTTCACACCATGCTGAAATGAACAGAATAATACACTCATGACAAGTTGTATAGCTTGCTTTGTAGGGATGAGAGGGAATCAGAATGGAACAATATAATAAGTTATACAACAGTTAATACGAAACAATACTATATGGGACATTTGTGTTTCATCTTACATTCCTGCCTTGAATTGGATGTGGTCATTGCATCATTTTATATATATATATATATATATATATATATATATATATATACACACATACATGAACACAACAAATGTTTTGAGTTTTTGCCAGCATTTCACATTTTGCAAGTATTGGGTCTGGTAATCAGTAGCACCATTTGTAACCTCTGTCAAGACATGGCTTCAAAAGCATACTCCTTCCTAACCCCCTGGTGTGCGGGCAGCAGTCCTGGTTGAACTGCACAACTCGTATATGACAGTGTGTACAGCTGCATGAGAAGTGAAGCAGGTTGTTGGCTGGAAAAGAGGAATGCTCAGCTGATTCAGCCCTGTAAATAAAGATTTAAAAACTGATGGGGTATCTGTTTGGTAACTCAGTCCTGACCCAGTAGTGCTCTGTACTGTACCTGGCTTCAGGCCAGCCGTGTGTCTGCATAATTCCAAATACCATGTGCCAGCCGTTGCACATGGCCCCCTGTATCATGCTGTCAGGAGTCCTCTGAAAGGCCTACTCTCTCTTCCAAGATAGCTTCTGGCGCACAGGAAGAGCCGCATGTGTTGGGCACATCCCAGTTTCCCAGCTTTTCTTTTTTGTTTTGTTTTGTTTTTCTTTTGGAGGAGTCATAGCAGGGTGACCAGGTCTTGACCCCGCAAGTGCTTGAATTCACCACTGGAGACTCACTACAGTGTAGGCTGCATGTGTCTTATATTGAAAGGGAGTAGAAAGTCTGTCTGAAACGTAATGTGTTGTTTTGTATCCTGAATATATTTTTAGCCTCTGGGAATTTGTTTACCTATTTGCTCATCAAGCACTGCTGGCTGATGCTGTCCCATAAATAAATCAGCATGTTACTGGCAGTAACATGCATGGACACACAAAGAAAGCTACAATGTACAATCTGTGATGTGGGAGAAATCCAGTACTTTGGGGGTTAAGTTGTGAAAGTTAATGTAATAACTGCTAGCACCATCTGCTGGCCTACTTCCTTACAAAGAGAGAGAGAGTGAGTGAGCGAGCGAGAGAGAGAGAGAGAAAAACGAGTCTGGGTTTTAACGACATCTCTAATATTCATGCTGATGCATTTTGCTGCTTTGTGCTTTCATTTTCCGCCGCTCTGCCTGCCAGAGTCTCGAGCTCGCCACACACGCCCCAGCCAGGGAGAGGGGAGGGCAACGAGGGAGAACGAGGAAAAAGACAAGTGGGAAAAAGGAGGAAAAAACAACCGGCCAAACAAGTAGGCAAGCTAACACAAAAGCCTTTTTGTGTGTAATAAAAGGAGTAACCTACCTTATCCTGGCTGGTGAAGAAGACGAGGAGAGGCGCAAAAAGGGAAACAGCAAAGCGGAAAGAGCAAGAAAGGACAAGTAATAAGAGGGAGAAGCTCAGAGAGGCATAGAGAGTGCATGCGAAAGGCAGGCGGAAAGAGGAATCAATGAGAGGGGAGGAGAGAGGAGGCAGGGGAAGGCAACTCTGACACACACGCACATAGGGAGAGCGAGGGAGATTTGGGTGAAGCCGGACGACGGCGGAGCAGCACGCAGCAGCAGAATGAGAGCTTCCTGGACTGCCACGCACCTCCTCTACCGCCCACAGCGCTGCTCCCTCATCACCCTGTGAAGAGACAAACGAGGGTGAGAGAGAGAGAGAGAGAGCGGGAGTGTGTGTGTGTGTGTGTGTGTGTGTGTGTGTGAGAGAGAGAGAGAGAGAGAGAGAGAGAGAGAGCTCCCATGCGCTCCTCTTGAGCCCTGCCCGCTGGGGGAGGAGGAGACGAACGGCTCCAGCACTCTCACACTGCCTGAGGAGAAGAGCTGACCGGGGAGGAGGAGGGGAGGCAAACGAGGAGAGAGGGAGGGGAGGGGGGGACACACACGGCTCAAGGAAGAGTGAGAGAAAACGACTGTTGAAAGGGAAAGAGTGAGTGCGTTTGTAAGAGGAAAGCTTGAACGAGCAACGGAGAGAGAAAAAACCCGGCGAAAGGGCAAGGCTTTTGTTAGCCGGTTGGAGAGGGGGAGGAAAGAGGAAGAAAAAAAAAAAACACCATGTCTACAGTGAAGAGGCCAAGAGGAAGGGTAAGTGAGCTGCTCTGAGAGCCGGGAGGGAGGAGGAGGGACAAGGGGGAGGAGGAGGAGGGGCCGGCAGGAACTGAACAACCTCCTCTGCTACTGGCTCATGCTGCACTGCCGCCATCTTGAACTCATTGCTGCTTTTTTTTTTTTTTTTTTTTCCTACCTTCCAAACTCATTTGCATTACTGTGTTAGACCTTATCAAGGCACACTAGATTTATGGTGTTTTCTATTCCCCACCCCCACTACCTATTCGTTCCATACATCACTTTCCCATCCTGCTTTAAATTCGTCTGTCCATGCTGGCTTGTGCTGTAGTTTATGTACAGTGTACAATGTTTGCGCGCGTGTGTGTGTGTGTGTGTGTGTGTGTGTGTGTGTGTGTGTGTCCTCCATGAGTTGAGCCTGTCAGTCACCAGAGAGCTCACTACATGTGGAAACGAGGGGGTGAGAGCGAGGGAAAGCTGGCTGGCCCAAATGGAGCTTACTCTACCTTTTCATGGGCTGTAATGGTCTCCACCGTTTTCATGGGACTACGTGCTGCTAGAGAGATTGAAATCACTGCAGTGCTGGCAGGCTGTAATTTTAGTTATTTATAGATGTATTACACAGCTGCAGTGCTCTCAGTTTTGGTGCATTTTATCTTTTCTCTCCCTCTCCCTCACTCTGCCTCTCTGATAGAAGCCTGTTTTCATATTTTTTTTTTCTTCTTCTTGCTGCTTCTTTCATTTGCCCTCATGTTCTTCCGCTCTTATGCATTACTTTCAACCCCTCCCCCTCTTTTTTTACCATTAACTTGAATGAGAACATTCCAGCATGATCCAGTAAATTTCTTCCTAATAGCCTCAGCAGCGTTGCACACGTGAAAATCATAATGCAGCTCTTGTATGTATATGTGTGTGTGTGTGTGTGTGTGTGTGTTTGTTTTTTCCCCCCCGTCTTTCCAAATGAATTGCTAGTTATTCAACTCCCCCCAAACCCCCACTTTGCTGGTGAGGTTAAAGCTAATTCTCTTTATTTAGCTAGCAGTATGGAAAAAAAAAAAAAAAAAGCAACCAGCCGCGCCTGGGCCATGTAGGCATACGCAACAACTCATTTTTAGATTAGGTCATCCATTTATGGGTTCCCTCTCCGCTGGGCTCAAGGCCCACCACAAGGCGCTTGTGTAGGCATAACTGCAGTCACGCCATCTATTATTCACATATTATCACGTATCAGGCAGGCTGGATTATTTATGTCTGCAAGGCTCAATGTAACCTGCCACACTGAGCCAGTGTTTACCCTACCTTTTTGAATAGCTTACTCCACCTAAAAGAATTTCATGTGTATCAGGCTCAGAGAGTTTTCCATGTCACACGGTTTGAGAGTTTCAGAGCCCTCCCACCTGATCTAAATGAATTATGTGGAGAAACGCCAGCCTTTCTCATGCTTGAATGTCTGCTAGTAGAGCCAGATAGGAGGCTGGAAGTTAAAGTGAGCATCATGCCGAGAAAGACAGGTCCACCCCCCACCCCCAGCATCTGAGATGGGGACAGCAACAAGCTCTGCTGTCTGAGTTGTTCACACAGCCTTCAGAAGGTTGTGTTTTTCTGAATGAGTGGTGCATGTAACGGTCACATTGCAGCAACGTTGCAGTGTTTTGTGGTTTTTGTGGGTTTTTTTGTTTGCTTTTTTTGGGTTTTTTTTCACTAAGCCCGTATTTCATATTTGATGATCAAATTTTCCTTTGCTGGTTGTACAGTGAAATGGAAACTCAGTCTGTCGGTACTCTTTTTCTGTAATGTAAGAACAAAGGTTTGCTTGTATTAGTGATCTATTAGCTGAGCTGTATGACTTTTGGAATAGACTCAAATTCTTGTAGCAACATCACCTTGTTGTATGTACAGACACGTATTTTGAACATCCATGCTGATCATTTTATACAGAAAAAAAAACAGATTGAGGTGAGAGGTTGGCTGAGTTTAATGCCAAACCTGGCTGAACATATCTTATTTGATACATCTGTATGTGGAGAAATGCATGATAAGGTGGTTGGAGACAATAATCTGTGCTCATGTAGCACCTGCTTGGCGTCAAAATCCATGTGAGGGTTGTCAACAACAAATTTGTCTTTTTATTTTGTATGTCCATCTTTGTGAGCAGTACGACATTGTCCTCAGTCACTCAGCTCTACTTTAAAGGTCAAATGTCATCTTCATAGATTTTTGTGTCACTAGGTCTCTGATTAACATTTATACTGTAGCCATTGAGATTGGTTGCCTGCATTTATGAGACATTTGCCTTAAAGAATGATCATAATTTTAAATACTAATTATCATTCTGATTTTTCTTCCTCTCTCTCAAGCCTCGAAAGAACACTAATGGTCCTGGTAGCCAGGTACGGGTTCTCAGTCCCCCAATGAAGAGCAGCTCATCGTCCTCCTCCTCTTCCTCATCGTCTTCATCCTCATCCAGCTCCTCATCGGAGAAGAGGACCTCGCGGAGGGCGCATCATCAGATGGAGTCAACTCAGCTGGAGAAGCAGGAGAAGGCCAATAGGATAATATCAGAGGCTATTGCAAAAGCACGGCAGCGCGGTGAGAAGAACATCCCCAGAGTCATGAGCCCTGAGAGTTTCCCCAGCTCTTCCTCTCAGTACAAGAGCCACCGGGACCACGAGCATAAAGGAAATGGCAAGGCAAGGCCCAAAGAGAAGGCCTGTAGGAAAGCCTGCATTGTACCTTCCTCCAAGCCCAAGCAGAAGGCCAAGATCGGGTATGTACTCATGCAGCCATTACTACTATAAAGCACTGAAGTGTACTGTCATTTGTCAAAAAATAATCCAGTAAGTAGAGCTTTGATCCAGTTCTACCCTACTCAAAGCAACGTGGCATTTCTTTTAACCCAAGGCGAGCCTGAACCTGCAGCATTTAATGAGCCCCCACTAACAAGTGACATATGCCACTGCAGGAGGTAGACTCCCTATTGTACTACCATACCTTAGCGGTTTCTTTTGCATATTTGACCCAGTGATAGGGCTGCAATAAACCTTTCTTTTCATAACCAGTAAATCTATTGAGAAATTACTGTGTTAATTCTCAGTTTATTCCATAATGTGGAAATAATAATAATGACAAATGCACAGGTTACAAAAGATCACTGTGATATCTTTAATATTTAAATGGAGAAAAAAAAATACAAAATGTACACAGTGATATTAATATCAGTGTGATGGGGGCAAAGTAGCAAATCTCACATTTTTGAAGCTGTTATCAGCAAATGTTGAGTATAATTGAAATAATAAAAAGAAGGTTAAAATTATATTTTATTTTCTATGGACTAAATAATAAACATAATTTCAGCACTATTGACCCACTGTTTTATCCATACAGAAAAAGGTTTAATGCAGACTTTCCCTTCTTTAAGGACTAAATTAATTATCTTGAAACCTCTTCATTTGTATCCATTTTTATAGTTAATATGCACAATCAAGGGCAAGCTGAGAAATGTCACCAAGTACTGACTGAACCAGATATGCAGATGTGCAGTGCGCTCTGATTTAGGGGGTGGAGGAAGTGACAAATAAAATGAAACCTGATACCATCAAGCCTGAGAGATTTCAAGGGATAGTTGAGATTTTGTTTGACATAAGGAAGGTGATATGAGTTACCTACAGTGTGATATTGTTGCATGGTTTTGGGTTGAGGCTCCAGATCCTTTTTGGATGGCAATCGCTCAGCAAACTGATAATTTGTCTGATAGAAATGAACAACATCATTGAGAAACATAACATTGTAAACCACAACAAATTCACAGAATTAAGCAGCATTTGTTGGTCAGATGTATGAAGAACTGAAAATGAACTAAAATCGCTACGTGCTGTTGTTGTGTTGATGGTGTTGCTGTTTTTAAATGTTTGTCTAAGAGACCTCCTCTGCTGCTGCCTGTTTATGTCTGACAAACTACCAGATTGCTAGAGTACCTCTGTCCATGTGATTCATCAAACCGTATCTAGTTAAAAATACAAATGGATTCTGACTGTATTTGTGCTGAGAATCAAAGCTACTATTTGGCAATTAAAATAGTTTTTGTTCAGATGGTGCTTATATTCAACATTGCATATGTTTTAATGTGTTTAGATTGAGCACTAACACCTCATGCCATTACTGGTTTTGCCTTGCACTTGCCATTGCAATATACACATCTATCTATAGAGCAGCAGCAGTAGATTATTGTACTGATTTAGCTCATGATACTAGTTGATTTTGCTGTTGCACTTTTTTACTAGCGTACATTTTCTGCCTGTGGTTAACAAGATGAAAGCTCAAAGTTCAACAGAATTTACAGCACACCATAGCAATAAACCAGGCTCAGTCATCAGCATACACATGGGAGGAGCAAACAAAGGCTACATTTACATGTGAGACAGTGCTGGCTTGTACATTCAGGCAAGTACTGCTGATGTATAGATAGTATAATCCA
This sequence comes from Euthynnus affinis, assembly GCA_029490765.1. Classification (NCBI taxonomy): domain Eukaryota; kingdom Metazoa; phylum Chordata; class Actinopteri; order Scombriformes; family Scombridae; genus Euthynnus; species Euthynnus affinis. The sequence continues at coordinate 20,741,454 of CM055839.1, forward strand.
CCTCCCATTCCTGTGTTCAACTGCCATAAGCAGTGTGTATAAGCCACACCCAATGCAAGCTATTGAAAATATCAGTTGGTGCAGATGTGAGGGCTGAGGCAGGGAGCTGGAGGAAAATGGGAATGTAAAGATATGGTAATGTCGGATTGCGTAGCTGAAAAAGAACATTTTCACTTCTTGAAACCACCGCCTGTATTTTTGATAATACCCAGCTGTGAGAGTAACTGACAATGGGCAGCAGTAATATTTAGCTGGATGCTGTGTCGATTAATAATTAGATGAGTTAATGGGAAAGTTGTGGCAGTATTTGGGAGAATAGTGAGATGATGAAGGCATCAGTCATGGTGATACAGTCCTACTAGCTGTGCAGCTTTGGTTGGATGTATTTGTCTGGTGATGCACAAACTCAGGCCTCTTAGCTTTTCCATTAACTAAAGAGTCGTTAATCTGGTAGCATCAAGCTCAGTTTTGATCATTTAATTAAAGCTCTTTTTGATCACGTAGTTTTAACATTGAGGCAAAGCACTTTTGAGAACAGAAAGCTTAATTCTACCTTTTGTTTGTCTGTGCAGACCCAGATCTTTTTCACTCCTAACCACCTTACCGTCGTTGAGACGTGGTTGATGAAACCATCAACATTTAATCAAATGCAGTCTTAAACTTGTTAGACTTGAGGAGCTGTTGACAGTTGGTCCACATTCAGTCATTCAACTGATTCACTGATAACAATCCTTGTTGTTATAAGGTAATGAGCTGTATAACCCATTTTTATTCAGTGTAACCATACTTGGCCTACATGAGAAAAGAGCATCAGATCAGGATGCATGCAGCATAGCCTGCTTATGAAGCCTAATATTGTTTCAGTCATCCTTTTTATAGCACTCATTACATCATGCATTCCAGCCATTTTGAAACGTCAAACTAATTCACTCAGGTCAGATGACGGACTATCTCAATCTTACAGAAAATTCTATATAGGCCATTACCCTTCAATACTTGTTTGAGAAATAGTTTTTGTGACTTCTTTATTCTAGTTTCTCAACACTTCAAAATGTTCTCAGTTTGTCGAGTTAGAGGTAGTACTGCAAGGCTTTTTGCCGTGACAACTGATGCTCTAGTCTGCGTAACACTGGGCAGGTCACCGCAGACTTTTGGTGCAGATTATCTTCAGGGAGCCTCAGACCAGTTAGAATTGTCACAGTTACATCAAACGTGCACGATTACACCATTAGTCAGCCGAATACTTGAGTGATGAAATTGCACCATTGGTCGGGCGACCACTTCTTGAATTTGTTTCAAATTAAAAGCCCTCAGCCCGCATTTTCACAGTCCAAGTTTTGACCAAGTCTTGTTGTTTTGAACTGAGAAAAGAAGTCCAGATGTACTGGCCCCTAGTGCAATGTTGCAGTTTGTACATTACAAGAGGCTTGTGGGAGTGTGTGTGAATATGTTATCTAAGGTGTGAAGATTCTTTGTTGGCAAATGTTCATGCTAATTGAGTGTTTACCTTCCTACTAATTAGAAATGGCACAGTAAAGAACAGACAGTTTGCGTCAGATGATGAAGCTTGAGGTCTCTATACACATCATAGATACTTAATGGAAAGTTTCTTAACTTATCGATTTATAGAAAAATCAAGCTAATAAACCTCCTATTGTATTCCATAATGGACAGTGGCAAAAACATTAAGTCTAATTTGATTGAGGCAGGCAGGTTTGGGCCTTGAATCATGAGAAGTCAGAACATGATCAGTCGCAGGCTCATGGCAATGTAATGTAAACAGGAAAACTAAAACATAAATACAACTGTTTTGGCCTGAACTCTAAATGGCCTGATTATACTTCCTCTTTTTCAATATTTGCCTTTGGACTTATTGAAGAAGCTAAGAAAATAAAGTAGACAAATATGTTGTATTTACAATAATCAGAAAGTATTGTCACATTTCAAATAAAAATACAGTAAATACCAAAAAAGAAGATAATACCTGTAAATGAAATTGGGTTTACTAGTCACTAGTCATACATTATTAGACATCTTAATCTGGTGCAAGTGAGTACATGTGGACACAAGACGGACAAGAGGAAGCTTGCTAGCCTAACAGAACAAACGTTGTACCTGTAATCCAACACGACTTTGTTGTAACAGGTGTAACAAATAACACTGACAAATCTCAGCATAGCTCACTTCAGGGAATAGTTGTTGTTGTGAATTCATAATGATTGTTATAAGACAATTATGTTTTTAAAAATGTACTGTCCAAAAAGATTTGAGCCAGTATAATTGCATTAAGGCTGCGAGTGTGCTGTAACTTCTTGTGTTTCATCCTCTACCTTGGACTGCATCTTCATGCTCTCTGGTGTGGTGGATGGAGTGATGGCACTGTGCACTGACTTATGTGGTGTTTGCCTGAACCACCAAATGCAGTGAAACCTTGTGTTTTTGCTTTTATGTATGTGTCTACACAGAAGCGGTTGCAATTATAACACACATCACGTAGGTGCAGTGCTATTAAAAGACAGCACCAATGGGGAAAAGGAGAACTGCACACTTAATCCGAAGGCACAATTTGAATACAGTTAAATTCAAATGGAAAATTCAAGTTGGATCTTGATCAGGTCATTTTTTATTTTATTTTTTCTAAATTAAAATTGTGGCTTTGGAGTAAGTGTTCAGGTGTTACTCTTTTTCTATTGGTGCATGTGTCTACACACCTATAGAGAGGGATAGTTGTGGCTAATGTAGGGTGATGGAGACAGCCTGCATACATGTTGACAAGAAGCTCTGGGGAAAGATTCATACTGGAGGAGAGTCCTGTGCCCATATGCATGCGCCACCCAGGGTCTCCCCATGAAATATTAATGCATCTCAGCTGCAGAGATACTAACCTTCCGCTAAAGTCATTACTTCAGCTTTTGCTCTGTCGAGGATGTGTGCAATCCTGTCTTCAGAAAGCTTGTGTGTGTGTGTTTGGGGTTTGAGTGTAGGCTCTCTCCTCCATTGTATTTGACTGTTCTTTAAGCAGGGAATGGGGCCTGAGATAAGACTATTATCCTAATTGTCTGTGTAGTTAAGGGTCCGTTTCTCTGAGACCACTACACTGTCATGACCACCTTGGTTTCTACTAGAATCATTTTCAATTTAAATGGTATTAAGAGCCTTCTAGATTACTTAGCTAGTTTACTGTTCAAGCTGCTTGCAAAGTGAATTAGGGGTCATATCATCATATGTTTTTCACTGATGATGAACATAAAAGAAAGCAGCTGATTTAAAATATGGATGCACCAGCCGCTGTGACAGGTGGACTAGAAACATGTACAAGATAAATGTTGTGTTTGATCTTTTTTTTTTTTTTTTTACTATTGTGCCTTGACATCAAGAAGAGCCCCTGGTTTGGGAGCTTTTGGAAATTTCTTTACAAGGTTATAAGTTTCCTTATTAAAAGAGAGACTGCAAAGTTGTCTTTGGTAGTAAAGTGGTCTTACAAATATTAAGATAAATGTTAAGGGTTTACAGATACTATCATTTAATCATCATGGTTTTGATCATTTTTCATTTAACATTTTCAACAAAGACATTGGTAGATTGTAGTTGTGTGAAACTGCTCTACAGGATACATCTTGTGTATGACAAGATGTACCCTTTGGTGAGGCAAGGGTTATTGTACAGGCCAGGCTTGACTGATCACAGCTCTCTGCAGGCTGGAATTAGCTTTTCTAGGCAGCCTACCTGCTGAAAAATAACCTAATATAATCATCAGATGAAAGCACTGTGCCGCTCACTCCCTTTTTTGTTTCTCCCTCCCCCTCCTCCTTTACATTCTTTTTTTTTTCCTAATATAAATGTGGTTCTTCCAGCATGCTCAGAGCTGTGGATCTAATGTTTTCTGTGAGCAGGCATGTTCTAAATATGCTGATACTACAAAGCAGCAGGGTAGCAGGGAAATATCAAACAAAATGGTGCTCATGAGATCAATTACATGATAGAAAATGGAGGTTTAAGTCTAGCCTATATACCGCAGCATATAGCTGTTCATATTTCAGTGCTCGCCTGCCAGCTAATCTAATCTCTTTTCCCCCAGTTTTTCATTAGGAAAAGCCAAAGCTGTTTTTTAATTGTTTTCCTAGTTAATCCCTTGCAGGGTGCGTGTGCGTGCATGTTCACATGTGTGCTTGTGTGTGATATATAAACATGTTTGTGGGCTTGTGTTGCATGTCTTTGTGTTGAAAGTCATGCAAATGTAAGTGTGTATGTGTGAGAGCGTTGCTTAATTTTTAAAATGTTTGCTGAATAAAGCAGAAATCCCTGGTGTGGCCATGTGCACTGCGCTGATACAGTATTTGTCTTTGAGAGGGGGCTCGATTGTGCTGTTACTACTGTTTCCAGTTGTATGCTGCTGTGTGGCACTGAGATTATAGCCTTCCATTCATAAGAAGGGGGATTTCCTGACAAGGACCAGCACTACTGTCTCAATAAGCCCCTCAGGATGAGAGACACACACAGTACACTTAACAGCAGTTTCAAAGATGAGTCAGTCTCACACGATCCGAATTTCAGAGGTAGATTGTCTTTAAGGGGAGAAGGTCTTTCTGCAATGCTTAGGCACCACATCGTGGTCTTGGCCTGCAAAGCGCTATCATATCTCAATTCTATTAAAATCAAACCCTCACACATACTCTCCCGGTGGCAGCATGCCAAGTAGGGCAGTACAACACTGGGGGGACAGGGGATGGAGGTTATTTGGCACAATAGGAGGATGGGCGCCAAGCAAGCCTTGAACAGCAACTAGCCTATCACTCTCAGGAAAGAGCTACTGGTAGCCTATCATCAGGGATCACTCTAATGTCAGATCAGGGGCAGCTGTAGTCTAATTAGAGATGCAAGCTTATGTCTGGATGGCCTCTTTAAATGCTGATGAGGAGGCAAATAAATCACCTTTTCCTCCTTCAGTAGTAGCAGCCAGTAGCATGCAGGTAGTGCATCAAAATGTGTAAATATGAAACAAAGTGGTGCAGTTGTGAAATTAGATGAGATAGTTCTCAGAGGAAAAAGGTATCAGGAGGAGTTGGAACTGAAAGATGTTTATTGCATCTGTTACAAAGGGGATTTTTCTTTGATTAGTTTTGTTTCTGCATCAGGACATTTTTAATGAAGAAATCATTTAAGTAATGACGTGTAAAAAAAGAAAAAGAGAGAGAATGAAATATATTTTGAACATACAGATTTTGAAATTAAATGTTTGTTTTATTTCTTGTTTCAAAATAATTAAACATAAATCAAGTGAAGATTCCCTCTTGTGCATAAGTGCTGTCATCACTCCAATCTTATTGTAATTTCCTGTTTGAATAATATAAAATCAATCTCTCAATTGCCTCCTTAAGTCAGAATAAACAAAGCAAAATTCATAAAATAAAACTAAAGTTAGCCTCAATCAGTCATAAAGATGAAAAGTTTTGGATCATTGTCAGTAGTTTTTTAGATATTTTTCTCAACTAGTCCAGCTCAGCCTGAAGAAATATCTTAATGACATTTAATCCACTAGTGCTGCTGTTAGGGTTTAAAAGTAGGGCTGCTCTTCCACTATTTCTAGTTGAATATTAATAATAGTTTAATAGAGCACCAATTTGGATATTCACTGACTTGCTTATACAAACCTGTATATTTTACACATTTACATTTTTGAAATGAAGTGGATCCATATGCCGCACTTTCTTTTTACTGTGTCCCTGCATTGCTTCAGCTGTAGACAAAGGATAGACTAATTACATTCATTCTCTCTCTTTTTTTCTTTTTTGTATTGTGGTTCAACATAAATTAAATGGTAGTTGTTCACATAGCTTCTTGCAAAATGCTTTGACATTTTCTCACGTGCCTTAATGTGCCCTCAATCTTTTTTTTTTTTTTTTTTTTTTTTAAAAGCACGCTTTCATGAAATAACCATCCTGAAGAAGAGACTAAGTGGAACATACCCCTTACTGTTGTACAGAGAAGACTGTGTGAGGTGAAATACTGAGTAACATGAAACTGTGCGTGTGTGTATTTCTTCGTCAAAGTATATTGCAAAATATTTGAGGCCCTGAATGTATTGCAGTTAGCCCATGATTCACCCTGAGTCTACTGTCTCTCTGTAATTCTGTAATTCTTCAAATATATTTAGACATTTTTGATTCCTGATTGATTCCTACAGAGTGACATGTTTCATTTGTCCATTCAGGTTTTTTGCTGTGTTGCTGGATAATTGGATTATAAAAGGAGACATCTCCTGCAAGCGAACAGCGTAGAAATGAATGAAACTGAATTCTTTAAGTCAGTTGTTTGGTTTTAAAGGACCCGAGTTAGTATGTTATGCATCATTCAACCAGTAAATTTCTTTTTTTTCCCTTTCAAGGCATGTTTGATTTTGAGAATATATGCCTGTGAGCTTGTCTACTATTTCAAACGCTTGTATGGAGCTGTAGAAAGAACTGTATGCAAATGAACCATGTGTAGTTCATTGCATCAGATAGACTTGAACTTGGCCCTGAAGAGTAAAACCAACTGCTCTCAGACTTCTTTTTTCTCAGTAAGAGACTGATTTGACTTTCCTCCCTGTCATTTGGGTTAATATATGTCAGCTTGTCGGGCAGCTATTGAGTCAAAGGGCGTGCATGCACTGGTGTTAGTAAACCCCTGGGTGGTCCTGTGTATCACCCGCAGCAGGGTGGAACAGGCTGTAACCATTACTAAGATGTGGCTTTCGTGTTTGGTCTCTCTCTCCCTCTGTGTGTTTGAGTGGAATATATAGTTTTCATCATATCAAGCGCTCACTTTGCCATTTTGCCCTTGTGAATGCCATTCAATACAGTAAGTAGTACTACCAAGGTGCCACCTCACCATCAATGTTTTCTGTCTGTGCTGGCTCAAATGATGATTTCACAGCCGTCAAATATCTCATTTCACAGTTCAAGTTTACCCATATGTGGATCAGAGAGATGCTTTAGCCCTGTTGTATGCTGTTAGCTGCTGAGCTGCTGCCTGGTGATGTGACACTGTTATTCTGCAAGGCCCTTATCCTAGCCAGCTTTTATTTGGTCGAGGAAGAACATTGTGTTCTGTCCCATTCAGCTGCTTTATAATGTTTTTCTTTCTATTCTTCTGGGTGTCACAGCTGGTGAATTTTTTTCTTTTTCATTGTATCACACTGACTTGGCACATTTGTCAGCCATTCATAGTGTCAGTGGATATGTGCTGGTGTTGTTTTTCACAGGAAGTGATGTCACCATGAATATTGCCTGCCCACATTGCCAAATACACACCCAAGGGCATGTTGCATGGCAACCATAAATTGTCATTGTCAAGAGGATTTGTGAAATGTAATATCATCCAGAGGGGGTAGGGACACCAGAAAGAAGAGACAGCTCTTTAGCACCGTGCTGCTACAAGAATCTGCTGTTTCCCTCGTTACGTAGCCACATAGTGCAGTGCTGTAAACATTTGCGAGTTTGTGTGTCCAGAAGTGTCTTTTAATAGAGATTATCACATAGTCTGTATCACTTTGCTCTGTTTTTTTCTCAGTTAGGCATTTTGGTTTACTAACCCCAAGGTGTTTCTGCTAATGTGATAGCTGATTATCTAGGCCAGCTTATCAAGTTGAAAAATGTCAACTATTTTTTTAGAAAATGTTTGTATTTTACAGAAACCTGTAGAGTGGTGATAAAAATGTCAAAGCTGTTTCAGATTTTTGTGTGGGATTCTGTTCTACTTGTCCTTTGGCACGTGAGCTAGGGTGCATGCAGACTACAACTACTTCAGGGCCATTAACATTCTTCATCTCTGGTTCGACTAGAGAGCCAATCACCACAATTGATGGAGTTTAAAGCTGAACTAAAGCTGGATTTAAAAATACTTTTTTTAATATTTAAAATTAGGAAGTAGAAATGGCAAAAAGCCAGTTTGAACAGTTTAATAAGCTAATGTGCTGTTTCAACAGGTTGTTGTACAGCAGGTTGCCTTCCTGCCAGACACTAAATAGTAGTGTCTGACCTTTTAGACACCAAACAGAGGGCCTACTTGGTGTCTGAAGAACTGACTTGCTGGCTAACAGGAGAAGGTATTGGGTTAGTGTGGGAATCTTTGTTCACACTTGATATGAGTCTCCAAAGTGAACAAGCCTCCAGGGACCCAAGCACACCATACTAGAGACATACCAGCTCATGCTGTAGTCTCTCTGGGTTGGCCTGTGTATACTATGGGGGGGGAGGGCATTGTTCCGCCATTAAGCCGGTAGCGGAGGTGGTCACATTGCAGGATCGATGTCTGTGTAAAAGGGACAGCTGGCATGGCGGGACTACACACACACACACACACACACACAAGACGCTGACGTTGTTGTGTTACATGTCACCCTTCTGATTCTGGAAAGCTGGCACGTTATCTTAAATCACACTCGGAGGCGGCAGTATGCCGGCTTTGTGTGGTTCAGTGTAAAAATAAAAAAAAAAATTAAAAAAGCAAAGCCTATAATGGCATAATGACGGGTCTTTACGACAATGTTGCGGGATGTCTGTATAAAAGGGGCTTTTGATCTTGTGTTCGTGTGTGTGTGTGTTTTTTTTTTTTTTTTTTTTTTTTTGTGAAGTATGGAGCATGTTTGCCGTTGTGGAAAGGAGGGGGTGGGTTTGTTGTGCATGAAAGTGTGTTGTTGAGTCAGAGAGGGAAGATGCTGTGTGTCTGCATGATAGCAGTGTTTTTTTTTTGTTTTGTTTTTTGTTGATGTGTTTTTTTTTTCCCATTAACATCACACCAAGCCAGAGATTTGGCGCCTGTGGCTTGCAAGAGATAATACGTGTGGAGAGGCGCAAGATAGGAAGTGTGCGCATATGTGGTGAGAGAATATATGGGGAAAGGTCACAGAAATAATATGTGACTATGTGTGAGAGAGAAGAGAGAGTTAGAAGATGAGGCACTGGTGAAAAGTAGAAGCTTGTGTTTATTCATTGTGCAATCTGCTGCTATGTAGGCTCCTGATACCCAAAACACCCCAGCAGTCTGTCTTTGTACTACAATTGTACATTAAGCCATGATGGGATGATTTTATCACTCACGAAGTAGCAATGGCAGCTTAATGTGCAAAAGTTTGGCCAAATTATGAGCAAAAATGTTGGTGTGAATCCGTAGACAAAGTAGGAGCTTTAGCAAAGCACAGAATTCCTAAGTCCATAAACCTCAGCAGCTCCCATTGTGAGTGTTTTCATGTAAAAGCATTTCCTTCTATCCTTCAACTGCCTCCCAAGCTGTTGTTGTATGTATGTATGTATGTATGTTGGGGTAAAAACTTCATGATGACAACTGTACAGTCATGGATTCTGATAGCATACAGACTAATGCTGCAAATGCAGCGAACAGAAGCAAATCTATGAGCACTTGTTCCTCTGCATCTCGCATGCCAGTGCAAACCTGCAGTGGGCTATGTAAGTGTAAGTCTACTGTCAAACGATCAAATGCTCTCTTTCTTCTGCAAGACATGTTTGACTTTGACAGCACAATGCTTATTAGTTTGTCTGCCATTGTCTCGGAACGTAAGCCTCTTTGTAACGTCTATGTATGGCTTTAACAACACACTCATTCTTCTTTTCTAATCCTGGAGGACCCTGAAAGACTTTCACCCAACTAGTTTCCTTATTAGCCAGCTAAAAATCAGTTAAAATGTCCAAATGCATATATAGTCTTAACTAACCTACACTTAACTACTAGCAGTGAAAACAACTTGTGATATTCTGAATATTTTGAAATGAATGCCAGTTGTACTTACCTGAAACAGCTATTACAATAATTTTATGATATACTAGAATTATTAATTGTATTGAATTGTATTATTTACATTATATTACATAGGCAGCATTTTGTCACAGTGATGCTTGAGCATTATTCAGATTTTATTTAAGGTGAATTGGAAAAATGGTGGTTAAGAAGTAAATGCACTTACTGTAGGTGGGCTACTTTACATTCACACAGCCATGGTTCATTTAAATTGCCTTCACAGTTGTGGCCTCAGGCCTTAATTGACGAGAACATGGTTCAGGACACTGTTGTGAAAGTGTCTTATTTTGAATCATTATCTCCTTGATCCATACATGCAGAATAATTCATTTCCACATGCAGTATGTTGAATTTGATAAAGTAAACACATTGTTGTATCCTGTTTTTTTTTTTTTTTTTTTTTGGGGGGGGGGGAGTCACAACAGACTAAAGATATTTTTTCATTGTCACAACTATTTTAGAACTTTTGACATGGACACTGATTTAATGCTTCTGGGCAGCATATTTAAGACATTTGTCAACACACAATACTTCTCTAGGCAACAGTGCGGTAAACTTTACATACAGGATTTCATTACTCTGGGCTTAGTCTCATTGTGTTCACGCTCTGTTTTCCCTCCCTCAGGAAAATTGTCATAAAAATTGGGAAGAAAAAGAAGAGAAAGCCACCGTCTTCAGAGGAGGAGTCGGATGATGACCCTCCACCTCGACACACTTCTAAAGACGACGACTCGGTAAGATTTATCATATATACATACACTCACAAATAAATACAACTTCCATACATGCAGTATGTTGACAGTTATTTTGTTTAATTTCACAAATTAATCCTAAATGGAGATGACACTTGAATTTTAGGTGAGAGTTGAGCTATGTTTTGCTGTTTTTAAAATTCCTCACTTCATCAGCTGTGGTTTTAATGTTATTATCTGTTGTAACACACATCTGCTAGAAGACGATTAAAAGAAAGTCCAGCTCTGTTTCTGTTACCTTTCTGGTATTCAATACCCATACTTACCTTTGAAAGTGCGGATATCCCTTCTTCTTTTTCGTACATAGCTATTCCACCAACACACCTGTCACAAAGACTAATCAGATGTGTGATTTTTTTTGATGGTCTGTTACCATTCTAGTACAAGGCGGTGAGTGAAGTGGTGTTGTCTGTCTGACTGTTAGCACTGCTGATGAGCAGAGGGGAAGGATTCACAGCTGTAGCTTGAGCCCAGGAGGCTCGATTCTGTGGTTCAGGTGGAGGTCATGCAGTGATTGGCTATCTGAAGTACACATTCTTATCTCTGACGATGGAGTTGACTGACAGCAGGGAGGCATTATTTAGGTCAAAGCATCAACAATAGCACTTTCACATGCACATGCATAGAAAAAAAAAAAACATGTGATGCACCAGTGATGACATTGATGTTTATTAGGATGTTCAATATGTTTTAAAAACTGTAATTCAAAAAAATGTGAGCTTGCAGTTGGATTTTAATTATATTTTAACACTTCTGTTTTTTTCTCATTTTCTGTTGCCACAGCAGCTTGTGAAATTAAAATCCTCCAGGCATTTGTTTGTTTGACAATATAACACCTGAAGAAATTAAATTAAGTCATTGTTTTTTTTCCCCACAAGAATAAGAAATATCACTTTCTATTTTCAACTAATCTCACCTGAAGTGGATATTTTTGTAAGTTTTGTAAGTATGTCACTGTAGATAGTCGGGTAAAAATGTTTTAAGGTCTTGTGAGGAAAAAGGTTTACGGAATTGTCAAAATCAAACCAAAAGCTCTTATTCATATACATTAAATCATGAACAGCTCCTGTCTGGTGTTGATCAACAACCACATCAAATACCCAGAGCGATACTATGGCTGTTTTCATCTATATGAAATGTGACCTGGTCAGTAATAACAATTAAAGTAGGTGACACCTGAGTTTGTCATTCATTTTAGCATCCCAAACACAGTCTGTCTTATGTGTTTTTTTTTTTGGGTTTTTTTGCTCACTGCTAAATCATGACAGATATTTGCTATGTAGGGAGTGACATGTCTGAGTGAGCGGTGATGACTAGTGACTTTGTCTCCTCCTCCGCACCACCACCATCTCTCTTTCTCTACTTTTACATCCTATCCAGACTGTTGCCTATGATATAATTACGTTAAATGGCGCCCCTGGCCTTAATTAAAACAGTCTGTTGATGACTCATTTAGGATGATCCTGTGAAAGAAGTCAAAGCAGCGTGGCCGACAGCTAGAAGAGAGAAGCATGGCCACCTCAGGGGTTCAGCCCTAGTGTCATGGCATGTGGCAGGTTTGACTTTGCAGCTTCTGGTCAACTTGGGTTTGGGGACGTGAGGGTATATCTCCATGGGGATATTATATTGCACACCTAATTAACTTTGGCTCAGTGGCATTTATTCCTAATTAACTACATATTATCATTAGGAGGGGCTCGTGTATTTATGCAGGATACAGCAGCCCACGCATATGATAATTATAAAGGCCTAACAGGAAGGAATAGAAAGAAGCTGGATTTTAAAGAACCCTTTAAATCCTTTTTTGTGGTGTTCTCTGGATTGTACGTTTCTTCTGGATTTCTTGCTTGGTTTATTGAAATGTCATTCATGGGTTATGGTTGTCATTTTCAATACGGGTTAGTGTGATGAAAATGTTAAGCAATTTTAAAAAGACCTCATTAAGATCTTGCATGATTAAAGGATTGATCAATGTTATTGATTCAATAGCATTAACTTTACCGCAGTCTCTGCTCATTGTTTCTGTGATGACTTCTATGACCAATAAGTTGTCCAGGCCGATATCAGCTTATTGCAGTCTGTGTGTTGGCTAATATGTCACTGCGGTACAGGAATGAATGAATGAATGAATGAATGGGTTTGAATTAATTTAGTTTGTCAACCAGACAGCAGAGGGTTTTATTATTATTTTGTACAATTCCTACTTACTGTGTACATCATTGGTCACAATAATAAAAAAAGAAATTCTAAGAGATCATCATCAAGATATTTTGTTATGCGTTTACATTAAAAAAATTACTATGAGCTGATAAATTATGTGCCCCCTAAATATTGATATTGGCCTTAAAAATCTAGCAGGTTGGTGTAAGCTGCAGACGTAGCACAGGAGATAATTTAACTTATCTAAGCAATGCTTAAGCTAAGCAGGAAGTAGTCTCACACTGAGAACCTTGATAATAAACCTGTCGTGAGTCATGATTGAGGGAACATTGTGTACTGTGCTGCCTGTAATTTCCTGATGATTTCAACTTATGAATTTTCATCCTTATGATTTGTTGATTCTGTCAGCATTAACATCAATCAGAGGCCATTGATTTAATAAGTGACATATATTAAAAACATTGAAATGATATGGTGTATGTTTTATATTAGTGGAATGAAAAGTATCGAAAAAAATGATGGCATAAAATACTTTTGATATAAACTTGATGATTTAAGCTTACCACTTAAATGAACAGCGTGGCATTGGAGCTTCTGCTAATACACAGTAGGTCATCCATATAATGTTGCATGCACCAGAATACTGTACATGTTGTTGATGATGATGATGATGATGATGATGATGATGATGATGATGATGATGATGATGATGATGATGATGATGATGGTGGTGGTGGTGGTGGTGGTGGTGGTGGTGGTGGTGGTGGTCAGATCATTGGTCCCAGCAGGATCAAAATCTTTTCAGACCAGATCCGGAGCCGGCATAAACATTTTAAGACATTAAAACTAATGTAATTATTGGATCATAGCTGTTTATTTTCTTCTTTTCTATAATCACACATGGAAGATAATGAACCTTTCCTAAACCTTAAGTTTGTTTGTTTGGTTTTTTTTTCAATTTTAAAGTTACTGCATAAAGTAATGAAGAAACAGTTGAATATTCTGTGAACTTCTGCCTCCATGTTCGTTGGTTTTCTAGAAGAGACGATCTAATCGCCAGGTGAAAAGGAAGAAGTACGCCGAAGAGCTGGAGGCCAGGCTGTCAGATGAGGAAGTCAAGGTTATTGTCAAAGCCAAGAAAACCAACACTGCAGCATCCAAGCAGCCTGCTGTTCAACTCTTTGTAGTAAGTAGTAGCTAAAAAGAGCAAAATTATTTCCGTTACCGATGAATCATATCCGTTAATAAGTGTTTGTTGGTTTATGAACAGTTATTCATGCAATGGATTGTTCTTTTGTGGCAATGATTCATAGAAATATTGAAAAGGAACTTCTCTACATATGGAAAAACTAAAACACGCTTCATGACACAACCAAAAGGACTAAGTGATGAGTGAACTGCAGCACAGCTCGTTCTTTTCATCACTACATTGTGACGTACAAACCAGGACCCCTGGAGTTATGGCTGTACAAAGAGGGGAAAATACATATTCAGTACCTATTTTCAATAATTTAGCTGCAACAGCAGAGAAATTGGGATGGAAGTAATGTGACGATGGCTGAGCTCAACAACAATTTCCAAGAAATATATGGTCTGAAAGTGCCATCCTAGTTTTTGTTGTCTAAATCAGTCATGCATTTGTTTCTCTGCACAGGTGGAAGCAGTGCTGGAGTAGGCAACTCTGTACCCTCAACTCAATTATTTATCTATTCACAAAATCTCAAATTTACCACAGGGCTTCACAATCCATACAATACAAGACAGCCTCTAACCTTTGATCCTTTAGATAAGAAAAAAAAACTGTACTGTAATAAACAAGACAAACTAATTGAGAAAGAAAAGGGAGAAGCCTCAGATGAGCAAAATCACTGACTGTGCAGTTTTACACTGTCGTCATGAACAATTGGAGTTTTTGTATTATGAAATGTTTGAGGTTCATGCAGATTTCTGCTCTGGGAGAGCATTTAATAGCACTTGACATTAAATGTTTCATTTTCACTGCATTTGTAGGAAAATCCTAGTGAGGAGGATGCTGCTGTTGTTGACAAGATCATGTCCTCTCGTATCGTCAAGAAGGAGGTAATAATTGTTGTTTCCTGGTGTTAGCATTTGTAAAAGAAAGTAGTTGCACAGTCATGTTAGTTTCTAGTGCAAAATTTAGCAAGATATATAAACTTTTGTCAGTATGTTATTTTACATGGTATTTGTATCTTGACTTTGTCTCTAATTATTATTATTCCTCTTTTACTTTAAACCTCTGCAGGTCTCTCCAGGAGTGGTGGTCGAAGTGGAGGAGTTTTTTGTAAAATACAAAAACTAGTAAGTACAAGACATCCAGTTCAAGTTAGCAACCGTTTTTATGAACAAAAATATTTGAATTATTATTTCTCCGTTTTGAATATTTTTTCAGTGTTGATTGAGATTGGAGGAACCATATTTATAAAATCTCAGTAAAAACTTACAGTGTCTGTAATAATTCCAGTGTGTGTGTGTGACATATAGATAACATCCCAGACATTGTTGTTTTATCTACTACCTAAATTTGGGGGGGGGGGAGTCTTGCAACTAAAGTTAGATTAAAATGGAAAACAGATGTCCTTTTTATGAAAGGATGCTGAATAAGGACTCTCACAAGCACACAGGCATCTCAGGCGTCCTTGGGACATCTTTCAGTATCACAAAAAGATGTATCAGTATCATGTATGTTATCATCACATTTTGCAACAGTGATTTCATTTTTCTTCTTTTAACTTGGGGACATTATTAATAATTCGAGCTCCTTCCCACAGCAAATTATCAATTTGAGAGTATGGCAAATCAGGATTTATGAAACAGGTTTACCGCCTCAGCCTCCCAGAGAAATAATTTCTTTTCACATGACGGATAATCTGTCATCAGCCTGATCACATTCATTACTTTTTCAGGCCGATGATGAAAAGGATGGAATGTCATATTTGATATTTTATATAGTTCAGCGGCTGTGAATAACATGTCAGTTAAAGCCTCTATGATTACATCTGTTGGCCTTAGCAGTTGCCCCAAATGATGTTTAGAAGGTGTTTTTCAAGGTTTCTTACCCTGGTCTGATCATGTATTTGTGTATGTTTTTCTGTGTGTGTGCGTGTGTGTGTGCGCGGGTGTCAGCTCCTACCTACACTGTGAGTGGGCCACAGAGCAGCAGCTGGAGAAGGACAAGAGGATTCAGCAGAAGATCAAACGCTTCAAGATGAAACAAGCACAGAGGGCGCTCTTCTTTGCAGATGTGAGGCTGTGTGTTTGTGTTTGTGGACATACTGTATACTGTCTTTGTGTGGATACACTTGTAGTATGTGGACATTTGGTATGTGCAGGTGTGTGTGTTAATTTGGCGTCTGTCAAGACATGTGCGCATGTATAAAAATAGAATGTGTTTATGTGTGAACATTTAGTGTGTGTGTGTATATATATATATATATATATATATATATATATATATATATATATATATATATATATATATATATATATATATATATATATATATATATATATATATATATATATATATATATATATATATATATATATAATTTTTATCTTTCATTTGTGTGGGCAGACACATCCATGTGCATATATTTGAATCTCTTTACTCGCTCAGTCAGTACAGTAGTGAATCTTTTCTCAGATTCCAGATGGTGGGTGGGCACTTAGAGAGAAAAGGAGAGAATAAACCTCTTTCTTTCCATCTTGTATTTCTTTCTCTCTCTCAGATGGAAGAGGACCCCTTTAACCCTGACTACGTAGAGGTGGACAGAGTGCTAGAGGTGTCGTATTGTGAGGACAAAGACACAGGGGAGGTAAACTGAATGCTTTTTCATTTGGCAATCATATTCATTTGTAGTGTGTATTTATGTGTCTGAACATGTTTTACTCCTTTTCAGTTTTTTGCCGGTTTTGTTCCTTTGAGTTATATTCTCCACTCTAGCAATTTCTTTGTATTTCAGAAGTGCCCAAGGCCATCCTAATAGGCTTCCTTGCAGCCTTTGTTAATATTATAAAAGCAGAACTTGGCCTCGCTCTAGTCTTTTTCAGCGCAAATTCTCTTCTGCCTGCTGCAGGAGGTGGTGTACTACCTGGTGAAGTGGTGCTCTCTGCCTTATGAGGACAGCACCTGGGAGCTGAAGGACGACGTAGATCAGAGCAAGATTGAAGAGTTTGAGCAGCTGCAGGCAGCCAAGCCAGACTCATGCAGGATGGTGAGCCATGCCCATCATATTTCCATTTTACTCTGTTGCTCTCATACTGTATACGTTTTTTTGTTTTGTTGTTGATGTAGGATTTAGAATCGCTGGTACTAGTGCAGTGGCCATTCAAAATGTGCCTGTTTGGAATGGGCCAATTGCTTGGCTGCTGGTATTGCTGCTTGCAGCCTTCTCAAGAACTGCTCATCCAAACAATTTCACAGTTGACACTGCACTTCCTTGAGTCCACAGCAGTACACCTGCCAAGTGTGAAGTCGATCGGATGAATGGTTGTAGAGAAAATCGAAGGACAGACAGACAGAGATTCCTTTCATTTTAGTTAGATGGTATTTTGAGTTTCCTTTTTAAAAAAATCCTGTTTCTTTTGTATTATTTTATTAGATTCAGGGGGAATCATTGATAAGAAATAGTTTATGCTGCACCCATGTCACACATTACATCCTAAAATTAAGAGGTATCATTAGCCAAATGTGATATTCATGTACACACAGCAAAGTGAACAAACCACTTTGTGTCAGTTACTTCAAGAGCAGTGATGATGTTTCAGTTGTAAAAGTAAAATTAAAGCTGCAAGCAACGTTGGACGGGCCTGAGCCCCCCCCGCGCACGCCGGGACCCGGCGCCACGCCGTCCCTCGCACTCGCCGCCCGCGAGCCCGGTGCGAGGGCTGTGAGTCTGCAGCCATGTGGAGTTCACAGCAGACAGGAGCTGCTGTCACCTCCAGACTCCGCCCCCTCCTGCACATGCTGGCTGCAGCAGAGGGGGCAGAAGAGAATAGGACTTTCATGGAACCTCAAAGTGAGGACTTCCTGTTGGATTTAGGTCTGGGGTGTCAATGTATGAGTTTTAGCTCTTGAGGAGAGGAACAATATGACGTTGGTTGCATTTCTCTGCGACATTCCTACAGGCTTTAGCGTCCAAAAAGAAAACCTAAGCGAGATTCTCCCATTGACAACCATTATAAAACTCACCGACTTTGGAGGCTGATATTTTG
The DNA here is from genome assembly GCA_029490765.1 of Euthynnus affinis. Lineage (NCBI taxonomy): Eukaryota > Metazoa > Chordata > Actinopteri > Scombriformes > Scombridae > Euthynnus > Euthynnus affinis. The sequence goes on from CM055839.1 coordinate 20,759,396, forward strand.
AAAACCGGACCTCCTATTACAAAGTTGTTCAGAACTTTTGTTCTGACAATGTTAGAGAGCGATATATTACAATCTGAAGCCATGTCGATGTGCGGTCTCGGAGGAGATAATGTTAGAAGATGTGCAAAATGTGCGACATTTTTGGAATTATTTTGTTTTTTATTAGAGGTTATTCCATTTTCTCTTATGCCTTTTTTATTTTTAGTTCATCTTACCTTACTTTTCATAAGTATATATATAATATCACTTCCATGCCTTCCATAGAAATGTTTTCATGTCATATTTAAATGCACAATTAATTTCCAAACTGCTGTTATGAACTCTCATTATAAAATTTGTCACTTAGGAGCGGCCCCCAGCCAATCTGTGGAAGAAGAGGGAGCAGTCGAGGGAATACAGGAATAGCAACAGCCTCAGGGACTACCAGCTAGAGGGGGTCAACTGGCTCCTCTTCAACTGGTACAACAGGTCAGTTATAAGTACGGCTTATGCATACCTGAACACACCTACGGCCCTTTCACACTTACAAACCAGGGACAACATGTTGCCACTGGTGTGAACTGTTCATTGTAAATAGTACCTGACCAGTGTCTGCAAGGCTGATCTTGACCAGGTTTTTTTTTTTTTTTTTTTTTGTGGGTGTAACACTGTTTACCTGTGGCATGAAAGTACCACAATATTTAAGTAATTATAGATAATATAAAAAAGAAATTTACGATATAAAAATTGTGAAATAAATTCTAAAGTGAAAAGAGATGTTACAGTGATTTTAAAATGAAGAGATGTACAAAAATTGGCCTGGAATGTACAAATGGTCTTAATGATAATACAGAATTTGCATTACTGTAATCAGATGTCAGATGTGGATGTGTCCACATCCGGCATAAATGTGGATTTAGATATGAATACAGATATTTCTGTGATAAACTGATGGGGATGCAGATTTAGCTTTGTGTTACACCCCTAACATGTCATAAAATTGGTTTAAGGTATATCTTTACATATTTGCTCTCAGTAATCCCATGCTGATAAAAATACTACACTATACTAATTGTTTCAACGATTTTGCATGGGCCAATTTGTATTGCAAGAGAATTTTTGTGCATGGGGACCACCGTTAATGAATAATGAATCACTTTTCCTGGTGTGTGTGTGCTTGTGGACCATGCTGTGGCTGTATTCACATTATTTGGTTGAGCCTGCAAGGAGACTCAAATTTCCTGTCAAGGTGCACATCACTGAAACAACAATTGCTTTTTCTTCGCCCACGATCACAAAAGAAGTGAAGCACAGTACATTTGGAGTACACAGTGTCAGTGTGCTTGCATTAACCCTGGGAATTGGCTTTGTTATGTGTGAGCATGCAGGAGTTTGTGTATGCCTACGCAGAGAGATTCATCAAAAGTAGAGAGCTGCTTAAGAGGCCAGTGGGAATATCTGCACGTTGCAATTAGCATCAAGACATAATACCCCCACCCACTGGACAGCTGAATAAATGGTTTGCTGGAGTACACCACGCAGCAGAGGCAGTTGCATTTGCCATTATGTTGTATCTCATCTCTTTTGTCTGTTATTACTGCTGATGAGGTCTTTTTCTCCTTCGTTGTTCTCCGTTTATTCTTTTAATATCATGTGCTTGGTGCATTTTCCTTTGTTTCCCTTTCTTCTTCCCCTATTTCTTAATCTTTATCAGTCACATTTTCTTCCAACACACATTTTTTTGTGTCGTTTAACCAGTACAAAAACTGTTAGATGCAACTGAAATTCTCACCATAAATACACACTACTATGTCCTTGTAGTATGTAGATATAATAACTCAAGCAGCAGAATGCTCAGACTTTGAAACGCATTCTGTCCAATATACTTGCATGCCAGGAGTATAATCATTAAATTTTCACACAGTTGACATTAATTTGTAAATGTCTCATCCAGTTTATCTAAACACACCTTCTCATTCTTGTTTTTATTGTACCCCAATTATGTCTCTTCTTTCCCTCTAACCCTTGTTATCTCCATCTGTCAGACGGAACTGCATCCTGGCAGACGAGATGGGCTTGGGAAAGACCATCCAGTCCATCACATTCCTAGATGAAATCTATCGTGCGGGCATCAAGGGGCCATTCCTCATCATTGCCCCACTCTCCACCATTACCAACTGGGAGCGCGAGTTCCGTACTTGGACCCATCTTAATGTCATCGTCTATCATGGAAGCATGGTCAGCAGGCAGATGCTTCAGCAGTATGAGATGTATTTCAGGGACGCACAGGTAAATGAACGCAAAGCACAGAGATCTTTTTGTCTACAACTTTGAGAGTGGAGGTGATGGGTTGAGTAGAGCAGCAGAGGACGTAACTTTCCAGCATAAGTTATTCACTGATGTGGCACCTCCCAGTACCCCTCCCTGTGTAAATTTCTGCAAGCAAGATGTTGCATAATAAGAGAATTTGGTGTATGGAACCTCAAACAAACTGCACAGGGTTAATGCAGCACATAAATTATATCAAGCACCATTCTCAGCATGTTCCTCTCTTTTGATAAAAATACAATCAAACACCAATACAAAGCATCTGTGCTTTGTTTTATTGGCAGTGTGTCCTCTCAAGGCTCAAGACGCATCTTGTTGCAGTCAGTGAATTTCTGTTTAACTTTATTCCATCATATATTTTCCTCGAGCAGCAGGGCAAGAATGAGTTGTAGGCACAGCTGGGCCTCCAGCTTATTTCTATCAAATACAAAAGGAATTAAGAGGTTTGAAAGGCCTTTTAGTTTATCTCAACATTCCTAATCTACCCTTTTGAAGACAGGCATGCAGAAAGCAACATTGCTGTGCTTACCTTTTAGACCGGAAAGCAGTGATTCACTTCGATTAAAATAATCACAGTGCTTTTTTAGGAAACAGCAGCACAGTGTCAGCAACATGAAGTCCTGTGAGTAATCTAATGATATGTTTAAAAACAAGAGGCCTGAATACAACAATAGATGTCAGATATTGAATAGCCAGACAGAACGTGATGACCACGTGTAACACAAAGGCCAGATACACTCATTGGGACTCAGTAACTATTGCAGCAAACTCATATAAACCACAGTATGTCAAAACACCTTTTAGATAGACAGTTATAGATTTAAGAAAATACACATTAATTTCGGAATTGGATTCATAGGTCAAAGGGCCATAAAGGCATACAGTTAGGATAGTAAGTATAGGATGATGTCATGACGATGACATTTAGGGAATGTATCTTTTTTGTGACTTATCTGATTCTGTCATTCATGTCAAAATAATGTAAAATTACCAAACTTTCCTCAATAAACCCTCATTTCTAAATAGTGCAAATGTAGGTTTTGCTACAGTAATCTAAAGAACATTAACATGTATTCATGTAAGGTTAATTGTTTATGAATCCCATCATTGCTTAAAAGGTAGGGCATGAGAATGTTTTATGAATAAGGGGTTTATGGCGCTAACGTCACATAACAAAAGATTCAAAGAAGGGCACATGCCTGCCAGTAATAAGTAGGCTGGTAGGTAGTTAGTGAGCCTCAGGCTGAGGCGCTCTGTGGTTGGCAGGCCATGTGATGTGTCGCAACAGGCAGTTAGGAGCTCTTAGTATTCAGACGATCCGTCAGAGGAATGAACTCGAGCGAGAGTAGAACAGAGCGGAGCCGCCACCAGACTGTCTCTCAGGCAGCCTGTGATGTCATAGCAGCCCCCAAGGGGAACTCTCTGTCAGTGCTGCTCAGGCATATCAGAGGGAGAGGCTCCTCTACAGCAGTCTGTTGGCTGGCTGGCTGTGGGAGGGGGTTACTGAATAGCTGAGTATCCCAGTAGGACTGTTGTCAAGGCAATAGATACAAATGGAGAGGCAGGGTGAGGCAATACCACCCCAGACAGACAAACAAACAAATAAACAAACAGGATAAATACTCACTGGTGGTCTTGCTCTCATGACCTGGTTATACTGTAGATAGCTTCTGAACAAAAAGGCGTGTTTTTAGATTGCTGATGAAATCTAAAATTGAAGTAAGCCATGTGTACTTTAAATATGCATGTGTTTGCAGCATTTTCTGTCTGCACTCTTCTCTATTTTACAGTTTAATTATTTGCATAGTACTCTGAATACCGTTTTTTGAATGACAAATTATAATTTATAATTCTAATCTGATTCAAATTTATTTTAAAAAAAAAATCACAGCTAACCAAATGAACTTTTTCATACCTTCACCTGTAAAACAGACACTATTTCTGGTGCATCATAACACAAGAAATGACGTCTCTGAAAATGTTTAGTTTTATAGATGTTTTATGAACCAATCTGACAATCTCCTCTTTTTGGCTTAAGGGCCGTGCGATACGAGGTGCCTACAAGTTCCAGGCTGTTATCACCACATTTGAGATGATCTTGGGAGGCTGTCCCGAGCTCAACGCCATAGAGTGGCGCTGTGTTATCATCGATGAGGCCCACCGCCTCAAGAACAAGAACTGCAAGCTGCTAGAAGGCTTCAAGCTCATGAGTCTGGTACGTAAACCATCAGCTTAGAGAAAGAAATGGAAATCAAAAGTCATTTTAAATAACACACAGTGCTGAGCAGAGTTTCACTGTGTAGTTTTAAAACTAATACAGTCAGTTTTGACTTGAATTAAATGCTCAAAACATTTTGTCTAGACCCTCCTATTACACTCTGTTATGCAGTTTTAATTAAGTAGGCAAGCTTGATACAAAATGTAAGAAAATGATCATTAATGAACCAATAATTGAAAAAAGTTTGTTTCAGGAGGGTTTTTGACAAATGACTCTAATTGTAAATACTTAAACATTCTCCTCTTGTTGTATTTCAGGAGCACAAGGTCCTGCTGACAGGCACTCCTCTCCAAAACACAGTGGAGGAACTTTTCAGCCTGCTTCACTTCCTGGAGCCTGCACGCTTCCCCTCAGAAAACACCTTCATGCAGGAGTTTGGAGACCTCAAGACTGAGGAGCAGGTGAGCCTGCAGATACATGGAGAACATGTCCTAACATTTTAATGTTTTGTGAATGATCAGAATCAGGCATACAACAGATATCAGTGTGAACATATAATAAGAGATGAAATGATTAAATAATGTAGTATGAGCTTCTGTTGCTATTTCTGTCACCTTAAGGTTTACAAGGAAAGGCATTTTTTAGTGTTGGTGTATTATATGAAAGGACCACCAAATGATTGTTTTTTTAGACCTCCACAGCACACATCGTTGCTCAGATACAAAGATCCTATTGGTACAGATGGAACCCTTGAAGTGGAGCTTATTCTAACTAGGCCACAGTGACATTTTGTACAGCACACACACACAAACACATACACACACCATATGGTGGATAATGATAGGAGATAATGGAGTATTATGCTACTCATTGTTAGACCATGTATTGACACAATTGCTCACAAGAAAAATGCCTTTTACCTTTCCTCTACATATTGCTGGTATATGGCATTTCATTTTCAGCCAGTAACACTGACGAGGAGACTGGGGAAAGACCATTACTACATGTTTGAAGTGTCCTTCTCAGGCTGAAAGTTAAAATATTTGGGACAGCTACAGCTGTACACTGGATACTAAAAGTAGAAGCTCTTAGTGCTAGAGGGAATGTGAAGTCCTTTTCATAGTAAAAGCTGTTGGTGTTAAGAGGTTCTCTTTCACCATCACAACGTAACTGATGTTAGATGAGGGCCTGTATGTGTAATGCTGTGATGATAAATATGGCATGAATAAATAAATGTATTAAGTCTATAGTCGGATATCGGTAATATACAGGATATGATGTAAAGCTTTTGATAAAATACTATATGCTGTTCTAGTTCTGTGTTCAGTTACTCCTACCAGATTACATGTACCGTCCTCAGTTGTGTAGTTTTAGCGGTTCTTTGCATCTGCGTCATCCATTGCAATCGTGGGAGTTGAGGAAAGGAAACTGAAATACTTGGTTTGATGCTGCACTGCAATCAAATTTTGAATACAATTATTGACTATAACAAATTATTCTCAACTTGGCAATGTAAAACTGACTGGAACACATCAAAACCTTTTGAAATGTCATGTGTGACACTGTTTGTTTTGGCCCAGTCTTACCTCTGCTCGAAACCAAATCAAGCGCAGCAAAACATAAGTATAACTGTCTTTTTTTTTTTTTTTTTTTTTTTTGGCCGACAGGTACAGAAGCTTCAGGGTATCTTAAAGCCCATGATGCTGCGTCGGTTGAAGGAGGATGTGGAGAAGAAGTTGGCCCCTAAAGAAGAAACCATCATAGAGGTTGAACTCACCAACATTCAGAAGAAATACTACCGCGCCATCCTAGAGAAGAACTTTTCTTTCCTTGCTAAAGGAGCTGGCCAGGCAAATATGCCCAACCTGGTCAACACCATGATGGAGCTGAGAAAGTGCTGCAACCACCCCTACCTCATCAAAGGTAGGATGGCAATTACAAAGTGACTGCTTGTTTGTTTTTGCTGTTTATTTTTGAATATTTTTGAAATACATAGTTGTGATTTTGGCAGGCACAGCTGCAGAAGGCCTACAATTCCACAATTTCCTGTTTAGTCTTCTGGAGGAGATGTGGACACAGTTTAGCAGATTATGGTGATCACTATAATTTGATGCCTCAAGGGATTGTTACATCAGACTCTGCATACCGGTGCTGTTGGATTAAGAAAGCCATGAGGATATTTGCATCCGCACTGAATTTGCCTAGTATTTGTCACCGGTATCAAATCTGTAGCATCACATTCGTAGCATATACTCCTAAAATACATGCTGTATGTATTACACGGGCATGTAAAAAGTTGACGGTAAGATGGGGGCATGTATTTGATGCAGATGTATTTCTGAACTTTCTTTTTGTACATCTGTATTGTGACCAAATGGTTGCTGCTGCTTGAGAAAATACAACAGTAGAGGACGTATCTTCATGATTGTGCATTGGAAAGCACAAAGACAGAGTAATGCTAATGTGTCAATTTCTTCGCTACGCCAGGGGCAGAAGAGAAGATCCTAGAGGACTTCAGGGAGGTGTATAGTCCTACTGCCATCGACTTTCACCTGCAGGCTATGGTGCAGTCTGCCGGAAAGCTGGTCCTTATTGACAAACTGCTGCCTAAGATGAAGGCCGGTGGGCACAAGGTGCTCATCTTCTCCCAAATGGTGCGCTGCCTGGACATCTTGGAAGACTACCTCATTCAGAGAAGGTAATGATGATAGATGATTAAGGACATTCTGACTGAAGTCTAGAAAAGAAAATCATACATTGCAAAAACTGCTTGGTGTGCGTGTGTGTGTGTGTGTGTGTGTACATGACACCAGATTGTAATTACGCAGTGTGATATTTGTTGTTGCAAAGGGTAACAATTTCTGTCAGTGTATGTAGGGAGGAAAATCAACTTGTGCTGAAAATTTATTGCAGAGATCGATTTTTATTTTTTTTCCCCCCCCTCCGTTTCTTTTTCTTTTTTTCTCAACCGCTGCTGCTCAAAAATGTAAAGCCACCTTTATCCTCTGGCTTCATATGGTTCTTTGTTTTTTGCATGTGACAGTTAGGATCTAGTGTATACTAAATTTAGTGTGAACGTTATAACAAGGATTTACTGGGAACCCTCAGTTTTTGCAAATATGTTGTAGTCTCAAATAATTCATATGGTTGCGAATGGTTAGGAACAGGATATCTCTATTTCCACAGAGATGTGTTTTAGCATGTAATACATGACGGCCAATGGCCAGTGAGAGCAGTTGGCAGCAGCAATAGCAGATACCAGCAGCATTTAGCAATTAGAGGTATGGAGCCTCAAAACAACCCATCCATTATCTCAACCATTTATCCTGATCTGAGTCACAGGGAGCTGGAACCTATCCCAGCATGCACTGGGCAAAAGGCAGTGTGTACAGACGACACATATACAGACAAACACCTTCATATTCTCACTCATGCGGATAATTTAAAGTATCCAGTTCACCTTCCTGCATATCTTTGGACTGATGAAGGAAATTTTCGTAAGCAGTTGCTCTGGAGGGGAAACAGCGAGTAGTATTTTCTTCTCTCCTCTTTAACTCCCAGTGTATGACTGAACAGATCTCAAAACTCACATCATTTTGCTAAAGCATAAAAAAGTCAGTCCTTTTCACAGATGCTTTGGTAAACATCTGGGCTCCACTATGAGAGTTCATTTTCAAAGATTAAGGGTTAATAAATATCCACTTCACAATCTAAATAATTATAACATGATTTTCTTTTATTTACAGTATTTGTTGATTCAGGTCAAATCAGTCTCAGTCTTTTTCCTGTTTTTGTGCTAAATGTGTGATTTTCGAGACCTACAATGGGTGTAAATTAAAAGCTTTAAAAAATGCAAGTCCCTGTTTTCTTGCTCACAGAGCACAGGAGCAGCTGATAAAGATGATGGACAACATTTGTACTTATACCATGGCCATAAATCTACTATACAACTTAAGTACAACATTGCTTTGACATTCAAATTGTGAGCTTGGTCACCTTGCTTGTGTGCCTGGTTCTGTCTGTGTCAGCAGTGTCTTGGGGAGTGTCCAAAAGCCCCATTAAAAACCTGAAGGAGTGAGTGTTCAGGACATTCTAGCCAGACAACTAGGGGGAGGATTTAATTACATTTAGGAATTTCATATTTACATCCAAGAGTCTCTGGTTCTCATCTTTGCCTTTCATTTTTATTCATTTCTTCCTCTGCCTTTTCCCTTTTACTTTTTTTAATCTTTTGGGTCTTTTTCTCGCTTTTCTTTTCGTTGCTTTCATGTCTCTGTTTCTGCCTCTTTCGCTCTTTCTTCTGGCTTCCCTCCAGCAGCTGGAGCACACCCTAAACTATTGTAAACACGAGGTGCTGTGCAGCACAGACCCAGACAAGGTTCAGCAGCAGGTTACAGAAGCCCTCAGGGCTCTACCACATTAGACAAGAAGGAGTTTCTCCTGACTGGAAGTGGATTACCCCAGGGAGGGTGGGGGGTCAGAGTGTGGGAGGGGAAGAGAAAAGATGAAAGAGGATCACCACACCAGGAAGGAGTTTTACCTTCTGAGGATGCCGTTTTTTAGGGGTAAACCCAGTCCCAGTCCATAAGTGCTATAGCTGTTTCAGTTATGACAGATCAAGATATTTTTTAAGAGATTAATTCACTAATCAAACTACTTAGGAAATCACAAACAACTATACTTTTTATGTTTTAATTTTTAGGTTTAAGTGAAGTATCTTTCAGATAAGCCACATATTGAATGAGTTATTGTCACAAACAAGCATTTTTCGTCTTTCAGGTACTTGTATGAGCGGATAGATGGACGTGTTCGTGGGAACCTGCGGCAGGCTGCCATCGACCGCTTCAGCAAGCCTGACTCAGACCGCTTCGTTTTCCTTCTGTGTACAAGAGCTGGAGGCCTGGGAATCAACCTCACAGCAGCAGACACCTGCATCATCTTCGACTCTGACTGGAACCCGCAGAACGACCTGCAGGTAGGCACACACACACACACACACACACACACACACACACACACACACACACACACGTACGTACACACAGCAGTCAATGCAATGTACTGCTGTGGATATATCCCTCTAATGTTTAGGCATTAGAGAATTCTGGCACACTAATGATTATCTCTTGTGTGACATCTGTTTTTTTGTTTTTCACAGGCCCAGGCTCGCTGCCATCGGATCGGTCAGAACAAGGCAGTGAAGGTGTACCGTCTGATCACCAGGAACTCTTATGAGCGGGAAATGTTTGATCGTGCCAGCCTCAAGCTGGGTTTGGACAAAGCAGTGTTGCAGAGCATGAGTGGCCGAGATAACAGCCTGGGAGGAGGTACCGGGGGAGGGGTAAGTTTGAGAATTGTCCAAATGGTCTGGAATAGAAATGTGGAATTAAAACATTAAGGCTCTTAAAATTATGTTCAGTTTATTTACAAAGAGAAGTGTTTGTTTTCAGACAGTGCTTGTGATTATAAAATCCAATTTCGTAAGTTGACCTTGGCTGGACATGACATTCCTCAGTTTAACTATTGCATCATCAAAAGCCTTATATTGCACTGAGATGATATATAATATTTAATTTAATAATATTATTTATGATTTGTCATGTCAAAATTCAGCTTCAGTGTCATCATTTTTGTTGTCTTTATTTTCTCCTTAACATGCTCTGTCATACCCACCAAACTCATTTTACAACATTTTTTTGTTGAATTTTTTACTCAGGAATCTTCTGCAGCTGCTCATATTATCATCATATTTAAAATTAATTAAAATCAAAAACATTTCCTGTTTCTTTAAGTCAGACTTCTCTGTCATTGCATGTGAAGTTGTGGAAATGAGATCTTTTCTTTCTTCCAATTGTCTTTTCAACAATAATAAAAGGCAACACTTTCCGATATCATCAGTACCGAATGACATCAGAGAAACTCTGTAGCATATGGCAGACAACGAAAAGACGCTAAGCAAAGGAAAAAGAACAGTTTAAACACCCTAAAACTTGGAGCTCACTCTTAAAATTTCCACTTCAAGTGTAACCGATCCTATTAGAGTCTAATCTCTTTCTGAGGGCGTGTGTCAACAGTGTGTGAAGTGTGTAGGTGGATGTTTAGCTGCAGTTGGTGTCCTCTGAGAATTATCTGAACTATAAGGGGGTTGTTAGCTATTAGCAGGTCGCCACATCTGGTTTGACTGAACATATTTGCATACTAAACAGCTGTCGGGGTTAGATACAGGGCTGCTGCTGTTATTATTTTAATACTCCAACGTGTGTGTGTGTGCTGTATATTTAACAGGCTATTTGTGAGAATACTTAGACTTTTGTTGATATTAACAGTCAGTTTTTCTCAAGCATGTATGTAACATGTACCTTACTGTTGAATTTTGCAATATTATTGGCTAATATCACTTATTTTTACTTGATGGCTGTATTTTCTCTCCCCTCTCAGGCGGTGCAGCAGCAGCTGTCTAAGAAGGAGATTGAGGATCTGTTGCGACGTGGTGCCTATGGGGCCATCATGGATGAGGAAGATGAAGGGGCCAAATTCTGTGAGGAGGACATCGACCAGATCCTCCAGCGCAGGACAAAGACCATCACCATTGAGTCTGAGGGACGAGGATCCACCTTTGCAAAGGTGGTGCAACATACACACAAAACGTTATCATGTAGAATAAGAGAGGGTTTGTAAATATTCTTAAAAACCAGGGCATATAAATATGAATAAATAAATAAAACCAGAATCCGTTGTAGCTTGACTGCATTGTGTGCCACTATATTACTATGCCCTGGCTTTTTCACTCTCACTCTCTTCGACCATAAATGTATTTTATATAATTCAACAATAATGTGTTTTGAAAGTGATGTGAATATTTTACAGGTCACTGGCTGTTTTTGATTGCCAACCAATAGTAGCTCATAGTTAGACATACAGACAATGGCACAGATCATTATGAATCGTTATGATTCGGATGTCTGCTTTCAGGCCAGTTTTGTGGCGTCCGGAAACCGCACAGACATCTCTCTGGATGACCCCAACTTCTGGGACAAATGGGCTAAAAAGGCCGACATTGATGTGGATATGGTCAATGGCAGAGTAAGTACTGCACCACAAATGACAGAATACACTGAGTAAAGAATAATTAGGACATTACAGAATTGGCGTGACTCTCCAGATAATGTTTTATATGACCTGAAAGCCCTTTGCTGAAATTTTGACTGCCCGCCTCCCCCTCTACAGAATAGCTTGGTGATTGACACTCCTCGTGTCAGAAAGCAGACAAGGCCCTTCAGCGCCACCAAGGATGAGCTGGCAGAGCTTTCCGAGGGTGAAAGCGACAACGATGAGACCAAACCGAAACTCAGGCGAAACCATGACCGCCTCAACAGCTACGGACGCACAGAGTGCTTCAGGGTAGAGAAGAATCTGCTTGTATACGGGTAAGATGATTAAAATTAGTTAAAGCCACTATTAACCCACAACAACTGTGCTGACCATGTCCATAAGTAGGACTGAACTGATTTTTCAGAAAATCTGACTGTTCATTTACAGTGGGGACAAAGTGAGGAAACATTACTACAAAGCTATCATCTATTTAATTGTAAAACCATGTACATGTTGAGTTTCACCACTAGTGTCCTCCAAATAGTACCTCCAAATGGCATTTTAAAATTCTCGGAGCAGTTTTAATTCAATACATTGTACACATTTCCTCCTGGACAACTTTTCAGGCTCACAAATGTTTTCTTGATTCAAGAACGTGTGTAAATAAGAAATTAAACAAAATTAAATCTCCCTTTTTGTTGTTCAGCTGGGGACGTTGGAAGGATATTCTCAACCATGGGCGTTTTAAGAAGCAGCTGACAGAGTGGGATGTGGAGGCCATCTGCAGGGCCCTGCTGTCCTACTGCCTGGTCCATTATCGTGGAGATGACAAAATCAAAAGCTTCATGTGGGACCTGATTGCTCCTACTGAAGATGGACGTACTAAGGAGCTGCAGAATCACCTTGGTGAGTCTCAGGATGTATAAGCTTCATTTAGCCGTCCTAAATACAACAGATGGCGATAATATCAATGTATCACTATGAGTCTGCAGATGATATCACGAAAAGGTTATTGCAGTACAAGGCAAGGTGATAAAAATCAATACCCATGGAGAGGTTTTACTAAGTGGGATATGACTTTTGACCCCCTTCTTCTTCCCTTAGGTTTGTCTGCCCCAGTCCCTCGAGGCAGAAAGGGCAAGAAGATGAAGACCCAGTCCAGCTCTTTTGACATCCACAAGGCTGAGTGGCTAAGGAAACATAACCCAGAGCACATGCTTCAGGACGACGGCTACAAGAAACACCTTAAACATCACTGCAACAAGTAGGTGTTTCCTTATGCCACTTTGTTTACATTGTCTACTTAACATGTTAAGCATTTAGCTGACATGTTTTATCACACAGTGTGTATATTCCAACATCTCAACAGTACAATAAACTAGAGGTTTTGGGGGTTTTTTTTTCATTTTTATTATAACCAGCTGGTTATAAGAGAGCAGTAGTAGCACCAACAATGATTTTTATAGATGAAAGAGACAAAGAGAGTTGGAATGTCTTGTATTTTTCAGGATTTAACTTCACAGAGCACATAGTGACTAATAGTCTACGACTGGGATATTTTATCTCTTGTGGGTGAGGATGTGTGTTCTCTTGTGTCTGTGTTTAAACCTTTATCCTATTATAGCAACTGGCAGGTGGTCATTATTCTCCTCCAGCACAGATTGTATCAGTTTATTTTAATAGAATGAAGCCTAAGTGTATGAAAATACAATTTGCACGTGGTTCAAATTTTAAATGCAGCACCTCTAAGCAACAGTAATTAGGAAGCACTAATACATCTATTGGAGCCGACACTTTACTGATTCATTAACAGACGTGCATCACATGGAGACCAGCTGACTGATACAAATCTTAATGAGACTTCAGCCCAGCTAATGGCCGTCACTTATTTACAGACAGAGGGGAAAAGATAGACCGTTGAGATATAAAGCCAAATAGATGGCTGCTTCTTTTTAAAAGGGGGGCTTGTGTCCATAGGGCTTTGGACACAGAGCACTGCAGCGTCCATAGAAAGTTCCCCATTGTTTCCTGGTCCAGTAGTGCTGAATCCAGGGATTGTCTGATATGTGACAACGGGCAAATGGGGACACACAGTCAGCAGGATTTGCTGACTTCTGTGTTTTCACTCTGAGGACCTGGAATGTGACTGGTGGGGTTGGGGGGGCGTTCACTGGCTTCCTTAATAGGATCATAAACGTAGGCTAGAGCTCCTACAGAGGACTAGAAAGTCTAGGGACTAATGGGAAATTATACTTTTGACACGTTCTAAAAGTTTTGGAGTTGATGCTGTGTAGTAATATCAGCACTATCTTCAGTGCATACTGTAATAAAGATGTGAAATTGTGATTGATAAATCCTCTATAGCATGTGTGATAGGATTTTGAGAAAGCACATTAAAGAATGTTATGGTCCTTTGAATTGCATCTGTGAGGCAGCATCTGCCTGTTATATTGGCTTTTGATGGATTGTTTTCTGTGAACAGACCATGAGGGATTCTTTGCATGACACTCATGTCATGCATACTTTGCTCATTTGCTCCCGGAAGACAGTGTGTGACTGGGCTGAGATCCTCTGCAGAGTGAACCACAGCGTACACATGCACACACAAACACACACACACAAAGAAAGGACTTGGAAGGAGAGTGATGAAGGGCTGTGCTGACAGGCAGAGGAAGCAGCAGCTGCTCCTGGGCGGGTCCAGTCACACAGGAGGATAGAGGAGGATAGGAGGGAGGGGGAGGAAGTTCAAGACTTTGATTTAGCTGAGCTCCAAGTCCAGACTGGTCACCACAGACATCCATCACTCAGACAGACCAACAGACCTCGGTGCTGCAGTTTTTCTTGGTCCTGTCAGTGAATCAGGAAAGGATTTTGGGCTCATTTATAACAATATTTAGCTGAGTTACAGTGTAAGAAAGATGGAATTCCTGGCATGCTGTATTTCAGAGCGACATTCCTCAGTTCTTTCACTGCTGTTGAGCGAAGCGCACAGCTCTCAGTCTGCAGATGTCAATAGTTTGGCAACAGGGGCTGGACACCTGCAGCCATAAAATTTACTTGGCAAATTGTTCTTATCTAATTTGTATTAATTTGGTTTGTAAAAGTTATTATTATATTTTAGTGACGAGAGTCATCCAGGAAAGCTCTATGTCTCAATTTGGATAAACCTGCCTCAATTTCCTTGCTCATTTGAAAACGGTAGAGTATATCCTCTGAGATGTACCCATTCAGGAAAGATTAAATGTCAATCGGCTAATCATTCAGCAATGTTGATAGAGAATTTTGCTTTCATGTGACTAAACCAACAGAAGACACACGTGACACAATGGATTTAAAAAAAAAAAAAAAAAAAAGATTTTGTGTTTATCCAAAATGTTAACACAAAACGCTTTCTACATTAAGCAAAATCTCAAGCTGTACCAGACATTAGAGCGTGGCACACCACCGCACTGCCGTTCCCACCACTTCACTCTGTCTCTGCTCAAAGCCTGCTGGCTGTGATGTGTGATCATGCATCACAGAGCTAATGTCTCCCCTGTGAGTCAGCCTCTCTCTACCTTGTCAGCCTCGACTTCCCAGCCTTCATCTACTGCCAGAGCACGACCACATGATGACTGGAGAGAGACTGTTGTCTGTTGATTCAGTCCTCAGAGCCTTGCTACAGAGATGCTCATGACTCCCTGTGCAGTTGATAAAATAATGTCGACTTCAGTGATAGTTAATTGATCAGGGATTGTACGCATTGGTCATGGTGACTCATAAAGTGTTTCCTGCTCTGTGGAAGGCCTGTACAGATAATGATTTATAGCCGTATGCTGTTCATCACAAAAAGGAATAACCATACAGGCAGATCAATTGTAATGTGTGCCGTTAATGTTATGGCAATGAAATGATAGGACTTCACAGTATAATCCTGTTTTGTAATTCATTTCACTCGTTTGCATTGTTCATCAGGTTGCTGTGTGACTCTGGGAGCGTGTGTGTGTGTGTGTCGGTTCTGCTCGCTCAGCGTTTGTGCATGGTCAGGGCTTTTTTGTGACCAGTGGGCTTTCTCTGTGCAGGGTGCTGCTCAGGGTCAGAATGCTCTACTACCTGAAACAGGAGGTGATAGGAAGCCAGGCCCAGCAGGTACTAGACGGCGTGGACGCAAGGTGAGCTCAACTTTGACAAACTCAGGTGTTACATTATCTCACATACTTTCCCTATGCTTCATCCTGGCTTGGCTTTATTCTACACCCTTTACTGCTTTGATCAGAATCACTTAAACCAACTAACACAATACAATTCACAGAATATATTTGTGCTAGTTACACATTAAACAGTAGACGGCACCTAATTGCTGCTCAGAAATTGAATTCCTACACAGATGGTAAGGTAAATTTAGCTTTATTACAACAGTATAGACCAGGACAGAGCTCTCTGCTGGCAATGGCAGTGTTTCCGTATCAAGGTGAATTAGCTGCCTCATAATTTTTCTTCCTTTAATGTGAGTGTGGTCATTAGCATATGCTATCAACCTGTTGAAGGAAGAAACAGCTGATCAGCCAAATGAATAAGAAAGCTATAGAGCTCCACCTGCTGGTGAAAGATGGGAATTTTTCTTGTTTCTGATATAGTGCTGTTCAAAATGGTTTATCAAAACTGTTAACAAGGGAAGCGCCATGCAAAGTTACAGAGAGCTTTTATTGTTTCACAGTTCTTATGTTGTTGTTTTACCAAAAAAAAAAAAGAAGCCATGTTGGCCTCCTGAATCCTAACCCTGCCAGAAGTATATGCATGAACAGCAAACTAATACAGCAATGGAAACAAATTAAAAAGCAGTTGGGGGGGTTCTTTTCTAATTCATAATAAAATGGTAGTTTTTTGGGGTTTTTTGTTTTGTTTTTTTTAAAGAGGGGACTTGTATGTCATATTTGCCTGTATCAGGTAAAAGCAGAACGAAAATCTGCAGAGCTCTGGGCCTAGAGATGGTGCGGTTTACAAAGATTTACATAACTGCCTCTCACAAACCGCATTGCAATAAAGGAACTGTGTTTAAGCTAAAACTGCTGTCAGAGTGCTAGAATATCAGTAAGTGTATTAAATTTTTCCACATAATGTCTGTCTGAATCTCTTCCTCAGTGAGATAAATATCTGGGTGCCAGAGCCTGATCACTCTGAGCTTCCAACCTTGTGGTGGGATACCGTCTCTGATAAGTGTCTGCTGCTGGGTATCTACAAGCATGGTAAGTAAACTCAGTGCTTACTTACTCACTAATTATTTGAATTCCCTTATTGTATAAAGCTGTGGTATTAAATACTACTAGCATCTACTGTACTTTTAAAGCATAAACAGAAGAGGAAAAAATCAGTACCTGATGATAAATTTTGGTGTATTTTAGTGTATTTGTCTGTTTTCCATTGATAGCAAGTGATTGTGGGAAATTGTCCAGCTTGTGTTTGTGGCCCTATCTAAGGGTTTCCATGCATTATCCTTTTCTAATCTTAGTGTTTGCTTATCCTCCTGTGCATTCCCAGGTTATGAAAAGTACAACACTATCCGTGCAGACCCTGCCCTGTGCTTCCTAGATCGTGTGGGACGACCGGATGAGAAGGCCATTGCTGCCGAACAGAGAGGCAATGATTTCATGGATGGGTGGGTACATGACCTGGGCCTGAAAACCATTATTTGGTCTTTGTTTAATATTGCTTGACTAACATTTAGATATATTTTGAACTTTCTACACTAAGTTGTCAACTGCAAAAATGAAACACTTTTTATCTGCATGTGTAGGGATGTAGATGATCCAGAATACAAGCCTGCTCCAGCCCTGCTGAAGGACGATATGGAGGTAAGATTACAGGAACCAAAAGGGAATATTGGCCCTGTGATAAGGCCTAGTAACTAGTAAGGCTCAAGAAATTATTTCCTCTGTACTTTTGAACCAATTTGTGATTTACTATGCAGTCCATCACAATCTTGTATATTTCTGGTTTGAATATGATGTGATAAACTTACACCGTCTTCTCATGTAGGATGATGCCTCTTCTCCTGGAGACTTGGTTGTCACCGACAATGCCGGAGGTGAGTATTAGATGCTTGTAATCCACCAAGGATTATCAGCCTCATGATTATAAGTAGGCTTCCCACATACAGGAGCAATCTAGAAATGTTCAGAAATTTTATATGTAAAGTTGAAATTTGCACATGCAAAATGTTCTTTGTTCTGTACATTAGTGGGAAAATAACAGAAATAATGGTTTGGCTTTGTTATAAAACTGGACTTATCTCATATTTATTAATGACGTGTCAAATTTGGCTGCAAACTTAATCACTTACTTAAATTAACTAATCCTCCATAGCAGTGTTGTTACTCACTGTAAATAGAATTACTTAAAAAAATAAATAAAAAATACTGAAACAGAAAATGACTCTGATCCAGATGCAGTTCCAGTGACAGAAGGTGAAAGTGTCTATTGGCCCTCTTCTTCGGTGCTAACTGCAAGGCTGAGGCGTCTGATCACAGCCTCCCAGCGCTACACCAAGAGTCGGCAGATCCTCCACATTCACCAGTCTCAGTCTCAGCAGACCATGGTAATGTCTGCCCCACTCTGCCCGCTGCCCCCCACACTCAACGACACCCTCAACCCCAAGATGGCTGCTAAGATTGAACGCCAACAAAGGTCAGTGCACAGATCAGATCAATGATTGGTTGAGAAAGAAATGTATCTTTGATGTTTAGACTAATATTTCTGTAATAGTCAAAATATAGTATTGTAACCAGAGAATATGGATGTAAATTGTTACTACAGTGTAAATTTTCCACTGTCAACAGATGGACCAGGCGAGAGGAGGCTGACTTCTATCGGGTGGTCTCCACTTTTGGTGTTGTGTTTGAACCAGACCTTGGCCGGTTTGACTGGACCAAGTTCAGGGCCATGGCCCGGCTGCACAAGAAGACCGATGAGAGCCTGCAGAAATACCTGTGTGCTTTCACTGCCATGTGCAGGCGGGTGTGTCGCCTGCCACCCAAGGAAGGAGGTCAGAAGCCTACTTGCTTATTCACACATGACCACACACATGCAAACAAGTCTTTATTAATATACATCTGAAGTGAAGAGGTCCGGATACTCAGTAGACCAAATCAACATTTTGCTTTTGACATTTTGACAGTTTCCTAAACAAAGTGTGCCTGCTAGACTATGACCATGGAATTATGTGCTTGTCCAGTTGCTTTTTTATTTCACTGACAAATAAATGAGATCTGAATACTTTGAATGTATGGTGTTGTCAAAACACTGCATATTATGCTTTGTCTGTTGTCACACACACTTTTCTCAAAATGTGGTCACCAGCTTTTTACACAGGAAAGACGGGAGCTGACAAAACAACTAGCATATATGAAACGAAAGAGCACACATGAACCCATCTGGCAAGAGAAAACAATTAACTGTGACCTTGCTGGTGGTAGAGGAAACTAAATCAATAAAATATTTGGATTGCAACCATTACAACATCTAAAACCATTTTACACTCATTCCTGTAAATGGTCGGTAGCACCTTGGTAAACAAGCTGGCTCAGCAGTACCGAGGCAGAGGAGCTGATAAGGTTAATCATTTATGGAAAGACAAACAATGTGATGTTTAAACTCCAGGCACAAACGGGTCTTTGGTTTGTAACTGTGGAGCAGCCTTTATTTCCTCTCACACACGTTGTCTCAAACATCTTTGTTCCAGACTCTGCAGTGGACCCATCTCTGACCATCCAGCCCATCACAGAGGAGCGAGCGTCTCGCACACTGTACAGAGTAGAGTTGCTTCGCCAGGTGAGAGAGCAGGTCCTTCGTCACTCTTTACTCTATGAGCGCCTGTCACTGTGCCAGATGAGCTCTGACCTACCCGTGTGGTGGGAAGCTGGTACTCATGACCGTGACCTGCTAATCGGTGCTGCCAAGCACGGCGTCAGCCGCACAGACTACCACATTCTTCGAGACCCCGAGCTCTGCTTCATGGCTGCCCAACGTAACTACAGCCAAACAAAAGCTGCACAGCAGCAATCACGCACATCCACCCCGCTCCTACACCCTCAGTACCAGGCCACCAGCTCAGTGTTGACAGGCTCTCCGGCACCTCCACCGGCCCCGAGAGACCCAGAGCCCTGTGGGGTTGTACCCAAAGTGGAACCAGCCTCAGAAGGGGAGGAGAGCAGGGAGAAGCAAGGAGAGAGTTGGAGTCCTCCTCGAGCACCAGCTACTCCTACAGGTCTGGAGGAGAAGCCTATTCCTGAGATGAGGGACAGCGAGAGGCAGATGGTTGCAGCACGAACGAAGCCTCTCACTCCCAACTCCTCAGAGAGGAAACCCAAGAAGACCAGCAAGCGGGGCCGCAGGGAGGCCAGGCGTGGCTCAGAGTCTGACTCAGATGGCTCCTCTTCAAGCTCTTCATCCCGCTCCTCTTCCTCTTCATCATCATCGTCTTCTTCCTCGTCACATTCCGGGTCCAGCTCTTCCTCCTCCTCATCGTCTTGCTCCTCTGGCTCTTCATCCTCATCCTCCTCTTCCTCATCATCATCCGATGACAGTGAAAGTGAGGGAGAGGAAGGAAAGAAGAAAGGTGAGTACCTCTAACCCTCTTCAATGTGTAGGAGACGACTAACTAAACTATCTCTCTGTTTGTTTTAACCATGTATATCATGTGAATTAGATTTTTCTGTTGCTCTTTGGCACTTTTCTAATGTCTGTCTCTGTTTCCTGTCATGTTCTCAGTGCCTGCAGCAACAAGCGTCAAGGGCTTTGACGAGGACAGTGTGGCGTCTCTGAGCACTACACAGGATGAAACACAAGACACCCATGTGGCTGAGAATGGCCTCACCAACAACTCTTCGCATCCCTTCCAGGGAGGAGGATACATGCTTGCTGCATCGTACTGGCCAAAGGTGAACTACTGTACTGTAAACATGTGCAACTGAGTCACTGTTATTGATATATAATGACACTGCATACAGTAGCTTACACAACATCTAAAGGTTAAGCTATTTAGACATCACTAAACTAAGTGTTCATCAGCTTGAGTGTACTGATCTTTTATGCTGCTTTTATGCTGCTGTAGGATCGAGTGATTATCAACCGCCTGGACAGCATCTGCCAGGCAGTGCTAAAGGGCAAGTGGCCAGGAACACGCCGGGTCTACGAACCTGGAGGTGCAGTGGCCTCCTTCTACACCACCAAGCTACTGGACAACGCCAACAGCCTGTGCGAGGACCCTTCTGCCTCGCCACAAGGGTCAAAGGTGACCAAGCATGTTGCAGAAAACAAGGAGTTCTCAGTAAAACTGAACGATGTATGTTGATTTCTCCCTTCCTCCCCTCCTCCCTCTGCTTCACCCTAATCGTAGGACCCTACCACTTCTGCTGCCATGACCGGTGTTAGTTGCCGTGTTCAGCATGTTTCTCTGGTCTTCTCCTTTCTTTCCTTTGGGTATGATTAGTGGTTTTGACTGCCTGGCAGAGGAGAGATTAATTGAATAACAGCCTTCCTCTCTTTTCCCACACACTCAATTTGAATTGGGCTCTGAGGCTGTGATTACATGAGCACAAATCACTCAGTCATGAAAATATAATAAAGTTCAGTCTGAAGCCTCTCTAGACTGAAGGGGTCTTGTTTATAATCTGATTGAAATGGAGACCTCGGCTGTGGGTGTTCTCTAATATGCTTCTAGGCAATGTGGCTATTAACTTGGCAGGCTTAAGACTCGCTTCAATCTATTCCTCGCTTTTGTGTTGCTTTTTTCGCGATAAGGATCTTTTCCCAAATTCTATGGTTTTCACCATTGCTGATCATCAGACACCTGCTGCTTATTGTTTATGAAATCTGGATTTTTTTATGCTGACAGCACCTATCTCTTTGGCATGGCTTTCCATTACAGTCCAAGCTATGAGTAGAATTTACCCACTGCCCTAGTAGCCACTACCCACTGTGTGTCATGTGTCCCAGTACCACTAACAAGAAAATACCTAACAAATATATGCTGTTATCATAAGAAATACTTATTTACAATTTGATACTTTATTACAGAAATTTAAATTCAGTATACCTACCAGGATATAGCATTAGAGCTATGAAAATAAGACACATTTACTTAAAATCCTTAAATCACTGGGGAGACAAACAGGTAGAGAATGCTAACATACTGTATGTAATCAACATTAGTCTGATTTGAGAAAAAAAAAAATAAGGATAGAGTTTCTCCTTGTTTATAGGTCTGTATGTTAGCCTTGTGACCGTGCATCTTTCCAGACTTGTGACTCTTGTGCCTATGTATGTATAGCAGGAAGGAGGTCTGAAGTTGACTTTCCAGAAACAGGGTCTCCCTCTAAAGAGGCCCCTGGAGACGGAGGAGGGCCCTCAGGCCCAGCAGCAGTACCTGGCCCGGCTTCAAGAGCTGCAGAGCGCCTCGGACACAGGCCTGGCAGACATTACTAAGCCACATTGCAGCTTCCAGAACGGTGAGTTTTTATTTAAAATACAGAAAATACCTAAAGCCCTCTGAATGTGCTGGGATGGAGCCTTTACCACCACTAGATGGCAGCAAAGTATAGTTTTGGTGATTTTAAAGACATTTTGACTTCAACTGGGAGCCTTATCGTTCCACTTGAAATAGAAATTTGAAATGCTTACAGATATTTGTGTATTTGGTTTAACACTTAATTCATTAAACAGCAAAAAAAAAACCCATAACAAAACAAACAAAAAAAATGCCTGATTCCTTTGCAGTGCCTCCAGGTGTTGCTGGTCAGATGAGGCTGAATGGAGTAGTGGATGGTCAGCCAGTGGTAAAGAGGCGAAGGGGAAGGAGGAAGAATGTGGAGGGGATGGACCTGCTCTTCATGAACAAAAGCCGAGCCCCTGCTGTCCCTGATCAGGTAAGCTGTTTTTTTTTTGGTTTTTTGGGGTTTTTTTTGCAAAAACAGTAGCCTTAATACATTGATATACGTAAAAATTAGAAAGAAAAGTACAAATGTTCAGCTTGAAATATAAATGGTTGGTTGTTAATATTTATTTATACAAATTATGATGCTGACTTTGCTAAAAGTGCATGTGATTGTGGCAGTTTTGCTGTATATGATGAGTTGTGGTGGAAAACACTGTAATGTGCACATGTATCTCCAGGTGCCTCCAGGATGGGGTGGTATTGGCCAGGTGGGCATGGCTGCAGCCGCTGTGGCGGGCTACAGCCAGAGCTCTAGTCAGAGCCCAGCAGACGCAGAGATCAGGGTCCCTGTCATCAACCTCAAAGACGGCACCCGGCTTGCTGGGGATGACGCTCCTAAGAGGAAAGATCTGGAACAGTGGCTGAAAGAGCACCCTGGCTTTGTTGCAGACACAGGAGCCTTTATACCTGTGAGTCCATATTTTTAACTGTCTGTACAAGGTTTCTGCAATGAAGTTACCCAAAAAAGACAGAAGATTCCCTGCAGCTGACATTTTCTTTAACAAGTGTTTTTCTGATTCATGTCTAGGGTGTAAATAAGATGCAAATGCAGTTCCACTTCCAGGATGGTCGGCCCAAGCAGAAGAGGCACCGCTGTAGGAACCCCAACAAGATCGATGTCAACAGCCTGACAGGAGATGAAAGGGTCCAGATCATCAACAGGAGAAACGCACGCAAGGTGTGTTTGTGTGTGAGCTTGTGCGAAGATTTGAGCGTATTCAAGTGCTTCCAAAAAAAGCTGTAAAAGAACATTATACATTGACGAGACAAAATAACCTTTTTCTTCACTCACAATGTAAATATAATTTAAAATCATAAGCATCTTCTCACACGCTGATATTAGATGTTAATAATTATATTTTCAAAAACTTAGTTTTAACTCACTTTAATTTAATTTAACAGTGTATTGCTGTAACTGTCACATTGTTCAAATATTCACATTTCTAAACTATAATGAAAATCAGGTGCTCTGTATGCATGTACGAACAGTAAAAATAAAATAATCTGATCATATTAAAATTTCTATTTTGCCTTTTAGAAACCAGAATGAAAATGAAATAATTTTCATTTAATCAGCAGCCAGAGAGCAATTTATGTACCTGTGTGCTTCCCAAATGTAAAATACATATGTTGCCAGTTGGTTCATGTTGCCTGTAATCTTGCCTGTAGGTCGGTGGAGCCTTTGCTCCTCCTCTGAAGGATCTCTGCCGGTTCCTTCAGGAGAACCCAGAGTATGGAGTCCCACCTGAGTGGGCAGATGTTGTCAAACAGTCGGTGAGTCACTAAATGCATCCATCAGACTAAAACTTTCACCGGGACTTAGGAAAGGCTGTTTCAAACAGTGCTGATATACTGTCAGTTGCAAGTTCATTCAGTACTACAAGCTAACACAAATGCAATCTAATACAACACAACAGCCCCGCAATCATTTTCATTAATGTTATTACCTGTTTTAGTTGAGTTGTTTAAACTTTGTATCAGTGAAGGTTGACTTAACAGTGTCAACAAAACTGAACATTAGAACCTTCATGGAAGTAGGATTTATTGTAGCGCTGCTGTACAAGGCATTAGTTTTAGCTTAATGTACTGATGAACTAGCAATGAATATGTTTACATATTTGAGATCCTGCTGTTATTGCCTTCTTTGGCTATGCTAAGCCCGCATGTGTCACTTTTCAGGGTTACCTCCCAGAGAGCATGTTTGACAGGATCCTGACAGGACCCATTGTTCCTGAAGAGGTGAGCCGGCGTGGACGGCGACCTAAGAACCCTTTGGCCAAGGCGGCGGCAGCAGCAACGGCGGCGGCAGCAGCATCCAACCCAGCAGCCTCCACCCTGGGCCTGAATCCCCTGCTGACCAACGGCCTCCTCTCTGGAATGGACCTAACCAGCCTGCAGGCTTTCCAGCAAAACCTGCAGAGCTTACAGTCCCTGCAGCTCACCGCAGGACTTATGGGGCTTCCATCCGACGCAAGCAACCTGGCCGCAAGTAACTTAGCTGCCATGTTTCCCATGATGCTATCCGGTATGGCAGGATTGCCGAACCTGCTTGGCATGAGCAACTTGCTTGGGAAGCCTGCTCAGGAGGGCGCAGCTGGCACCGAGGACAAGGCGAAGGGAACTGCCAGCGGTGGAACAGGAGAGCCGTCTGCCTCCAAAGCCCCTTCTCACACCTCAGACACCAAAGGAGAAAGGACCGAGGGCTTGAACACAACTCCTTCCTCCACTTACAGCACCACTTCCTCTGCCACCGCCCCACAAAGTGCTTCAGCTGCCTCGGCAGCCTCCGGTCACCCACTGTCTCTTAACCCCTTGTTACTCTCCAGTATGATTTACCCAGGGATGCTTCTCACTCCAGGCCTTAACCTTCCTGTGTCTGCCACACAGCCGCAGAGCTCAAACAGTGAACCTACCCCTCCTGCAGCCTCCCAGTCATCACCACAGGAGACACAGCGGCCAGCAGCAGAGAAGGACGGAGAGGAAGAGGACGAGGAGGAGGAAGAGGAAGAGGAAGAGGAGGATGACGAGGCTTTGGAAGAAGAAGAAGAAGATGACGATGAGGAGTCAGCAGAACAAAAAGAGAACAGTGGTCCTGAAGGTTTGGGAAAGGCAGAGTCATCTTCATCAGAGTCTGGGAGCTCGTCTTCATCCTCAGACAATTCAGACTCCAGCGATGAGGACTGATCTATGAATATATAATTACAAATTTATTTATGTATCGCCTAGAAATGTATACATATATTCACATATATATGGATTTTCCAGCACTTATGTTGCTATTTCTTTACTTGTACATACAAGAACTAACTAAAAATGTTGTGTAATAAAGATTCCAAAAACAAAACAAACAAACAAAAACAAAAACAAAACAAACAAAAAAAACAGCAAAAAACTGACTTAAAAGGAACTGAAATAAAATTTCAGTGTTTGTTCACAAGGTACAGTCTTGTTTTGAGACATTTTGCATGTCAGACTTTAGTAGATTTCTGAACTCTGTGAACTTGTACCACACGATTATGTACAATTGCAACAACAAAAGGCATTATTGTAATTATGTCAGGATTTAATTTTATTAAAAAAGTGAAACTACATCAACACGCTCGTTGAGCTGTACTATTAATATATTTTGATTGTTGGGGGTTGGGGAATGACACTTGACAAACACTTTTCTCTTGTAAATAGTCAGTACTTTTACAGGTTCGTTGACACTTATGCTTTGCAGATCATACGTTGGATATGTCAGCAATAACTTGGGCAGCTAATGAATGTCACTGAAGCTGTAGATTCTCTGTCTGCCGTGTTCCACCCCAGTGCACAACTCACGCAGCCTCACCTGTTGTACCTGTCATTTACCTTCATATCACGTTAAACAGTTCATTCCTGCATTTTTCAGTTCATCAGTTCATCCATTTTTGGAGGCAGAATTACCTGAAGCTCCCTCTTCAACATGGTTTCAATTTTTTGGGGGTGAAATTCTGTAGAAGTATTATTTTTGTAAATCAAACAAATAAGCTTAAATTCCTTCTGAAATGGATCATAATTTAATTCTCTGCTGTGATTCTATTTATTTTTTAAGTTTTCACATGGATACCTAATTTTAAAACCTCACCATCACCTTACAAACATGCCACAACATGCTCAAGGTGCACTTTAGCTACCCACAGTAGGCATACACGTTCACTTGCACATCTGTTGATTTTGACTATGCTGTCAGAGTCTAATAAAACTCCTCGAGCTGTGGGGGGACAGAAAAACAACCTTTTACTGTGTGCCAAAAACTGCCCTTTGACCCTCTGAGGTCCTGACAGAGTTTTGTGGTCTCTGTAGAGGAAGAGTTCAGGATTCTGATAAACATGGATATTATTACCACAGCCCCGGCGTATTTGACTGCATCTTACCTCAGCTGTGCTAAATGGATTGGCTTCACTGTGCAAATGTGCATGGGAGTGTTTTCTCTGTGTCCATGTACATACTGTCCTCGACCCCTGCTGGAATGTGTGTGTGTGTGTGTGTGTGTGTGTCAGAGACTTTTTTTTTTTTTTTTTTTTAACGGAGAGCTTCCACTGTGTTGTCTTGTTCAGTTGGACTGCTCCTCTCACTTGGTATCGACTACTTCCATAACTTCCAGTCTCAATGCTGTGTATTAAGAAAGGGGCCTTGCAAGCTATGACTAGTAGAGACTACATTACTAGTGTAATTACAATTGTTGACCTTCAAACACGTCTCATCGCTAATCTGTTGCAAATTTGAGTCCTTTTGGATTTTGGGCTGCATGACAACCTGTCTACCAAAGTCTTATAGAAGACACATGGCACAAGCACAAACTAGTTCAAAATTATGGCTAAGATTGTAGTAATTGTCATTGTCTTTTGAGTATTAAATTTTTACACAGTGCCAGACGGGCTAGCGCAAGGAAGGGCTCAATATCGCAGCTTGTGTTGCTGGGAGTTTGCAGCTTGTGTATTTCACGTAGTCCTCTGACTCTTTTCTGCTGATGAACGGAGCCTCAGCTAGATGTAGAAGTGCCCTTATCCCGTACCTCACTCTCATTCAACTTCTGTCTTGCTCAGATCTGTCTGCAGCGCTCGGTGTCCATGCTTGTGCTTTTTGTTTTGTTTTGTTTGGTTTTGTTTTTTTGTCCATCATCTCTGCACGTGTTCATTTTAAGCTGTAACCAGGATACACATAAACACTGGAAAATTCACTCAAGCCGAAGTACCTTTTTGTAATTTTTCTCTAGCGCAGCAGTGCTTGCTCTAGGACTGCTGTTACACAGTGGACTGTTAGATACACAGTTCAGAGTTATCTCTGAGGTGAGGCAGGGGCTTTTTTTGTTTTGACTGGGGACAGCGGAGCACCTCCTCCCCACCCCCCACCCCCCCTCTCCAGCAGGGTCCCTCTGTGCTGGAGAAACCCACTGACTTATCTCAGTCTGTTTTAGTTTTGAAGTATTGCTGTAGCATCGTTCTCTAGTGGGTGAACCATGAACAACCCTGTGATCTAAAAACACAAAGACTGAAGACACATCTGATTTATAATGTTGCTTTAAAGTGGTTTTTCTTGTATGCCTGTTATATAGACCTCATCATGGTTTTTGCTTGCAATGCAACTGCATTTTTTGTAATATTATTACTAACAGTACGGTATTTTTCTATGTCTGAGCAATGAACTTAAACATGCCACTGTCATTTTGTATATCTGCACCTCTGCTCTCTTTAAACTTGTAGTGCCCTTATGCAAACACCCAGCCATCGCTACTTCTGCTGTAGATGATTGAACTCAAAACTTTTGCTACTTTTTGTTGCCCCACAGTGCTGGGTTGATGGATTGATGACTGTGTTGAGCCTCTTGAGGGGACAAATGAGGGTGGCGGGGGGGTGGGGAAGGTAGACATAAGATTGGACATTTCGCTTTCATTTTGCTTTTTCTTTTGATTGTGTTTTTCCTAAGTTGTACTGTACAAGGATTTCCAATGCACTGCTAGTGCTAGAGTAACTAGAAGCAGTGTTAAACCTGCGTTAAACACAGACACAAGTAAACAATGACCAATATGCAAGGAGAACGACAACACACACTACTGCTGTACAGGGAGGTTCTCTTTCAGTTTTCATACATGTAATCACTGAGATGACAAAACTAGCAGCATTGGTTTTGTATTTTTATTTCAAGCTTGATAATATCCTAAATGTCACCTTGGTCAGTTTTTGTCTTTTTTTTTTTTTTTTTCATTGGACAGTTGTAATATTTGCAAGTTGTGGTCTGTGTAGTCAAATAATTCTTTATGTAGTGCAGGAAAAAGCATCTTAAGTCATTTGTAATTTATTGGATTACTTTCTATGAAGTTCTATAGAGGAAACTGAGGTTTAATTATTTTTATTAAACATATTCTTCTGACTATCCATAAAGTGTGCCTTTGCCTGTTACTTTGTCTGGAGCTTTGTTCAAGAAAACATCAGTATCAGGAAATTTTTGGCACTTGTCTTACTCAAATCTCTAACACTCATCTCACTGTTCCACTTCAACTTCACCTTCAGTTTATTTAAAATACAATATCACTAGATGACTCTCTGCACACTTTATAAGTTCAATGAAACAACAGACACATTACATAACAACTTATGGTGTAGATATCTGACACATGCACACACACACACAGAGGCAGGGATAGTAATTTCAGATAGAGGGCATTTGGATCACTACCTAAACAGTAAAATTAGATGGGACCAAAGCACAGAGAAAAAAAGATGAGTTTTCAGCCTGGATTTAAAAATCCCCCCCCCCCAAAAAAACATGCAATGGGAGCTTATTCCACAGTAAGGGGGGTCTGTGAGCTAAGACTCTAGCCCCCAAGGGATATTTTCTTGAATCTAAGGACAGTTAAGGGTGTAGAGGACATGATGGAGTATATGGAGCAATAAGGCTGGATATGTAGGGAGGGGGGGGGGGGGGGGGGGGGGCAATCCGATTAAGGCCTTGTAGGTCAGCAGGAGGATTTTGAAATCGGCTCTGGCTTGTATTGGTGGCCGATGTAAAGACATTAGGATAGGACAGATGTGACCAGACTTCTTGGATCTGGTGAGGATTGTAGCTGCTGCATTCTGGACCAACTGAAGACCACTTGTCACACTTCTACACTCTGTCATATTTTAGTTTTTTACACTGGCTCTCACTCAAGTGAACAGATTCAGAGGCACTTGTTCAAGTCAGGGCGAGGCAGCAGAGGAAAGAGACTTGATCTGTGTGCATACAAAAGTTAACCTGTTCTTAGACTGAAACTCATACTAAAGAGCGTCTGTCAGTTCCAGGAAATAGACCGTACGTCTTTGAATCAAGAGAACTGAACCCTTAACCAGAGCAGGTGAGGTTGTTAATATGATTTAGATTCTCTCTTGTTTTATAATGTGAAGTTTTTTTCACCAATATAGTGTCAATATTCAGAGTGCAGGCAGCAAAAAGAAGCTCTACAGAGTTCTTAAGTTAATGTCTCCAACTTTTTTTTAGTTAGTTTCTTTTAGAATGTATGGTTGTAGTTGGAGGGGAAAATGTCCTTCATTTCACTGGTTAGTAAGCACATGTTTGTAAGTCCTCCTTCCCTCCTCTTGGTGGTGCTCAGTGGCTTGTGTGAAATCACCTCCACCACTGCTCAGTGCTTTTCACTGCTACCAGATACAGTAACAAGTTGGGGCTTGTCTGCAGTAAGAGGCAGTGGGCTGAACTTCCTCAGCCTGCACAGCAGCAGGTTGACTGCACTGGTCCAACTCTCACCAGCCGGACATAATGAAGCATTATTATTAGATCAGGAAACCCTTGATCTAGCTGATGAAAATTCACCAAAACATCTCACAAGAGTCAGCAACACTGGTAAGTGACTTCTATCGAGGTTTTGGACTTGTAAATAAGTTTTGTTTCTTGTGCTCAGTAAAGCTGAAAGTCCGCTGAATAATGAAAGTTTAGTTTTATACATGTAAACAACAAATGTATCATCTGTCATCATCTACTTCTATATGAGTGGTAACTACATGCTGCAGGACAAACCGACCCTCAAACAGTTAATAAGTGACTGTTTTAAACAGCTCTATTGCAGCCAGGGCTGTATGCACTGAAAGATAAAGTTATACTGATAAACAAACACTAAATAAATCTACAGTTAACTTGACCACCATTTAAATGTTTAAATGTCGAAGCACATGTCTGAAAGTGAAAGCAAGGCCTAGTTTGATGCTGTTGAAGGCCAGTGTGGAGAAAACAGGAAATGGGTGTGAGCCAAAAAAATTGGCAACAGATTATGCAGAATTTTAAGTGTAAATTGATTTGTGACTTTCTACTTGAGTTACCAAAAAATTAAAAATAACCTGATCTACATTGCAGTCAGAAGCAACACAGCAGCCCTGCAATAAGTACTACCTCTTTAAATATAAAAGTTGTTTGATAGACCGCATTAAAGATCAAAGATGGAATAAGACAGATAATGATGCATGACAACAGATTTGAATGAGTCCCTTCTGAGTTAAAAACTAAATATAAGTTATTTCCGGTATTTGTACTGCTGACTGACTGGCACTTACACAACAGTGTCAAAGCAGGACAAACAGACCGTAGACAGTAGCAGAAGACAATTAAGGATATATTTTAATCAATAGTGCATGGTTAGGGCTGGAGTCTCAAACTGAACACAGTAGGCTATGATTCATATGTGTGAGTGCTTTCAAGTTCCCATTTATCTGTGTTAGTTGTAAGTGTTGTCTGGTAACATCTGGTCTCAAACCTGCAGCTGTAGAGATGATTCAGACGATTTTGTGTTTGAATCCAAGTCTCTCACTCTCATTTTTTTTGTTGTCAATTGTTTTTATTTCCAAAGAATAAACCAAACAAAAACGACGCATAATAATCAAGTATAATCACATAATATATCCCACTGTCATGTGAAGGGGGCAACAAGTTCGAAACATTCCAGTATAGATCAATACTAATAACAAATAAAGTTGCGTTCATTTTCTCAAATGAGCAGATTGAAGATTATTTGAACCTTTACTGTAATAATACTTGTTCAATTAGTTTGCTGAAAAATCCTTTATTGGACTGGGTGTTCAAGAAACTTATCACCCTGTAGGTAACAAAGGATAATCCCTCCTTCCCACCCATGTGGCGCCCAGTTCCCTCCCCTCCCAACCCACAATAGTTCCTTTGTATATGCTGGAGAAATGCAAATAATTACTATAATACACTTTCATTCTAATGATTTCAATGATTTTCTCTGTATTTCTCTTCTGTATTTCTATTGTAGTCACTGTAGTTGATGCATAAAAAACAGGCATAAAGCCAACAATTTAAAAAAAAACCCTCAACTTTAACAAACTGGAAAGTGCAGAAGCCAAACTGCTTTGCAATAGAAAACTGGCTACTGGTATTTTTGACTATTTTGAGTTTGGAAAATCTGACTGAGCACCTATTTGACTCTAACAATCATCCAATTCTTTTGGATCATGTTAAAATAGTTTATTAGCTCACATTTTGAAGTAATTTTATTTATGAAAATATGTAATTGTGGTCTACTCAACTCACTGTTAGTACTTTTTTGTGTTTCCAATATTTTTCTTTTAGAAAATAAGTCTGTAATAGAGACTTTTGATGCCATTAAATACAGAGTGATAAAAGGTAAACACTTACGTCTGTTCAATTTTTATTTGTTCTGTATCTGATTTGTTCTAAATTGTACACTGACAAACAATTAATCATTTGACCCCTAAAATGATAAAATAAGATGTAATGGGAGGACATCATCATTTTCTCTGTCTTCCTTTTTTCCTCCACATAAGCAGCCAAAATGATTTTTTATCTGCAACTACAATATAATTAAAATAAAGATTTCTCAAAGATGGACTACGGCATGTATGAGGAAGCAAAGTGTAGACAGCTGTGTGCAGTCATCGGCATTACAGTACAGGATGATGATGAATGATGATATTAAGTAGAAATATCAGGGAAATTTCCATTAAAAAAATGTCTAAGTTCAGTTGTCACAACATCATGTCCTTTTAATGCAATAAATGTTTGATTTGATTGATTATTTAAGTGTCCTGCCTCATACAAACTTACATAATTGCACACACACACACACACACACACACACACACACACACACTTTATTACTTTATTTTCTTAAAAGATTACTCAAAACGTTTCATCCATTATGTAAATAGTTGGTGATTAAATTAGACTAAATGTCCCCATTGAGCCCACATATCATATAAGCACACTTGCAACTTCAACTGGAGTCAAAAAAACAAAAAACAACACATCATCATTTTTTGCTGTTTGATGTTTCCTCCAATGAAGCTACTTGTTAGTTTTATCAATATTGAATCATTAAAGGCTGATCCCAGAAGAAGTTGCAAAAAACGTTGGTGATTTGGTCCCTCAGAAGAAAACATGTTTTGTATATTTCTACTCCTGTTTTTGGTAAATACGCATTAATTTAAATAATTAGTATTTTGAATAAGACATATGTTAGAATATTACTTGAATCAGAAACACTGTTTCTTAAATCAAAATATGAGTTTTAGCGTTCTAACAAAAAGACCACATGCTGCATCAGTACAGTAGCTGCATAGTGTGGTTCATTGCAATGACATGAAGCATGATTAACACGTATAGTTTACATTTTTGTATGCAGTTTATATTATTATACTGTTGAATATAATATATATTTATCTGCACGATCAATTATTACTTTTCATGTTATGTTAGCGCAACATATATAGGTTTATTTATTTTAATGTGCATATAATAAAATATTGTAGTTTTTAACCATAAATTCACTGATGTTCCCTTTAAGCCCACTTGACTGTGTTTCAATGGGGATTTTCTCCCTTTTAAACTTTGAACCATTTTCCTCCCTAATTTTAACCTCACCTTATGAATCAGCTCAATAAATCAGATAGTTAATACCCAGATTTAAATATCACTGATATTAATTTGGTCACTTCATTCTGTACAGGCCTATATTCTTTCCTAACATAAGCAATATTTTTCTAATCTTTACTTTTCAGATGAGTTTAAGTTTAAGATGAGACAATGAGCTTCAACATGTTTTGACTGTTGTCTCCTCACAATGAACTAAATGTTTTAATGTTACTCCACAATGAACTGAATAGTTTTAAAAATGTGATTTTACAATGTTTACAAACTAGTATCTTAACATTCGCTTAACATTTGAAAATCAGTTAAATTTATTGTTTAATTGTAAATCCTGAAGTTGAGTCATTTACTATCCACAGAACATTAGTATTGAACCTGCATCAGCATCAGTCACTCTCTCAGAAATCTTCATAAAAACATTTTCAGTTTCAGCCAGCTGGCTGGATCAGACACTCTGACCAATTTCAAATGTCAACAGCACTGCATAGGAAGAGATACAGACACAATAACAACAAGTGGAGACAAAATGAAAATAGTTATTGAGAGCTAAGAGATTACAGATTTGAATAGAACAAGTTTGTATTGTTAATATTTTCTAATATATATATTTATTTATCAACAAATCATGAAGCGAGCTTATTTGGAACACCCATAGACTTAAAGGTATGTTAGGTACCCACTGAGCCCATTTCAGCCTTTTGACATATTTTGACAAAATAAACAATAAAAACTTTAGAAATTGGTATAACTAAATTCCTGACACTTCAAATGAGAGATTAAACTTTCATTTTAACAAAAATGTTCCCACTTAAATTGGGGCATTATATATTAAAAGTGTCTGAAAAGTGGATTTGGTGGACTTAATAAGGATGTTTACCCTAATAGTTGGTAACTAATCGATTAACTGTAAATATATATACATAAAATAATACATAATATAATAATATATAATAAAATAAGTAAATAAAAATGGCATATTTCTCAAGTGAAGAAACAAAATTACAGGTTTCACACCCACACACACACACCACCACATGTCGTCTGTAGACACCGGAGACTGAGGTCTGTCTGACTCTGTAAGGACTGTAACCCGGAATGATAAACAGCACATGTGGGAATCATTAGAAGAACAGAGTCTCCATTCAGGCGGGACAGAGGAGGAACCACACACACACACACACACACACACACACTTCCTTTGGTTCCAGTTACTCAAACTTTTTGGTCAAAAAAGGCCCCATCACCTGCGACCATTATTTCCACATCATACAGCCTGAAATAAAACTGACAAAGATCAAAAATATGTTGTTTATAAGTACGCTACATGTAGGTGGAGGGATGAATGACCACAGAGTACTGCAAGAGTGACATCATACTGGATTATAATGGCACAAATCAGAAACCTTAGAAGCCTGTTCATGGAGAAAACTCTGAAAAAAAAAAAAAACTTGCATGAGCAGTAACAGCGAGCTGTAACTGCCAGTGAAGCCTGAGGCCTGTGGTTGTGTGTTGAGTCCTGGCTGAATGTGCGATGTGTCACAAGAAGCTTCATATTTGTTCATTAATTTTAGTCGTTGCTTGTAGATGTGGCTCTTCTCTGGCATCCAGAGGAACAAAAGATTGCTCTTGTTGAACATGAGAGCTTGGTCAACAGCTCAACATTCTTTAACTGGCTAAATAAACAAACATGTCAATCGTACATCACAGTTACCTGTCATGTCTGGCAAGATTTCCTCTCACACATGTGAACACACCAGGAAATGCGGACGAAGTTTCTTTAATAAGTACAGTACATGACTGTTTTCATTATGACTAGTTTCTTATAATAGTATCAGACTAATGAAAGTATACAGATACATAAATGGTTTAAGAAAATAAAAGCTGGTCTTAAAATATGAGACGTTTTAGCATTCATTATTTTATTTTCTAAGCTGTTGATTTTACTGTACTGCAAGGTTTCATGGGCTCTAATTTTTCTCACAGTGTTTTTCATGTTCTTTTTCTTGTTTAGGTGCTCGTTCCTGCTCTGACTCTCATCCTGTGTGAGTGTGGAGGTCACCATGGCAACCAAGCCTCAGGGCAACATGGGAAAGCCAATGTTTGGCCCCAGTGACAGCCTAATCGCTGTGTTCAAGTGAGAGCTACAGTCACACGATGTTGCTCATACCGTGGCCATTTTCTGTGTGTGTGTGTGTGGGGGGGGGGGGGGACGGGACTTTACAACATTCCATAAACAAAACAAGGGGCTAGTTACTGCATCACTGGTGTATTGGTAAAAAGGCGCAGAGGGTGTGGTTTGCATCGAGACAAAAGGTCTGTTTCACTGCCTGTAAACATTACAGTCAGTTTAGGAGGTTTGTGTTCTCTCTCATTAATTCTTTTGACTGTTACACTGAGAGTTTGTGTGTGTGTGTGTTCTTTTTTTAATGCACTTTTCAGATGTTTTCCAAACAAACACTCCAATTCACAGATATGACAAATTACTGTTTCCTTGCTTTTTCCGATGTTTTCTTTTTGTTTGTTTTTGTTTGTTTACCTGCTCACATTCCTGCTTTGATTCCTCTATTTCAGGCAGTGCAGCAGAGATCCCACAGAGGCCATTAAAACAAGACTGAGTCGTATGTTGCACACATTTCTTCGACACCACAAGGGCGATGCGGGACATGACAAGACCAATGGTACATATTCAATGATTTAACACGTTGAGTGCATGAGTTACCTGCATGGTGGTGATAAATGCATGAAAGGTTTTACTCCAATTTACTTTACAGTGTATGTTCAATATTAACTAGTTGATAACCCAGATTTTTTCATGATTTATGATCAGTCACTCATTAGTCATTAGTCAGATAAGATACAACATGACTGAAAACAGCATTGTGTATTAAAGCAGGGCAGGGTACTACTGTCTACTCCTCTGCAGTAAGTTAAATACCCATATGATTGCTTTTTAACAACAGGTATGACGTTATGGAGTGAAGCTCATGTGTAATTTATGACTTACGTGTTATTGCTCACAGAGTTGGCAGCAAAGTGCTGCTGTGAGGCTGGGATCTGGTATTACAGGATACTGGAGGTCCTCGTCAATCAGGAGATGAGAAGGCCAGGCGTCAGAGATATTTCAGTGAGTAAGCTGCCCTCCTGTGGCCGCAAATGGAACTTCTGTACAGTTTCATAAAAAACCTTTTGGGCCCCATAGAGTACTGTATGACTGAAGAGTGATACAGAATGTGTGTGTGTGTGTGTGTGTGTGTGTGTGTGTGTGTGTTTTTGTAATAATAAAGCCCTTGTGTTTGTGATGTGTTTGATGCAGAGCAACCTGGAGAATCATCTTTTTCAGTACTGTCTGGTGGTCTGCTGTCTGGAGATCGCCATCACCTCAAATTCTCTACCATGTGACTTCCCTCTGCTCCTTCAGATCTTCAAACTAGCACCCTATCACTTCTGGAAGGTGTGTTTGCAAAGTTGTCTCTGTCGTGTCAGTTCAGTGCTCAGAGTACACAGCTAAAATATCTGTTATTAAATTAACCTTAACTGTCTAAGTATCAAATCTATACCACTTTATGAATTTTGAAAAGGTGCTTCAGTATCTCCTGCACTCTGTGAAAATCAAATAAGCAGTTCTAAACGTTTTTGACTTTATGGCGTGCACAGGGGACAGAAAGGGTTAAAACCTACACTCTCAAGAACTATTTTGAGACAAGCTTGATGGCAGAAAATGGGAGTTACATTCTTGTCTTATGAAAACATCAACACAAGTTACTGAGTGGCGGTCACTCGCTCCATTTTCCTAGATAGTTTCTCATCTGGTCTGAGATTTGAACCACTTTTAAACTTGTTTTCTTGTGGTCTGACAGGTGATTGAGCCGGTGTTGCGATCTGAAGTGGGGCTGCCTTACACCGGGATCAGGCAGCTCAGAGAAGTGGAAGAGAACATTCTGGAGAGTCTGGCCTGGACCAGGGACTCCCCATTGTGGCATGAAATCAGAGCCAGCAGGGGCCTTTTGCCTACCTGCCAACAGGTTGGCAATAACACACACACACACAAAAACTCTTTCCCTGGCAACAGGAGTTATCTAAGATTATAGACTCAAGGTTGTCCCAAGGTGAAACTACAAAGATTTATCTGGTGACATTTCTGTGAGATGTTGAATTAGAAGAACAACTACAATGTTTCTTTCTATTGAACAGTATGAGCAAGTGGTGGATCTTTAATAAAAATGTGAAAGTGCTAGAATATTTTTTCACACACACACACACACACACACGCACACACACACACACACACACACACACACACACACGCACACACACACGCACACACACACACACACACACTCCCGGCTTCAACAAGGGATTTGTGTCATATGCAGGTGATGTCTCCTGAACAGCTTGAAGATCCAAAGAAGACAGACTTGCACCTACCAAGAGGTATAAACAGAGTACACTCCACCCAACAGCATCTACACAATCTACTTAACAGTACTCATCAAGAAATGTTGTTAATTTACCCACTGGAGTTTTGTTGTTTGTTTTGTTTTTCACTTTTGTGGTATAATTAAAATCATACCAATTTATGTTTACATCACATATTTCTATCAATGTTTCTATCTACTTATATTCATTCATTTGAAAAGAGGAAATAAGTCTTTAACTGACCCAAGGCATTGCAATTAATACAGTAGGGTGACAGTACCAGATGTGAATTTTAAATTAAGCGGTAATGATGAGTTTCTTGTTGATTCCATTCTATTGCATGACTTGTACTTGTACTTATTACATCCTGACTGATCAATCCTGTGTTTCTCATTGGATCACACTGACCAACACCGTTCCCCATCAGATGTAAGCAGGCCTCAGAGAAGCAGCTCCCTCTGTCTGTTTGTTCGCAAGGTCAGCTGATCTACCACACACACACATACACACACACACACACACACACACACACACACACACACACACACACACACACACTAAAGAGCAAGGAGATTGTTTGCTTATGAATGTTGTTTTCAATTATGCAACAATTCATTTTTTGCTTTGACATTAGTAATCCTGGCCAATAGCTGTTATACATACACTCATTAGCTCTTGGACTAGTTTCCCCCCCCCACTTCTCCCCTTGGTGTTATATAATATTAAATCATTTTGGATGTACATACATTATTCCACATCAGTGGGGATTGAATTATTTCTCTGGGGTAGTTGAGGGGAATATTTGGAGATAATATGTTTAGTGTGGTCGTGTTTTCTCTTTTGATTCAGGTTTACAGCTTGATGGCCAAGCGTCTGAGGGAGCTGTGCAGCACACTGGACATTTCTGAGGAGCTGCGGTTAAAGATCTGGACGTGCTTCGAGTACTCTCTGGTCAATTGCACTGACCTCATGGTTGATCGACACCTGGACCAACTGCTCATGTGTCCCATCTACGTCATGGCTAAGGTGGGCTTTGTTATGTTTGAGAGGAGTCTCATTGGAGAGAAACAGTGTCACATGTATTTGTGTTGTTTTTTTATGGATAATGCCATGTTGTTGTTTTTACAATATCTCATAAGAAAAAGAATTCATTCATTCACCACTTTGAGTGATGAGGACAGTCAACCTGCTAACAAATTAGACTGATCCTTCTTATGTAATTTGCATTATTTTCACAGATCACCATGGTTGAGATACCCTTCAAGCACATCATGAAGTGCTACAGGTCTCAGCCATATGCCAGCAAAAGTGTAAGTATGTTTATTAGATTATTGTTGCAATTTCTTTAGTACTACATCTACTGTGAATGAACAAAACATTAGGAAAGAGCTACTGAGTGACTGATATACAGACCTGGAGTAGGTACACTCCCATATCAGGAAGCTGATTTGCTTAAAAATAGAGTAATTCAAATATAAGATGTGTGACTTTAAATATTTCTTATTTATCTTATCATTGAACTAGTACAAAATGAACACTGTGCGGTTGCATGGATGGATGAATTATAATTATCATATTGAAAGTGTGTGTGTATGTGTTGTTTATCATGGGTACAATGTTTTTAAGTAGTTATGAACACAGACTGTTTCTGTCCTCAGGTGTGCAAAAATGTGCTGCTTTCACGAGGAGAGACAGAAAATTGTCCCACTGGAAACAACAACAGTAAGAAGGGAACACACTCGCTCTGTGTTTTGAGATGATGGTTGGAATTACAACTTCCTCTGATTACCTGATGACACAGTATGATACAATGCGATCTGATTTAAACAGATTTGCAAATACATCACAAAATATACAGTATATGATGCTGTATATGAATGAATATTTGTTTTACTTCATCCATCCTCATCTGTATGAATGTAATTGTGTCTTTTTATTTAGCCTTTTAGTCAACGGGAGTATTTTTACTTCAATATTCTAATTGATTTTTTTTTTTCTCACAAAGTTGCCAAAGCAATTTAATAAAAGATTACACACGCTTTGACCCTGCTGTTGGCATGACATACCCTGCTTTCCTGAATGAAACACTTCCTCTTAAAACAGCAACAGGAAGATGAGTTGATTAATTACACTCATAATTAATCATAAACATCAGTAACACATTACTGTTTTTCCTCATTTTTCATCTCTCTTGGCTGCCATTTTGCTCGTCCACCATGTTCCTTGTTTATACAGCATATCCAGAGCCAGCCACAAGTCAAGCATTACGCTGCACAGCTACATAAAAGCAATGCCTCATTATTTGAAGAATTATAACACATGGAGCAAGCACAATCATTTATCATTTATGACCTCCATCATATCAGTAATGTAAGAGGAAACAGTAATTCCATCATGATGTGTAATCATTTATTATATTGTTGATTACAGATAATGGAGATCACAGGGACAGCATCCCCACCCCCAACACACCATCCACACATTATCCAGGACCTTGTCAGGAAGAGAGGGGCAATCTTATTTATTTTTACAACCAGGTCTACACAACAAAGATGCAGCACTTTGCGCAGCAGTTTGCTCTGAACTCTGGGGTAAGTGAGTCATTTTAAGTATCTGAATTCTTTAGTTTGAAACAACAAGACCAGAAGCCCAGAAAGCCAATGCAATGGAAATGTAAAATGTTGTAATAAGATAAATAAGATGGGATTTTTTTGTGCAGGGAGACACTCCTCCTTTGTCCCCATACCCGAGACAGTGGAATTCATCTCCACGCAGATGCCGTCTCTCCAGCAGCCACACCATCTTCATTTCACCGCTCAACCCGGAAACTTCTCCCCCCCGTACACCAGGACTCAACTACTACTTCAGTGCCAGCCCCTCAGAGGTAGACTGAACATATTGGATATACATTTTTATTTACCTAGTTACTGAATACTTTTAGAAGAGCTTATGTATTGATTTCATCATGATCGAATGGAATATTGTTACAAATATCATTCACAGCGTCTGCATGAGATCAACAACATGATCAAGACGGGCAGGTCACCCATCAGGCGATGCCGTGAGATATCACTGGAAGAGGAGGGTGAAGATGGCCCTTCAGCCAAGAGGCTTTGTTTGGACGGTCAGTCAGTCTTGCAGAGGCGACTGAGGAACGTGGTGGATGATCGCACTCACAGATGGTACAAGCCATATCCAGATACTGACTCTAACCTGCAGTAGAAGCATGATGTCTCACTCTGCTCTGTTAATATCAGGTGTTAAGAGGAAAAGCACAGAGTCTTGTCTTTTTTCACAGTTATCATTTATCTGTTATACATGTTTCTTTGGGCCAAATTCTTTGTCAGCTTCACTGTATTCTGTATGAGCTAACATTACACTCTTTAGCTCTTTTCGTTTTAACTTCTTTGACACCTTACTGTCCAGGTGTTGTTATATATGTATAAGGCATTTCACCCTCCAGCTCAACAGCCACTAATAGAAGACTATGGTCGTCCTGGGCAGCTACCTGGTGGAAGTGTATGGTGGTGTATACATTTCAAGTAGGGCATGGCTATAATAATAAAGTGTTGGGTTGACTTTCCTTGGATAAAAAAGAAAGGTAAAATAAGAAAGGATGTTACCAAGTGGACTGCAGTTAAACTGGGACAAGCTAGTCTGCCTACTTACAGCACTCGTGGGGAAATATGCCACCATGGCTTCACCAAGATCCTTCATGAAAAGTGATTCTGATTAGCTAAGTTCTGAATTAAAGAGGGACAACACGAAATGTTTACTTAGAGCCACTATAAAAACAGTTTTTAATGTATTCCTCATGTTTTATCCTGCACTGAAGCATTCCTAAATATATTTAAAGATTTTAAAAGATAAGCTATGTTGAAAACATAGTGAAACCAGTGTTCACTTTCTCACAGGAAGGAAGTTAGAAGCAGAAGGAAGGAGAAGTTAAACCAGCATGGAACTTTTTTTCGATGGTACATGAAGTATATAGACAGATTTGAGGAACTAAACACAATATGAATGTTTTAATAAGGTATCAATCAAAAAGTGCAAAGGTTATTTGTATTTTTACTCTATTTTTAGAAGAAGCTCATGAACCGAAATGCTTTCCATATATTCATCAGTTTTTTGATCAGCAATCAGTGTTATATCAAGATACATGTGAACAATAAATATACATTTATCAATATGTCTCGTCTTTGTGCCTCTTTGTTATGCTATTATTACATTAGATCATCTGTTCTGTTAGAATAACAGACATTACCAGCAAAGGTGGCTTGGATTCTGTTAAATCCAGAAAACTGTGTATCTACCAAACTATCTACAGCTTTTCTTTTGTACCTTATGATACTAATAGACCTGAAAACAAGAATTTGCTTTGAGACGAGTTCCTCTGGCTGTATTACGTGAACAGAAAACTCCCAACATGTTAATAACCATTGTGAAGAAATTGGTAACCATAGCTGCCCTGTGATTCACACACAATCCCCCTCAGTGTTTATCAGTAACCATGTACTGGCACACTACTGAGTTAATTGTCAACCAATGTTGCTTGGCAGGTAATTACAAAAAGGTAGCACAGCAGCAGACAAAGGCCTGTAAAATAAAACCAGAGAGACAACACACAAAGCCAGGTACCCAAACTCAATGCAACAGGAAGTCTGGAGGTTGCCATAGAGAACAAAGGCACCTGAGCCCACAACAAGTCCTGGAGGTTTTAAGGTTATGAAAAGTGTATTAACACTCTACACACCTCTGGACTCCCTTCAGTTGAACAGGGCACGGTAGACTGTTAGATTTTGCTAAATCATGGGCTGCAACACAAGCCGGGGCACCACGGTGGTGGACCCTTCTGAAAAGCCAGAGGAAAGACCAAAGACAGCCGCTTCAACCAAGGAGGCATCTGTTGAGGAAGCCAATGGAACAACAGAGAAAGACAAAGATGAAAAACCAGACAGTTCCAGCTGAGTGTCATGTTTACCTCTCATCCTATACTCTACTCAAAGTAAGACATTTGACAAATAATCTATGGACTACTTATTATTTCAATTTTCTTAAAATATCTAATTTTATTCACAATCTGCATGATTTTTTTTTCTATTTTACTCATCAGTTGACTGTCCCTTCACTTACTCTGTTATAAATAGAACAAGGATTTACAGCACCAATCAAAAGTTTGGACACACCTTCCCCATTTACTTGAATGAGAAAATGTGTCCAAACTTTTGGCTGTGCTGTGGTACCTCATCATAAAGCAAGCAATTTATGACCATTGCACTGGGGTCACATTGATACAATCACCTCTATAACTTGACCGCCGTGTCTCTCTGAGGCTATTTGACATGACAAATGGGCTGAGCACTGACTGAGATGGGCTCTGTGTGTCTGTGTCGGTGTGTGTACAGATTGGCCTGTCCAGGGTGAAGGAGAGCCTGTCAGTAGGAGGAGGCGATGCTGCACTACTGTCCATCAACCTCCATGTCATCTGATCTGGCCACTCACACACAAACACACACTACACACTACACATCCCTCTCCATAAAATACAACTCTTATGTTAATAAAACTATTTTGTGATACTAATATATCACTCAAATACTGTGTACCTGTGTTGGCTTTATATTCTTTTTTTAGCCTTCATTTAGATCTCTGCACAGCCCCCCTGCGGCATACTTTGCATCACCTTTGTTTGTCTTTCACAGCTGTTATATGTTCATTCTCTTCTCCTCCTCCTCTGAAGCGCTCACACACCTCTGGTCAGGGCTGATAGTTACAACACACTCTTTCAAATGCTTCCAATTGTGCTGCAGGCTAAAACAGGAACCCTTTAAGATAGTCAGCTTATGTTTCAGCTGTGGGTACCTTGCAGCTCTCCAGCTAGATACAGTAGCATGCTCTGCATATCAGAAGACTGCTACTGCTGTTCTTTTGGACAGTCAGAGACATTCAGTGGTTTGCACGGTAAATAGTGAAACACTGCCAAGACATGGGTTACAATAATGCTCCAGCCCTTTCCAGTCTTGGCCACCAGGGGGCATAGACAAACACTGAAGCAGTTCACCCTGCTGCCACCAGGGGGAAGAAGTGGTCTTTCCACTTTGCTAGGGGAACATCTGAGGCTGGCTCCATTTGCTGAAGACATTTAATCTGAAATATAGGTTGTAAGTTTATTACCAGCTAGTGAATGGAGCTGGAATGGAATAGCCATTTCACAAAGCCATATCAAAAATACCCATCTCAGAGGCAGTGGGAAATTACATGAAAATATTACCATTATACAAATGGAAAGTGTGATTGAATAATGTGCTGGAGAAGATAAATGAAAAGCACTTTGTTGGAAAACGTGGTACTAAATAGGTTTTTAATTTCAGTAGGGGGATAAAAGCACATTTTTACCCCATTTCACTGCCAATTGATTAGTGGTTCCACACCTGCAGATAGAGAGGGGGCCTTATCGTCTCATTATCAGTTAATTAATATGCATGCACACATGCCAATTATCTTTCCTCTGCCATTTAGCAGAAATGAGACATTGATGTTTTAATGGTGCTGGAATGGATAACTCCTCTGTTGCTTTAAAGACAAGGCAGGCACGTTGATTGACATAGCTGGGAAATGTTAAGAGAGACAATTGAATTAAGAGCAACCTGAAACACTTGATTATTGTATTAATGCTTCTCAACAGCTTAGCCATTTGCTGTCCCTTTTTCAGGGACTGTAATCCTGTGATCTGGCAGAGTTTTTTTTTTTTTTTTTTGATGAACTCTCTTGTGAAAGATACAAAAAGGGCATAGCTTATAGTGCCATATATATATATATATATATATATATATATATGGCACTATATACACACACACACATATACATATCTACCAATGAGAATTCATTATGGGAACACTTTATTTGAAGGACATGCAGAATAGCAAGCTATTAAATTTTTCCACTGTGCCATGACTATTAAAGTACCCAAGGCCACACCAAGTGAAGCAAACCCAAGATGAAAGTTATATTAATCATTATTCGGTTTACTGTACTGTGTGCACTGAATTTATGTTCATGAGTCACAGGCCAGT
Source organism: Euthynnus affinis (assembly GCA_029490765.1). Taxonomy (NCBI): domain Eukaryota; kingdom Metazoa; phylum Chordata; class Actinopteri; order Scombriformes; family Scombridae; genus Euthynnus; species Euthynnus affinis. Next base: position 20,803,890 of record CM055839.1, read on the forward strand.
GTTATGTGCCAGCGAAATAGGCAATATTATGGAAGGAAGCACTATTGACATTTTTCATTTCTGCATAAATGCTCCTGGTTGCACATTATGCCCAAGGCTGTTAGTTTTTTTTTTTTTTTTTTTTATATCAGTGCTCTTTGAGCTCAATGCCACAATACTATAACGTTGGAGTGATTCTCTGTGATCAAAAAGAGAGATAGAGTTCTCCCGGCTAAATCCAAACCTAGGATCCATGACTTTTCCACACATAAAACATCACAGAGGACAAACTCGTGCCACTGGAGGCAGCTGCTCACAGGATTGTGCCAAAAAAGAGGGCAAACAGAAAATGAGAAGGGCAACTAAAAAAAACTCTCTGGGGTGTAATCTCCTTACTCAGTAATAGACCATTTATATGATATGTATAATGGGCTGCCACAAATATTCACAAGTAGTGGTCTTATTTTCAGCCAGCCTCTCTTTAAAGATGTGTTCTTCACAGGGTATCTTTTGTGAATATATGATCAGAGGCACGACAGCCTTGGTCTTTAATCTTACACTGGCCTTGAAGAATGTCACTGATTCCAACCACCCTACCCCCCCTTCCACCACCACTACCATCACCACCACAACTGCAGGCTACAGAGACTGTCCTATTCACACTGCTGTGCAGGAACATATCTCTGATTGTTTAGAGTAGCATTGCTGTCTTTATTTTGAGGTTTAAAAAAATCATCAGATATTGAAACAAATTTGTCACAACCATCTGATCCTGAAGTGTCACTAAGGCCTTTGGAGTGCTGGATCATAAACTTTTGATTGAACACAAAGGTTCTCTCAATGAACTACTTTTAAAAAAATTTCAACATCAGGGCACTTTGTACAAAGACATCTTCTCTTGATTCAGTATCTGCAAGCTGGTCACTATTGATGCAATCATCGAAAATGTTGAGTGGTTTTCTTAATGTCTGGAATAAAAAAAAAATACATCTTTAGTTGTTCTCCAGCATTAATCATTTTCTTCAGGCAGAAGACAAGAAGGAAGTAATGTTCAACAAAGTCTAATAGCAACTGACCGTTAGCTAAATTTGCCCCCAAACAGCAATAATTCAATCATGGCTTAGCATCCATAAGTAGGCACGGCAGGTCTGTCATGCAGAAAGTTTGTACTGGGCTCTAATAAAAGCGATGCTCAGTATCTAAAGAGTTTGGAGGCTGGCGTCCTATTTACAGTAACTGCCTTTCTAAAACCAAAAACACAAGAGTAAAAGGAATGGATTAAATGTCTGTTTTTATATAAGTTGCAAACATTAGCATGTCCAGCTACTATTACTACTTACTGTTGTAACTAGTGTTACTTGCACAGGCAGCCACATGTTATTAGCTGTACAATGTGGAGTTAGAGCTTACATTAGAAAAAATATCTTTTCAGGACTGGAACATCCATGTGGGAACCAACATGCCAGAATATCAGAATGAGAGAAATATAACAGCAAATCTGTTCTGCTTCCATTTTATGTTAAACTCATTGGTTATTCTTCAACATTAAATCATAAAGCTAATCACTGTACTAATTGTTAAACTGTTTTATAGTAAGCTTTCAAACCATTCAAGGGTTATGTTAGAACAAATACATGTTAATTACATATTTTTAATATTATAATATAGCTAGGTATAACTATAGTAACTATAGTATTAGTTCTACATAGCTATGTGAAGAACGATGCTCCTTTTTTTCTACTTTTTACCTGAGACATGTAGCCTTAGTCTTTTAGCATCATATCATGTACCTAAACAGTAGACAATGTGCATATTTAAGACCCTTTGATTTTCAATTCAAAAACAATTATCCAGAAACAAACACAAAACTCAGCAGGAGACTTCTTTTGCTTTAGCATTAGCACTAGCTAGCTACAGCTGATAAAGTCTGCCAGCAATAGTTGTCATTTCAGTCGACAACTATGGAATCTGTAATTGCCTAGTTGTAATGATCAAGACGCTTGCTTTGTTACTAATTATTTCAAATGCTATCTGTATCTATCACTGTAAACTGCATATGTTCGGTGTGAGAATGCAAAGCTGACAGATGCAACAGTAACTTGAGTGGGATGGGAACAATTAATTAGTTATAGATTAAGTCAATATGTATCTACTGTACAGATACATAAAATTGAAAAAATAAGAATTATCATAACCAACTACAATAATGATACAGAACAATGATATGGAGACAGTTTCAAGAAAAATTCAGGTGTCAGTTCATAAAGTACACCAGTTGTGGAAATCTGCTAACCAACTGACCTATATAGTTTGTTTTTAATTGTTAGACTATGTATCATGCTTGTTAAACACCTATGTAACTGTATTAATTCATTCAATCACTAATTGTATGATCGATGACCTTTTTATGTTGTAATCACATTGTTAGTAGATGTCTCTCCAGATCATGCACTGTGTCTTGTGTAAGCAAAATTAGTGTATCATCAGTTATGAAAGGTGAATTGGAAAAAGGTTATTTCGAGGTACATGATATACACGATGACCCCGAATCTAAGAAGTGATCATTATGGAAGGGGAAGTGAGATTGACAAGGAGTGAAACTCATGTCACACACGAGTTGCGAAAAGGTCACGCGAGTTTTATTCTTGGAAGCTGGCATTAATGTACTGCTTCCCACGCACATGTAATAAAGAAGTTTTGAATTCAGATGCCTGGATTGAGACTTTTGTTTAATTGAAGATTTTCCATTATGCGATCACAAAAGTTAATGTAAATTCAACTTTTCCATATGAAATGGCCAAATCAACACACCGCCAACCAATTGTCCCATTTCATGTCGTGTATATCATTGCATTGTACAGGAAGTGATTACATATGACTCTTGATTGGTAGTAGTTTTTTAAAAATGCATTTAAATGCAATTTCACTTTAAAAGCAGCACATTTCAAATTGTATTGCAATTTTTGAGAAAAGTTGCTGCAAAAATCAAGCATTTTTAGCTGCAATAATCACAAAAATACTTTGTGAAATCCTGGGGGGACTGGTATACTAGCACAATACAAAGACCTCACACTATACTATCTGTAGCAGTAGATAATAGAAGACATCATATGTACAGCAGGCTATGATTTAGCTTTATATAACTGTGTATACATTTGAATTCTGGTTTCTGTGTTCCTTTCGGTCATTTCTTTTCTGCTGGAAAAAGTCAACCTGACATTTAAAAATACAGGAAACACTGGCGGTGAATCATCAGTTTACGTAGTCCATTAGACTCTCCTTTTAGTGGACAGTAAACAATAGCAACTCCACAAAGTCTTTTTTGGACTAGAGTATTTTCAAGACTTGAGGAGCTGCTTAATGGAGCACACATCCAGAGAGGTAATCTCCTTGAACTATGGGGAAAATGTCCCTGGAGCAAAGCTGCTCACAATCCATCTCAACACTGCTTCCAAGCAGATTCACTCAAAGTCAACTGCAAATGAATACACGGCCTGAAATATCTTACCATTAAGTTTTTTGTCAAATGTCATAGCAATGAAAAGTCTGTAGGACACTGCAAATAGATTATGAATGAGTGGAAAACCCTATAAAGTCCTGAAGGCAAATAAGATTTAGCTGGAGATAAAGGTCAGGGTGCTGGAGGAGAGATACAGGGAGGCATGTGGACAAGGATGACTTGATTATCCTGGATGGGAGCACAAAGAGACATGTCCTTTTGCAACAGGGTTAGAAAAAATATCATCCTCTTAACAACAAGAGCATAAGTGCCAGCAATAAATTTTTGAAAATTACTTACAACAGAAAGCTTCCATGTATTTTTTTTTTTGAAATCATTCATTACGTTGTTTTCTAAGTGTGTAACTAAGGACCAAAGTTTTTTTCAACTATAACAATTTGTTTTAATATCAAAAATGTGTAACTCTATCTCTTTTAAAATGGTAAATGTTTAAGGAGCCAATCCAGGTCACAGTGAGTGTTTCTGTATCTGATGTTCCAAAGTGTGAGGAGAGTGGCTCTGGGACCCGTCGTCATTACTGTATAATTCACTGCAGTAAAATACAGGAGCTTAGTGGCAGGCAAAAGCCTTCTGCCTATTGTGTGCGGATGCATGTGGATGTGTGCATGGTGCGTTGATGTAGAGTAACGCCTTTCAAAGAAAAAGGTGAAAAATAGGAAATTGTACTCTAAATGTCATTCATTCAGCTCGGATGTCGGGGTGACCTTCAGCAGAATCAGCTCTTCCTATTATGAAGGCGGACGAGTGGGCTCTGTAAAATATCAAATTTGATAAGAAAAAAAGCAAACGTGGGATGGTGTCCACTGTATGACCAGTACGGGTTCAGATGTGACTCTGTTATCTACATTGGAAGGGCATTATTGTGTATAATATGTGCTGTTGTGTTGTTCTTTAGATTACCTTTGTGAATACATGACACAGATTGTGGCATGTTTTAGCTTAGACTACAATAGACCTCACTTAGTTCAAAACCAAAGCACCAACAAGTGCAAAGTGTGTAATGTAGTATAAAATCTTGGTCATTTTGACTGTTCACTAAACCCCTCTGTCAACTGTCCAATCATAGCTTAGCAACTATAAGTAGGCACGGCAGGCCTGTCATGATTTGCACTTCATCACACATTAAGGCAGTATGCATCTTTCGAGTAACAATTTCAGTTCTGTTCTTTATTTGGTTTGGGGACTTCTACATTTCAGCATCTCCAGCCAATCTCATTTACCAGACTCATCTATTATTCCTCGTCCTCAAAATTCTTTTCTCTTGTAAAACTGAAGCATACTGTTTGAAAATATGAACAATAAAGCATGACCAGGTATGTTTTTCTACAGCAAGCATAAAAAACAGTGTTTTTCTGGGATGTATAACATCCTGTAACATCCTTATTTCCATGCCTTCTACATGAATTAGCTGCTGAGGATTTTGACTATTTTCCTTGGACATGTAGCTTTAGCATCACTCTTGTAGAATATTATCATGGATTGTATGTAGCAATCAAGAGCATATCCAAGTACCTTTTGTAGGCCTCTAATTTTTAAAAGAGTTAGCTGGAAACCTTTTTTTGACCAACCCAATAGAATTACAGCTAATTAGCTAGTTCTCTACCACTAATAAAATCTGTTAGCAGCAGTTCATTTCAAGTGACAAATGTTAATTTGAGAGAAATATATAAAAACAATCATATCAAAGTTATCAAAGGAAAGATTATATGTACAACTGAATATATGTATGTCTGTTTGGTGTCACATGATTTTTCCCTCTGGCTTCTTCAACATTTAACATCACTAAAAACAAATCCATTAGGATAAGAAAGGCTTATTATCACAATAATTTTCCCCAACAGTTTGCTGGAGCTTTTAGTGCTCACCATGACAACAGGCCTATTACCCCTGAACATTACTAAACCATCTGTAGAGAGGTTGCTTAACGTGCATCAAATAACAGTAATAGTCTGCTAATGGTGTTATTGCCCGCTGTGTCATCATGCCATAGTCCTGCATGCCTTGAGGGAAAAGAGAGAAATCTGTTCTATTGTTCAAAGATAAAACTCTCATGGTCAAAATAAAAAAAAAACTGTTTACCTTGCTTTCCACATTTGTTTGTTTGGATGTGATTGTTATGACTAGGGTACAGACTCTAAGGACTTATGCTGAATGGATGCCTTTTAGCCAGCATGTTTGTTTGTCTGCAGATTGTCAATAACAAGCTATCCTCTCTCCACGATTGGGCCATGAGGAATGTGACCTCATCTCTGGGAAAAATAATTAGGACGGCTGTCCAGAGCATACTGAGAAACCCACTCTATCTCTCCCAGAAGCAACACTGCACAAAGACAGCCCTCTGTTCATTCTAGCCCTGCCTTGATATTTCTGTTTTAAGCTCTGGCAAAATAATCTTCATGTGGGTGCAAAACAGAAGCAAGTTTGTGGACTGCAAAAAGGATAGCTGCAATTAGAGTAAGATTAGCCAGAAGAAGGGCAGGTTTCAGACTGAATGCAAAGACTGATTACAGGTTTTCACAAAATAAAAGCTACATGTCAGGTTTGATCTCTTTTCAGCTCATAAAAATACATCTCATTGTTGTAGCACGCTATTAAGTCTCCAATCATAAATACTACAAGCTGTTGAACAACTGTCATAAAGCGCAAAACTGGAGCCAAAGAGAGGGAGAACATTTATATTTGATCAGCCGCAAAACAAAAGAATGCTTTGAATGCACAATATACGAGCTTTTAAATAGCTACATGGCCACAGATTTCCATTATAACACTGTAGATATCATTACCGGATAATAATGGCTTATGTGCCACTGTAGTTTTTCCTATAGAGTCATTATGCCACATAATTACTGGCTGCATTGTGTCTCCTTTAGGCCTATTTAAGTTATTACATATTTATATGATAAAAATGCACATGCCTTGAGAACAGACTATTACTAGAACATCTTTGATGTTGCATGTACAGCTCAACAATTTGCATGTAAACATAAGTGAAGGTTTCTGTTACAACAAATGATCAGCACATAGAAATGGCATATTTGATTTTGCCTGCTTTCATCTTGCTCCCATGACATGATGAGATATATACATCTCTGCCTTTTTTGCGTACACGCCAAATGAATCCTAATGGTCATTTGGAGGCTACGTTAGTCTTTTAATTAGCTGGAAAGCCTTTAGCCAAACTACTCTCATCCTTTACCATCCTTCAATCTCTACATGCGAGCTGTTAGGAGAGCCTGTTGTAAATGTTGTAATTGCCAAGGTCCTCAAAGCTATCCTCTGTGTGTGGAAGAATACATGTGTGTGTCTGTGCACATAAGCTGTGTGTACAATGTGCCAATGCACACTTGCACATTTGTTAACATGGTTACAGTTTCTGTCTTCACCATCTGAACAAAGAAAACTATCAGGCTGTGTTCCAGTACACAGTGGTGACTGATGATATAATCCCTTTAATGTTTAATGGTTTTAATGATCAGTGTAATGATTTAATCAACCTTTTAGATAAATTTGACTTGTGTGTGTTTATATGAAAACGTTCGTAGCATTCTCTCTGTTTCTGGACATCCACCAATTGTTCACCCCAGTGACTCCTAAATCTTTATGTTTATGCGTCCATAGAGATACCTGTGTGTGTATATGTGTGTGTGTGTGTGCAGGAAATCCTGTTGTGTCTGTGTCTGTACATGAAGCATCTGTTCATTGTTGGCTGAGTAGTGCAGTGTGTGTCGGTGCTCAGGTGCAGCTGCTCTTGTCTCCTGTTGCTGTGATCTCTGAGCTGAGAGGCATTATTAGCAGCCTGCAGCTCTCGTAGCCTTTTCCACCCTAATTACATACCCATCATTAAAATGCTAATTCATACTGTTAAAGGGGCAATTAAAAGGGTAATTAAAAAGGCTTTGTTCCACCAGTCTACCTGCATGAACAGTCTGACCATTGCTGGTCTTTTTTTTTTATCTTTACTATTTCCATAATGCCTGAGGTCTAATCCCCTTATCTAGGTTCAACTGGGTGTCACTGGCTACTGGTGGAGGCCGCTTTGGAGGCTAAAAGATGATAATGTAAAGGATCCAAAATATGAAAATGGATCAAATATGGTAACTAAAATTAAAAAAAAAGCATAGACTTACAGCACAAAATTAAATATGGATGCAACTAATGATTCTTTTCAATATCTATTAATCTGTTGATCATCAATTAATTGATTTGTTGTTTGGTTCATAAAGTGTCAGATAATGGTGAAAAATATCAATCACTTCAGCTTCCCAGAGCCAAAAGTGATATCTTCAAATGTCTTGTCCACAACCCAAAGATATTCAGTTTACTGTAATAGAAGACTAAAGAAACCAGATGCTGGAATCAGAGAATTTGGACATTTTGTTTCATAAAAAATTATTCAAAACGATTACACAATTTAATAGTTGGCTACTAATTGTTGCAGCTCTAAAATTAAACATAATAACTACACAACAAACTACTAGTTACTTACTTTTGCATTAAATGTGAAATGTGCATCTGAAGTGATATTTTACCATTTCACTCAATATAATGTAAACCATGCAATGATGCAATGAGTTGCAATGCTCAGCAAGTTCAGTCAAGCTGGTACCTTTCAAACAAACATGTAATTTAGCTTTAATCCTTAACCTCCTGTCAGTCTCTCCTTCTGTTTTCATTTTGTTGTTTGCAATTTTTCTAATATTAAGAGCTAACAAAGTTATTTTTTCATACAATAAGCCAAATGACATTCCAGCCTATGTCTGGCTAAAATTCACCAGCTTTCTAAAACTAAACAAAAATGTAATAGGCAAAGAACAAGAAACCAAAATGAGAGTATTTTGTGAAGCACCAAGAAAAAAAAAATATGTGAAGTGCATTTCCCAAGCAGAAGTTTTTTGGACACTGTTATAAAGAGCAATAAATCATTTCTGGGACATGGGCTCATTATAAAACTCTGAATAAGTCATCCAGCAAATTATTTCATCCATCTGTACCATTCAGAGCCGGAAATATCTGATTCAAACTGGAACACACAGGTTTTTAACACAATCATTTCTTTGGCAAGACAGAGTCTAACAAACTATGGCACAGTTAGAATGATCATATTACTGCTTTGTACATTATGAAAACAGACTATTATTATGAAAACTGCTAGCTTTTTACCCATTAAGGTTTTCCTATTCCTATACACTGAATGTTTTCATGTGATTTCAAACACAATGGTGAATAAGTAGTGCAGTGTTTATCTATTATAAAGCAGTTCACTGCAGATACAGCTAGTGTTAATGAAAGTTAGCACAGATGGAACCCTCTAAAAATGAGAAATGATGGATTCGCTCCAGCTTGCTGATGCTGCGGGCCCTATTTGGTTTCAGGGCCGGTGAAGTGTCAGTGGTTTAATTTTATAGTGCGTAGTTTTCCCTGATTTCCCCCCGGAACGGAGCGCTGCTGGGGAATGCGGAACATCTGCTGCCACTCAGAAAGCGATACATATAAAAACCATCATTCCTATCAGTGGTAGTTGCAGCCGAGTCAAGGAAGAGAGCCAAGCACACATTAGAATAGCTGCCTTTTTTCCCTGTCTCATGTTGGCTCCTGGGGATTGGCAGTCAGAAACCTATTAAATTATCCTGTGTTGCTACAGCATTTGTAGCATTTCAAATATGAGCCCTGAGGCAATGTTGGCTAAAGGTACAGTATCAAACACAATGAAGATAGCCTGGTATTACTGCAAACTCTATAGCTTGATGTTATTGGATTTGATAAATACTATTATTTCACTTTCTCTTTTTTTATAGTGCATTAAAACAGAACTCTCTTTATCAGAGGTTAAAATGTTTAAATATATTATCAAAGGTTAAATGCTTATTGCTAAATTATTCTCCGTCTTAAGAGCATAAGAATAAATCACAAGAGGAAATATTAGCAGTAAAGGTTTTGCAGATACATGTGCAATATGAATATTCTGTCTGATGTAGTGAAGAAAAACATAATAAACATAATCTGTGACATTATGTTTCCTCCTGAATGAAATTTGCCAATTTAAAATAGTAGCATTTAAATGTAATTTGTAGGAGATAAAGCTGCACAGAGACGTGTTTTATGATCATATACAGCCCTAGACAAAATGCACTGGAGGACACAATATTATAAAAGCACAATTCAAGAATAAAATAATAACTACTTCCCCTATGATTCCATAAACAGCTTTAATCATCTCTCTCTCTCTCTCTCTCTCTCTCTCTCTCTCTCTCTCCCTCTCTCTCTCTGTCTCTCTAGTCAGACTGTTGTTGTGTAGCTTTATTGCATCATGATTGTATTTCTTGATAGTTTTCCCTGCTTCTCTATTTGTTATTTATCTGATGTGTGTTTTTTTTTCACTGAGGGTATGTAGTTCGACTACAGAGTGGAATTGAAGTCATTTAGTCTGTCATGTCTGCTTTCACTTCTGGCAAATCAGACAGAGAAGCCTGCAAGTCATTAGATGAGAATGAAGCAATAGACTGTGAAATATAATGTATACAGAGAGAGGAAAGCAAACAATGACCTTCGCAAGGAAAACAGGATGAAAATAGAAGTTGGGGTGGCTGTGTGGAACATCTTTTCTGGAGTAGTAAACACTCATCCATGCCCAGGGAATGAGTACCAAAATATCAAGTGGTGGGACTGTTCTTTTCCCTTGCTGCTGTTGTACTTAAGTATGGCTGAAATTATTTGCGAGATAATTGTATGTATTTTTAGATCTACTTGGATTAGTGATTACAAAGATGATAATATCTTAAATAACGTCTATTGGTTTCACTGTTGCTGTCATTTGTTTTTTTGCCACTCTTTATCTTATTCATTTATGATATGTAGAGAAAAAAAATCAGGAAACCATATTGCTGCTTTAGAAGACGTTTCAGTGTTGCAACAATACATTTACACATTTGTGGGACAAAGCACAAAGTAACACTTCCTCCTACACAAATGTTAGCATGCTTAAAAGCATGCTTTTTTTTAGTTGGTCCCCGTTTTGTTTGTTTCATGCACATGCAGACGGGTGATGCAATACACATTCCTGGCAAAAAAAGAACACGCACTCAACATGTTTGTTAGACCCCCACACTGTGTTGGTGAGAAACATGTCTGATGTAAACATATCTTTTGTTTCTTCACAAGTAAACTCCACAGGGCACCTTTAAATATTAGCCTGAATATATACAGAAACTTGTTATTACACACATACTAGCAGAAAGACCCAACTCTCTATTCCATTACTGGCACATGCAAATGACTATAGTGCCCACTAGCACCAGTAAGTGTATACAATGATGAAAATGAATAGGAAGAATGGTGCTACATGTCTAAAGTTAATTAAACAATAAAGAGTTACTTATTGTTTTCAGAGTTGACTCTAATTAAAAAAATGCATCTATTTTTCTGCCAACTCTCAGTATATTTTCTTAGTCTGTGTTATATTGCCTTACGTATACAATAAGGCAGTAGAGCATTTCTTTAACCACTGTGTTTATTGCTGCCTATAGTGAAGCTGACATAAACACAAATACAATGTTTGTATTAATAAAACTCTGATCTCTTCAGCCAGACAACTCTTTAACTCTCTCTGTTTGGTTTTCAGTAACCTTCTCTTCATGCATGTCCACGTGTTTGTCTGTCTCATCATCAATTTAATCTTTTTTCAGTCAGGTCTGTTGTTTGGCTCATTGCACAGCTGGACCTCATGTCTGACTCATACTTAGCCAAACAATGTGCCCCGTGGAATCGTGGGATATTTGAGACAATTTTGCCATATGTGATGGCTAATGGTTCTGGACAAATGTAATTTGGACCGAACTTGCCCCCACTCGTTAAAAAAATAGGCTCTATTGGAGGTCCAGAGATGCGTTTGCAAATGTCAAATTGGTCACGGTGCAGATTGGGAGAGGAAAAGACAAAACAAATAGACAGCTGGTTCCAATTATGGTTTTACTAGGCGCTGATGGGCCAGTAATTACAGGATTAGAGACGTGTAACTGCACACAGCTTTGGGTGTTGCTCTCCAAGTTTGGAGAGGCAGAGAGACTAGTGCAGGCTCAAGCCAGAACGGCTCAAACACTGATGTTTGCACATTACAGCAGCAAAGGCCCTTTACGTCACTCCTTGTGTCCATTGGCCAGAGATCTGCTGAGGCTGCGGCTGTGACATTTGAGGATTCTCTTCTTGAGGGTTCATTCCACATTGCAAAAAGATCAACTTAAGGGGGAACTCCACCAATTTTACACATCAAAGTGTTTTTACAGGTCTTGGGTGGTACTACTGCATATGTGATAAAAGCTGTATAAAGCCTTTTGTGGCTCCAAAGGGAGCTGCGCAGAGTCTGAGAAATTGCCACAAGTGACTTTGAGTCAGTTGGGGCTAAAGACTACAAAAAAATGTGATTTGAGTTAGAAAGAAGTGAGGTTACCAGACCTCTGAAGTCTGTTCCTCATCTCTGTTTGAGGCTAGTGGGTCAGGGCTACATTAGCTGCCACTAGCATAACACAGTCGAATCTCTGACCAAACTGTCAGCATTGTGAGTAATGTAGACGGCAGGTTTCAACAAGGAAGAAGAATGTGTTGAATAAAAAAGGACGCCTCTGGTTTTGATCCTTTATTTAACCATCCATTATGAGTCTGACAATATTATGGGAGTGCAACACTAAATTGATGGAGTACTCTTTTAATCATGGCCAAAGTTACATCTGTGAATTGCTTTCATGACTGTTTTTAAGAATCATTTCAGGCAGTTTTTTTTTTTTTTTTTTTTTAAATAGCAACATCTGCAGAGCATCCTGGCAACAATTCAATCAATTAACCATATCTATTCATCAGTTTCTCAATGTCTGATAAGCATAATGAATGCTTAATGAAATCTGAGTTAGGTGTTATGTGGCGCAATGGCACATAACAGATAATTCATCATTATGTTGTCTACTGTTTTTATGTCTTCTCAAGCAAAACAGCTCATTACACTGAGTTGATATAAGAAATGCATTGTATCTAGAAAATCAATATTACTGTCATGTTTGAGGAGTTGTTTTGATAAGCTTATAAAATGGTGCCATATTGTAAAATTCATCACCAAAACTGAAAGTTGACAAGGACAATGCTTGAGATGTCCTAATTTACAATGTTATGGAACAGCCAGCCAATCTGAAACAAGGATTTTTCTGTGACCAAGGTATAATGTAGAAATTAACCTGGGCACTCCTACTTAGCCCCATATAAATACACCTGGCCATAAGAGCTCACCTGTTTGACTCTGTTCAGGGAACCACAGCTCTCCACCAACTTCTCTTTACTCTATCATCTGTCTCTCTGGGACAGAGGACAGAAGCAAAGGACTGCTCCAGAAACAAAATGCCCATTTGTCTTCCTGTCTAAGGCTCCAAGGTCCAAATTCAGCCAACATCATCCCTACCTCCTGGCTTAACCAGCCTACCCAACATGCCATCAAGCCACTCTATTTCCTGCACAGATTCTCAGATAAATCATTAAAGCCATTACAGAAGGTGTGGTCCTACTCACTTCCATGAATAGCTGTGATTAGCTCTTTTCCTTCTTCCTGTTCAGACAGAAACAATATTAAAAGTAAAATGGTTCATTTGAATAAACACAGCATAGCATAATAAATAGAAACTAGAAAATTCCTGCAGCAGAAATTTTGAGAGTGACACGGGCCGGTGCCGGTGGGTCATGTGTGAGGAGCCCCAGCAGCTGATGGGGAACACTTATCAGGGAGGAGCTGATGGTGTCTGTGTCATTGATGCTCTGTTATGATTTCAGTGGTATGGCCGTTAATTATTAGTGCTGATCAATAATTACACTTAGTGTGTTTGAAACATGAAAATATATATAAACATATATATAATTCTAATAATACTATATATTACATTGACTTTTAAGTCATGATGTGGAGTCACAACATGTACATAATAAATATAATGTATGGGTTTTCTTCATCATCAGGAGCACATCTGTACATTATGAATACATTTCTTAATATATTTCAAATACTGAAACAGAACACACCTTAGACCAACAGTTGTTTTTCATGTGTTTATTTATATGACAATCTGCCCTTTCACCCTCAAATGTGATTAGAGAAACTGCCCCATAAAAACCTTTTACATGGACAAAATGAAAGAAACTTTAGGAGGAGCAGCAGAAGTGGGATGTCTCTTACGGGACAGACAGAGGAGGGAAATTTGGCTGCAAAGTGATCGTCTTGCATGTTCTCTGAAAATACACAAAAACAAAGAAATCAGTAAGACAGACAACATTATGGTAGCATGAATTAACTCAAATTAAACTCATCCACATGGATACATTTATAAATGCTCCTTACTTGTCTATATATATATATATATATATATATATATATATATATATATACACATATAACTTGCTGGTTGAATATATATATATATATATATATATATATATATATATATATATATATATATATATATATATATATATATATATATTCAACCAGCAAGTTTTTTCTTGATGTGAAATGACACAGGCATCTATCAGAAGATAATAAGAGGATGTAAAAAAGGCATCGTGTGGAAATAAATATTTATCAGCTTTTATTTTCCAGTCAAAATAATATGCTTGAATAAAAGTAACTTTAAGACAAAATTCGCGCAAGGGGTATGAATCATTTCAGGCTTGACTGTATGTATATAGTCCAATAGATAGTATAATATAGATATGAAGCAATATATACGTAGTTCTCCGGGTGTGTAATTTTAAGTCGGGTGTTTATATGAACAGTAAAAGAAGGTTTTTTTCTCATAGCGGACTTTTATTTGTAATAAAATAATCTGAATACTTCTTCAACCAACAGCATTACGTTACTACACTAACAGTATTTACAGCACGAAGGTCAGTTTTAATCTGTGATATCATCTACCCGTTTGGCCAGTGAGCCTCACTGCCGTTCAAATACACCAGACTCCTTTGACAGAAAGACTAAATTTACTTAGCAGAGCACAGATCTACCACACAGTCTCTTTTTTGGCGTTAATGTGAGGTACTCTGCTTCACGAAGGGATCTGATAACTTCTTCAACCGCTGAAACTCACCCAGTCACACACACAGACTAAGCAGCTAGCTGCGCTACAGCAGCACCTCCCGTTACCTTACCATCTTAAATGTGGGTTTTTTTCAAAGGAGTCTGGCGCTGCTATATAGCGCGGCTGTTTTCGGTTAACGTAAACAAAACGGACCTTACTTTTCAACAGAGAAGGTCTATCTCGATACAAATCATATTAATGATGTCCTCAAACACTTTTCACATCACTCTGAAAGTGACAGAAGCAAACTCAGCACTTTAATGGACGTTGACAGCACACTGAGTCACAGTTTAGCTATATGTATAGTGTTCTTGCTCAGCACCGACTGTATATTTTTTGTACATATTAATAATTTATTCCCAAAAATATGAGAGAATAATGTCTAGATTCAAGAATAATGTAGGCTAATGCTACTAAGATAACAAAGGTGAAGAGAAAAATATTCACTTACCTCAATCAGATGACTGTTGACTTTGTGGTTGGTGCAGCGCCCTCTGATTCAGGCAGATTAGCTAGCACACAGCTCCGTGCACATAGCTTCGCACACACCGGGACACTCACACGCACGCCCGCAGGCACGCCCACACGCAACCCCACACACATACATGGAGATTTACTCTGCTCCCCATGGCAACCCGTGCATGTGTGCGTCCTCGTACGCGTGCGTGTGTGTGTTGGTGTGTAAATTTGTCAAAGTAGCTAAAAATGTTAGCTCCGTGAGCCTGTCAAAAAAGGCATTTTTGTGAAGGAACCGTAAGTCCTATCAGAAATCTGAGCACACCAGGACCATCACAAGATCTTTCTGCACAATATTGGTGATCTTCAAGTCCCTAGACCCAAAAATGTTGACAGGAGAGCGAGAGAAAAAAGGGTGTCGGTTCAACTCTCCTCCTGAAATCTCCTCGTTAATTAATATGGGAGTCTATGGGACAGTTGGCCGGTAAACCCTTCACAAAAGGGCTGACAGTTCAAATTCTGTTTGTGTCTTAGCTACGGTTGGTGATTTAAATGACAGAGCACAAGTGTGCCTACTACTGTGGAAAAAATTATTTGTGTAGACCAAAATATGTGGCTGAAAGGACGATTTATCCAGAAATTTTTCAGAAAAATTTAAACAGCTTCTTCCACTCTAAGCGATGACATCACACACTCTAGCTCTGAACATTCCAGCAATACACACTAATGTTAAACTCGACTTACGTCGCGAAAAATTTCAGTATCTTCACCAAAAGTCATAGCACACCATTCCCGAACGAGCCGCACGTTTTGATGTATAATTCGCATGGGTTTTCTCAAAGCTGTGGGACTAGTTACGCGCCGAAATTTTGTACGGAAGAGGAATAATAAGAAGTGGAAGAAACATGACGAATAACAATAGGGCAAAGCCCGAGTCACTACGCTCCATAGCTATTGCATAGCTATGGAGCGTAGTGACTCGTGCAATACCCCGTGTCACTAATAAGACTTATTTAGTTGTCACACTTCCAGTTCTTTAATGGAGAGACCCAACTCTCTGTATAATAGAGACAAAAAATACAGAACATGTCAAAGTGGAAAAATAACTAAAGCTACATTCCACTAAATCACCAAGTAAGCAAAATCAGTGCCGTGTTGACAGTGAAGGCCCCGTAATGCAGTCACAGACTGGGAGCTTTAAACCTGACACAAGTTTTTCCCTGAGGTCCTCATGGATAAGAAGGATGACCGGAGCTGTGGACGGGCCAGCCTGAGGTGTCTTAATAAATTGTAGACAGAAGGGACTGAGATGTCTGTAGGGCTCTTCCACTCTAATGGGGGTTGGAGAGACGCTGGAGAGCTATTGGAGAGTTACTGGTCTGCATCAGCAGTGGTAGCACTGGAGGTTTGACTGTCTGGTGGATACGGTTAAGGAGCCTAGCACAAACAGCTGAGTTGTCACTGATGATGGTGTCACTGTTTAATGGCTCGACCCTTCTACTGAATGTATCCACTCCTTTGACTGATTTTTTTTTTTTTAATGAATTGCACTATCAAAGAGGATGCAATTAAATAATTAAAGCATTAACAGGTAAGAATATATGAATATACTGTGTGTGTGTGTGTGTGTGTGCAGAACACATGAGGGCTGTAAGCAAGGGTTAAAATGCCTATGTGTACAGTATGTCTGTGAAGATCCAGGTTATGGTATAAAAAGGACTAAGTCAAAAACAACTGGACTTGTTTTTGATTCTTGACAATGTGTCACTTCTCATCCAAAAAGTGTCTTTAGTTCTGAAGAAGCCTTTTCAAAAAGAGGCATTTGGAACTGTTAAGCATCATAGATTTAATACTGTATAACAGCAAGACTAATTTCAGACTCACCATGTGTATGCATGTGCAAATATGTAATGTGTATACACTTGAATGTACAGTAATGCACTTATAATTGCATATGTCCATGTGTAGTACAGGTCTAGAGCACTGGGTGGTCTTAATCATCTCTCTGCTCACACACACACAGTGAGCTGAAAAGATGGTGATGGTAAGGACACAAACAGATCTCTTGCCTTCCTGAGGCCCAAGGCTGAGCCTTGTGGCCCCCGGGACCATGTTCCATGTTGTCCCCCTGGATCAGCTCAGGGAGAGTCCTGCTGTGTGCTACAACTCAGCTCAGAGCTGCTGGGGAACATATGTTGAATGTGACACATGGTTGCACTGACACACGTGGCCTTGCATTTATACAAACAGCACACCCCTGTCTCCCTAACCACATACACACACGCAAGCATATGCACACATGCTCTCTTTAAACCACCTGAAAATAATCACTACACACAAATAATACCCAACTCACATGCTTACATGCGTGCAGAGCAACATTAAAAAGACTTTTACCATCATATATGCACACACACTCACATAAGTACCAGAGACTGGCGTACTTGCCAGTTAAACAAATCATAGTTTCCCCAGCAGCACACATTCTCCCAGCCCCCCTCCACTGCAGAGACGACAATACCATAGCAACCAACTGGATCACATCCAGCATAATATGTATTAGATTTGATGGAGTCAAAGCGCTGGCCACAATCTAATTAAAGCTAATGTGTTTATATTTGTGTTGTGTGCTGCTGATTGCAGTCTCAGTGGACTGGAGTAGGGCTAACGCTAACATGATGAGTTTTGGCTGCTCAGACGTTCCTTGTAATTGAAGCCACTGAGTTAGCTTGCTCTGATTGGTTGGCTTTTAGTTCTTCTTGTTATACAAGACCCATGTCCACCAGAAGCATGTTTGATCCGGTATTTGCTGTGCATATGTTGGAACCAACATGGAGGCATTTTATTCGGCGGAGCTGTGACCACCAGCTGTGGATGTGGCATGACAGCCAGACTGGAGCCTCGCGGCATTTTCTGTTGTCCTTTATTCACCTCCGGTTTAGTCTTTTCTGGGTACATCTATGTTTATGAACTCTGGCAATAAACTGTAAAGATTTGTGTAACAGTATTTCATATGTATACAGTATATTTACAGTAATGACATGGACAATTGGAATATTACATATAATATTACTACTGAGATAATAACAGCTTAAACAATTCACTCAAATTAAATTAACAACAAAAGTAATGTCATATTTTGCTTGGGAATGAAAAGTGCCTGAAACTACTGGCAGTCAATATAACTTATATCTTCCTCACACACAAAACACTTTTTTTGTTTTGTTATCAAAACTGCAAAAGTCACAACAAACTGCACATGCAGTTAGAAAGCATAAATTCTCAACATGACCCAATCATAGCCTATAATAACATCCTATTTATTTTTTATCTAGGTTTATATAATATGAAATGAATAACTAATGATGCCAAACAATCAAAATGTTCAATGAGAGATGTTTCTATGGAAGAGAAAGTAACTCCAGGTCAATTTTATAGCAAGTGATCCACCCACACCCTTTTTTTTTTTTTTACTTACGAACACATGAAATTAATATATAATTATGCCAAACAATCAAAACATTCAATGAGAAATGCATCTCAGTCTACCTAAA